>CAJHNH020001691.1:0-42500 GCA_905116865.2 Candidula unifasciata
TACCCGATTGTCCGGACTGGACTGGAAGATTCGGCCTGCCTGATGTGTCACCGAGGCTTAGCCAGAAGCTGACATAAGCTACAGCTAAGTGGACAGTTGACCACTATCTTTTTATAACCGGATTTTATATCCACAGCCATTTAGTTATCATTTGAATTTATATTGAATTGAAAATCCTAATAAATGTAGTTTTAATGTTCTTACAGTTTTCTGAAGTTTCATTTGAACTGTAAGTGTGTCAGTGAACAAAAGCTAGTATAACTTTAATACATTTAAATATACAATTAATTACAGTAGGGAATAAGATGTGGGCAAACCCCGAATCCTCTCATTTAACCAGCAAGGCTGGGGTTACTATAAGACTATATGATGACTCACTGTTTGTAATTCCCTCTGTAAAGTGCACATAGTGCATTCGCTAGTTAAAGCGAACTTACCCGCCACACCATGTTAACACCGGACGGTAATACATCGTACGCCGCACGAACGATAAAGCTCAGTCGCAGCGGGGTCATCCGCCAGATCTCACCCCATGTGAGTATTCTTGGCAATGCGCTCTCCAGGCTGACCCTATGGCCCTGCTGCGACTGCTGGGCTGCTTTCTGAACCCGAACCTCGTTTTCGTTGTTCCTCACCGTTTGTATTACCATGTCTCTGTGTTCTTTGGCTGAGGCCTTTGACCACCAATTGACCTTTCCGTGCCCTAGACCTCGACGGTCGGTTTGAGTGTATCCCATTATCTCCTTCAATTTTAGTGCATTCTGGGCAGATTCTATCGCATCGAGGACCCTCCACTTCTGGCCAGTCTTTAGAGCGGGCTGGACAGCGATGACATTTGGGTCTGAAGACTCACGCAAGAGCATGGCTAGTCTTACTTTGCCAACTTTAAACTCTTCGGTTATCGATTTGAACGGGAGTACCAGCTTAGCCTGCTTACAATACAGAGCCACGTCGGTCAGACAAAACGGTGCACCAATCCACTTTCTCAAGGCTGTGTTGATTTTCTTCTCCATGGTTTCCACTGCAGTCATCGTCACCTCGTAGACTAACAGTGGCCATAGGAGCTTTGGAATCAACATGAATTGGAGACACCATACCTTGAATTTCCCGATCAGCCTGCATCGCTCGATCGCGAGCAAGCCTGTAGCCAGTGACTCGTGTATTCGCCGGACTTCCGCTCTATCAGATAACTTCGAATCGTAAACGCGACCAAGGCTCTTCACCGGTTCCTCCAGAACCGTGGGGATCTTGTTCCTTGCCACCGTAAAACTGGTTGCCGACACCTTGCCCTTATGGATTGACAGACTCCTCGACTTCTGCGGTTTGAACTGCATTCCGCTCCATTGGACCACCGCGTCCAATCTTTTCAGGATCGTGCGGGCAGATTCCTCGCTGCCCGTTATAATAGTAGTGTCATCCATAAATGCGCGTAGTGGCGGCATCCAGTAGTCCCCAATTTGAAGGCCCTGTCCGTAGCCGGCCGCCCCGTCTAACATGATCTGCATTGCCATGACAAACAGTGTGGGTAAGATCGTACAGCCCATAGCTATCCCAATCTGCAACTCAGTCCACCTCGTGGTAAACGTCGAGGTAGAGAAGCGCAAAGCGAACTTAGAGAAATATTGCTCGATCATTTGATTGATCTGTGCCGGTACGTGAAACATGCGAAGGGCTCGCCACAGTAGCCTAAGGGGGACTGCCCCGTAGGCGTTGGCTAAGTCCAACCATATTACGTGCAATTGTGTTCTCTCATGCTTGGCTCTCTGGATAGCCTCCCAAATCATGGTCGCGTGTTCAAGGCACCCAGGAACGCCTGGAATACCACCCTTCTGAACACTCGTATCTATGTACTTGTTAGCTATCAGATACTGTGTGAGCCGGCTAGCAATGACCGAGAAGAATATCTTACCCTCGACATTCAACAGCGAGATGGGCCTGAATTGGGAAAGACTCTTCGAGTCCTGCTCTTTGGGAATGTAGACCCCATTTGCCTTTGACCACTCTGGACATATGTGATTACGGATCGACGCTTGTCTCAACAAGACGTGAAGCATTTTTAGGATTTTCGGGCAACGCTTGTAAAAAACGTACGGAACACCGTTCGGACCTGGGGCAGACTTGCCGCTGGCCTTTTTCACAACTTCCTCAACCTCAGACCAAAGGGGAGGTATCATTTTAAATGGTACCTTCGGCACCGAAGGCTGTTTGAGGCCGCTAAGGATCTCTGGATTGTCATCGAGAGGCTCTCTCCTCTTTTTGTCAGAGTACATCTTGAGTAGATGTAGCTCAAGTTCTTCCTGACTGACAACCAGAGTCCCAGACTTCGGTTGCTCGAATGGACCTCGAGCAAACTGATACGGGTCCCTAAAGAATTTCTCTCGCTCCCTTTTGGTTCTACGTCTGTTGTTACAGAAACGCTCAGCGCGACAGAGGGCACTGTGTTTGTTCTTTAAATGCAACCAAACTTCATACAGCCTCTCCCGTTCGCTGCCTGTAGCGGCTTTGAACAGTTTTCTGAGGGCATTCTTGTCTGCCCGACACTTCAGAATGTCCCTATGCCTCCTGCTAGTATTCTGCTTGGCACCAGGCTGTGCCTTTACTACTGTCCCGAACTCACGTAAGCAGTGTTCATATATTACATCACCAAATTTTGTAAGCTTGTCGCCTAACGACTTCTTGTTTAAATCATGTTTAAGTACCTCATATAATGTAGCCTCCAACTTACACCACACCACCTTATCGCTCGCAGGTGGAAACCTGATCTTTGAACGCACTTCCTCAGAAATCATCAAATGTGCTCCTCCGCAGTCGACGTCATGGGCCTCTCCGGGCGAGTGGGGTTCACCCTGCCCGTCGTTCCCTGACGACTCAGAAACTACTACAGGAGTAGTAGTTTTGCGACGGCGTTTACTGCGTGGAGCACCCTCGCATTTCATTCTTCCGGCATGCGTTCTCAGACCATGCAACCCCGTGAAGCTCTTTCCCCATGTACAGAGCCAACCCGGACGTTGGGCGAGTATCTGAGTCCGGGGGCTAGCATAGTCGTAGTAAAAGATCAGGCACAGCTGACTGAACCCGTCAAAGGTACAGACCAGGACACAGGAGCCCATAGTGGGGAGCACAGCATCAAAGCACTGAGGACCCTCCTCGAGGCCACCCAAGAAGAAAGACGCCAACTGGACAAAAAGATAGAAGCAGACAAAGTCATACAAGCACAACTGGCAGAGGCATGGGCCCGAGTAGAACCTTACAAGATAGAGGAGATCGATGAAGAAACTGGAAACACCTACTGGAGATTTAAAACGCCTACAACAAACGAACAGGCCAACTGGCAAACACCCCAAGGCAAGCGAGGCAGACGAAAGAATTCCCAATACTTAAGAAGACGCAGTGAAAACCAGCCACCAATGTAAAACCGCCCAAGCCGCCATGACAGCTGAACAACCCCGCCCACCAGCCTGGAGAAACCTCACAGCCCACAACCAGACGACACGATGTCCGCCGCCAAAGCCACTCCTACCTCACTCGACCCAGGCCGTCCCAAGGCTATGGTCCGCCCTTTTTAGGGCAGACCGAGATCCCTTACCTCACCCTGACAGCAGCAACAAAACCTCAGGCGTAATACGATCGCCGCACAGAAACATCAATAACTGGGGAAAGAACTCCAGACAATAAAACACCGCCTCGATATAACCAATGCTAAATCTAGGAGCCGGTTGAAAGAGGCACGAAGTTTTTCGGTTTTTTTTAACCAACACCAAGTGCCAAGTACCAAGTGGGCGAGTGGGGGGGGGGATGCAGAGAGGCCCTTAAGTACCTCTACACAGAAAGTAGGAAGGGGGGGGTGGAGAGAGGCCCTTAAGTACCTCTACACAGAAAGTAGGAGGGGGGGGGGTGGAGAGAGGCCCTTAAGTACCTCTACACAGAAAGTAGGAGAGGGGGGGGGGGTGAAGAGAGGCCCTTAAGTACCTCTACACAGAAAGTAGGAGAGGGGGGGGTGGAGAGAGGCCCTTAAGTACCTCTACACAGAAAGTGGGTGGAGGGGGCCAGAGGCCACCACCAAGACATTTTCGTTCCAAAAAAAAAAAAGGGAAGGGGTGTAAAATGCTCAATTTAACAATGCTTATAAAGGTAACGTTTAAAAATAATTTTCTAACTTATATTATTATATTTATGTGCTATTGAGCAGATTATTATTATTATTATTATGAATGTGCGGAATAGCAAAAACATATAATCATATACTCCAAATAATATGAAATGACTGAACAAATACTTGTAACGAAAATGTCTATAATTGGTTAATGGAGGATCTCTTAGTACCTTTGCAAAATGATGGGGAGGCAACCCTTAAGTTCTGGCGCCAGTGGTGCTGTGTGTTTGTGCGTGTGTTTGTGTGTGTGGGCGCGTGTGCGTGCATGTAGAGCAGGAAAACAACGTGGTGTGTGTACAAACAAACGGTTTCTGTCGCGCGCATGCCTAGCAGTTGACCTAGGTCACCTTGGAGGCCAGGTCTACGTTTAGTGTCACGTGACGTTTGGAAATATGAGCAAGGACAATACACAGAGATCAATAACACGCCTAGTATGTGCAATGGGAGAATATGTCTGTATAATGGGAGTATGTCCCCCGCACCCCTTTTCGTAAAACTGTAGCTCGTCACGGAACAGATATCTAAGCGTCGATTTAGGATGGATTTAAACTGACAAGGAACCTGGAACGTTAAAGGACTTTTGAGATTTGGAACATGAAATGTACGAACTCTTTATAGAGCTGGAGTAGCTGAAGAACTGACCCGTGACAAAACAGCAGTTAAAGAAATAAGTTGGACAGGACAGGGTACAATAAAGGAAAATGGATTTATCATAGTGTATGGAGGAAACACTCAAAACAAACATGAACTTTGGGACGGGATATGTTGTCAAGAAAAAGTTGTGGGAAAGTATTATACTGTTTGAAGCTGTTAGTGATAGGATCAGTAAGTTACGAGAAAAGGAAAATGGGAAAATATCACAATGATTAATGTGCATGCACCCACTGAAGATAAAGAAGATGATATTCAAGAAGATTTCTATGATCTCCTTGAGAATATTATAGATGAAGCTAAAAAAAAAAACGATACATATTGATTGTCTTAAGAGATTTCAATGCAAAAAAAAAAAATTGAATAGAAAATACAAATAAAGATGTAGCAGGCATGGAAAGCATACATACTAATTCAAACGATAATAGATGGAGATTAATCAACCTCACCGTAAGCAAAAGGACAACAGATAAGCAGCTCCAGATTTTGAAAAAAGATATACATAAACAAACCGGGCAACCATGTGACAAGATAGCTTATAATCAAATAGATCACATTTCAATAAATAACAGAAATGCATCGAACATACAAGTTAGAAGCTACAGAGGAGCTGAGTATCATAGTGACCCCTGCCTGGTTGGTTGAAAATTTAAAATCATTTTAAACAGATCTTTCTACACCAAGTTATAAAGATCACATCCAGAGTACAATAGAGAAAGATTACAAGAAACATACATATCAGAGAAATTTGAAGATGAATTGGTACAATATTTTTTGCCTCCCCCAAACACGAAATTCCCGTGGGAATTCCACAGCTGACTTGACAGTCCATTATTTCAAGGGGTGCAAGTGTGCTGCTGTCTGCTGCTGTTTTTGAGTGTTCATCTAGTGTCTTATGGTGCGACATATTTCGGTTTGTTGATGCGCATTTGGCTGCTTGATGATGCGCAATTGGCCGGTCTGCAATATTAGTTATGTTTTCATAACATGTCAACATGTGAGTGCATAGCGTAGTTGGTATCACATCTGCCTTGTAAATGAAAGATGCCGTGTTCAATACCGACGTGATCCATTGTGAATTTCCTTCTTTTTTTTTTTTTTTCAAATGAAATGTAAATTGTGTGTGTTTTTGTTGTCACAATGTTTTTTTATTAAATAAAATGTAAATTGTGTGTTTTAAATGAAATGTAAATTGTGTGTGTGCGTGCGCGCGCGTGCGTGCGTGCGCGCGCGTGCGTGCGCGTGTGCGTGTTTTTTTAAAAATAAAATGTAAATTGTGTGTTTTAAATGAAATGTAAATTGTGTGTGTGTGTGCGTGCGCGCGCGCGTGCGTGCGTGCGTGCGTGTGTGTGTGTGTTTTTGTTGTAAAATGTGCACTTTGGCTATGTGAACTCTATGTGCAATCGCAGGAAATGCCAATTGGGGTACTGTGGGGGGCCCTAAAAAGGGCCAATCATTCTACATGAATACTGCTGGGTTCACGCACGAATTGACAATCACAGAGATTGTACACGTTAGTAGATCTGAACTGAGGTCAAACTGCGGTGGCAGAAGAGACGACGGACTAGTAGTCTCTCGGGGGCCAGAATCTAGCAATGTCTGCTAGTATGGTTTCAAACATGTCGCCACCCGCACGTTGAGCGCGCCTGCGCCACAGAAACTCACACATGTAAGATTCTAATAAATGTCTGTGGGTGCCATTCTGGCGCTTGTTTCTCTCCTTTGCCGACCTCCACAAACGTTCGATGCATTGCGTATGAGCACCTGTGGTGGGGTCGACAAAATTAATGGAGTGATTGTTTCTGAAACTTCTGGTTCTGTGCAGAATGCCATGCTGTTGCAGGAAGGCAATGCTGCTTTCTTTGTCTTGTACAGATGCAATTAGCTGTAGAAAATTCATCGTGACTGCTGCTGGAAACAATGGCAACTGACTGACGCCGGAAAAAAGCGGTAAACATACGTCATCAATGTTGACACTTTTCTTTGACAAAAACATCCAAAATGGAGTCAAAAAAGATCTTAAAATATCCAAATTTGCGTGGAAAACATATAGAAAAAAAAATCCAAACGGGAAGAGTCACAAATTACATAGCTATTAATATGACTAAAATGTGTAGCATTAATCTGTACCGAAAAGTAAATGTGGCCAGTGTAACAGCTACCACATCACCCTTAGAGTGCCAGTACTACTGCTGCTACCACTACCACCACCACCGTCACAACAACAACACAAAACGGTCACTACTGTCTGTACAGGTCGTTGTAAGTGTGCCCCCGACATAAAACTCCATCTCTTAACCATGGGCGAACGCAAGGGGAAAAAGGGGGGGGGGGGGCATTTGCCCTGGATTGATTGAAAAAAAAAAACCGAATGCTGATGCTTGTTCATCTGCAGCAGCAACGCTATCACCAGAATCAGACCCGGACAAACTTGAAAGTGGAGATACTATGTTAACCTAGGACATTGAACTCTGTGTAAAATCTACTACGAAGATTCGATCTTAAGCTCAAGTATCGTTTGCTAACTGATCCATACAAGCCTCACCCGTCATATGATTTTGAAGGCGACATGTCAGGAAGTGGAAAACGTTGTTTCAGGAAATCTTGGCTAACCCAGTATTCTCTATGGTTATCATATTCACCTAGGTTAAAAAGTGCTTTTTGCATTTTCTGTGTTTTATTTCCGCAACCAGTTCAAAAGGGAATTCAAGGTGCCTTCATTACTACTCCTTCTACAAAGATTTTAATGAATGTGCCAGAAACCAGCTCAGCATGGCATCGTGGGTCTTAACAAGATGCTGAACACTTGGCGTCAACCATTAGAGATCCAAAAAAGGATATTATTTGTCAGATAGATAACTCCGTAAAACGAACTATTGAAGAAAACAGAAAGAAACTGTATCCTTTTATTTCAACAATCTTATTTTGCGGAACAAATGATTTGGCAATTCGTGGGAAAGATAGCACCAAAGGAAATGTCGAACAACTTTATACGTATCGAATTGAGGGAGGAGACAGTATTTTAAAAAAAAAAAAACCATTTTGATACAACTGCTGGAAATGCACGTTACACATCACATCGAACGCAGAATGGTTTGATTAATTTGTCTGAACAAGCTTTGCGAGAAGACATTGTAAAAGCTGCTAACAATGCTGTTGGATTCTTGATCATAGCCGATGGAACAGCAGATATCTTTAGGAGCAGAACAGTTATCACTGGGAGTCCGGTTTGTAGAGAAGGCTATGATTCGTGAGGAATTCCATGGATTTTCTCCGCTGAAAGGTATGGACGCCGCCACGATATCTGATTGTATTATTCTACATTGCAAAACATTTGGTCTTCTCCTTAATAATCTGCTGGGTCAAGGTTATGATGGGTGCTCGACAATGGCCGGAAAAGAAAATGGTGTTCAGGCGAAAAATTCGAAGAATTTACCCCAAGGCTGCCTTTGTTCGCGGTGCCTCGCATATACTGAATCTCGTTGAAAATGATCTTAATAATGTTGCATTGATACGAAATACTATTAGTACTATCAAAGCAATTATTACATTTTTTTCGTGAAAGCCCAAAAAGGAGGTCCTCTGTCCCAAATATTCCTATTCTGTGTGAGACAAGATGGACAAGCAAGTATAAAAGTATTCAGATTTTTTTCTAGTAAATTTGCCAACTGGAAACATTTTCATTGCATGCAAGTGGAAATACACGACAGGCTGCACATCAGTTACATTGTTCATCAAAGTCCAGCACGTTTTTATTTTGTCTCAATATTATTTCTCAAGACTTGGAACCAGTTACTCAGGCTCTTCTAGCTGTTCAAGTTGATCTTCCAGAAGTCCAACTGCAAGTTCAAAACCTGCTCAGTGTAGTAAAACTTCACCGAGGTGATTCCGATAACTATTTCAGGGATATTTTTGTGAAAACACTACAACTCGCACAGAAAGTGGATACTGAGCTGATTATCCCAAGACAGAGTGGAAGACAAAAGTATCGAAGTAATCCGAGAACCATAAGTGTTGAAGAGTACTTCAAACTGTTTACATTCCATACTTAGATTCTCTAATTAACTCAACTGAGGGTCGATTCTGTGAAGCCAACAGTGCACAATTTAACTTAGCGTTGCTACATCCTTCGAAATTGTGCAAACTGAATCGTAAAAAGTTTAACGATATAATGTCTACTATTATTCAGATATACTACATTGATAATTTTGAAACTTCTTCTTCTTCTTCTTCTTCTTCTTCTTCTTCTTCTTCTTCTTCTTCTTCTTCTTCTTCTTCTTCTTCGCGTTCACCAGCTGAACACTCTGGCGTAAAGTTCTGGTTGCTCATCCATTTCTGGACTGCAGCCATGCTCCAGAACATGAGTGTTGCGTGTGCATCAGTTTTACAGATCTGATTCAATTGAATGCAGACTGTTGGTTCCTCGCCTCTCAGGCAGATGCACTCCGACTTCAAAGGAAGTTCCCCAGTTAGTCGACTCTTACGACATGCTTTTGGGGAGGCAGTGGGTCTATTCTTGTTTTCCCCACAATAGGGCCCCGGAACCCACACGGGGGAGGGAAAACGCGAGAATGCAGAAGTAGACAAGATTTTATCGACTTGTACCTTTTACAAAGTTTTATCTGAGTGTCAGGTATGTGTTACTATTTTTGCTAACATTACCAGCAACATTCTTGTACTGTGGATCGATCGTTCAGCACATTACGTCGTCGTGTAAAACATGGCTTAGATCTGCAATGTGAGATAAACGTCTGTATGGATTGTTTATGTTAAGCAATTCCAGGCCGGCAACGAAACAAATAATGATTTGACCGTTGCTGGCGCTACGTCGTTCGTGGTTTGTGCGATTTATGAAAGTACTTACAACGAGCCTTGGTGATATCCCCGGGAACTGCAAATATTTTTTTGTTCATACTTTACTTTTAGCATATTGAAATGTTTATTCAAAGTGAAAACCACATATGAAGGTGAGCAATTATTTTTTTTAAATCACATGAAGAAGAAACACAAAGTTAGCACATTGAGGTTACGGTTGAAACAAAGTAAGTGTGATTTGCGCACCCTTTTAATTAATCAGTACCAGGGCTGCCAGATATTTGAGCTTTGACCCCAGTGAGAGTTCAAAGTTTGAGTAACTGAAAGAAAAAACAATAATAACTGGAAAAAAAATATTCAACTCAAATCAAAAGAATCTAGAAAAACATCTACCATAAGAAAAAAAATATTTGACTCCAAATGAAAAGCATCTAGAAAAGCATCTACCATTTAAACGTCAAAAAGACATCTAAATAAAAGGAAAAACATATGAAAAGCATCTAGAAAAGCATCTACAATTTAAACGTCAAAAAGACATCTAAATAAAAGGAAAAAAAGGAAAAACATATGAAAAGCATCTAGAAAAGCATCTACCATTTAAACGTCAAAAAGACATCTAAATGGAAGGAAAAACATATGAAAAGCTTCTAGAAAAGCATCTACAATTTAAGCGTCAAAAAGACATCTAAATGGAAGGAAAAACATATGAAAAGCATCTAGAAATGCATCTACCATTTAAACGTCAAAAAGACATATAAATGGAAGGAAAAACATATGAAAAGAATCTAGAAAAGCATCTACAATTTAAACGTCAAAAAGACATCTAAATGGAAGGAAAAACTTATGAAAAGCATCTAGAAATGCAGCTACCATTTAAACGTCAAAAAGACATATAAATGGAAGGAAAAACATATGAAAAGAATCTAGAAAAGCATCTACCATTTAAACGTCAAAAAGACATTTAAATGGAAGGAAAAACATCTAAATGTGGATGTAAAATATCCGAAGTGGCAACACTGAACGGCATAGTAAAGGCGCGCTTTGCAAGAGCGCGCTTTTGCGATGTGAACAACTTGGATGTAGAGAAACCGCGAGAAACCACAACCTGAACACCCTAGAATTTATTGGGAATGTCTCCTGTGACGTCATTGTGACGTCAGGGGTACGCAAAAAATATAGTACCGATGAATTAAAACATAAAATTGAAATTTTACAAATTCCGTCAGAGGAAGACGTTGACCACACCTGGATGGATTTTAAGAATATAATTCAAACCACTGCAGAAGAATGTCTTTGTGTGTCCAACAAAAACAGGAAGAACAAAAAATGGTTCGATACAAAAGATAAAGAAGCAGTCAGTAAGAACAAATATGCCAGGCAGATTTGGCTGATATTAGTAACATACGAAATGAAGAAAAATATAGAACAGAATGTAAAAAAAAAACTACAATAGTAGTTGGGCACCAAAAGCGAGAATACATGAACAACATTTTCATGGATATGGAAGCTTACCATAAGAACAACGAATCCAGAAAGTATTTTAAAGACCTGAAAACTGTAAAACGAGGACATCAACAAAGCATTTATAGTTTAAAAGATCGCACTGAGAACATGATAAATAATAATGAGGAAATATGTCACAGATGGAAGGAATACTTTGCTAATTGTTGAACTGTGAATCCCCCACATAATACTTATCCACAGCAAGAGATATTTACATGTGAACCAAATATTGATGAGCCTGATTTTGAAGAAGTACTGTATGTCATAACACGGCTTAAAAATAATAAAGCAACTAGTGCTGATAGAATTGCAGCTGAACTTTTAAAAGAAGGTGGTCGTGCATTACATGTAAAGATATATGAATTAAAAAAACTAATTTGGAAGACAGAGAAATTACCCCATGAATGGAAAGTGTCTTTATTAAAACCCATTTTTAGGAAAGGAGACATGTATAAGTGTGAAAATTATATTGGAACATCTCTGATTTGATATGATTCAAGCACTGACATCACAGCACTCGGGGCATTCCCAAAAGCGCTCCGTCCCCATCTTCAGCAGCCAGCGAAGAGTTCCGATACTAATAGTACCAGTAGCATTCTGATTAAACGTCCGTCACGCCTTTCCTCTGAGCCTCGAGCATCTGCCAGAACATCTCGTCACTTCCGCCAGCATCAGTCTCACCAGGCTGTGGTGATCCATCTGCTCCTCCGAACTGTACAGGCTCTCCCACAAGGCACTAACCACGTCTGCCTTATCGTGTATCAGTGTTCCACCAAGTTGTGCAGAGTCAGCCAGTCTGTTCGCCTGTTCATTTACCAACACCGGCGTGCCCCTCTGAATAAATCCAGACAATACTCCTCAGCCGTGTCCTCCGCAGCGAAGCATGCCACGGTAAGCAGTCCCAGGCCATAATCCACCACTGACAGGATCATGTGTTGATATAGTGTGAAAAGCATTCTCTGCTCCATGTCAATTGCAACCATAGTCTTAAGTGTCTTAGTCCTTTTTGGCATCTCGTCACAACACTCTCCACATGGTCCTTAACAGGCTCCTGTCAAATGTAATTCCCAGATACTTCAGTTTGCTCTCTCTGTTGACGTTTCTACCATCTATCGTGAGACTTGGGACATTAGCTTTACCGATTCTGTTATCTAGAGAACACCACAAAACAGACGCCTTTTCCGGGTGGACGACAGCCCTCATTGCTGTACACCACTCAGTCACTTTGTCTACTGTCGCTTGTGGCTCCCGGGCTGTTTGTTCCCTCTCTTCGCCCTGCCTATATGCAAGTATATCAAAGGTCAGTGTTCTTCCAATTCCTGGTGCTTCGAGGCTTGCAATCTTGCTCATATACACGTTCAAGAGCACAGGCGAGATGGCGGATCCCTGTGGCAGTCCTGGGGCCAAAGTGCATGGTTCAGAGGTCCATGAGCCCAGTCGGAGAGCAACCCGACGTGTATACAGGACAGCTGCAACCCAATTCACCAGCCATGGACTGACCTCCTTCTCCTTCAGTGCAGTCATTAAGATGTCGTTTCTCACTCTGTTATAAGCATCCTCGAGATCCAGTCCTACCACCATAGTTTCCTGTCTGTTGTGGAACCCTTTATAGACGTCAAAAGCAAAAGTGGCCGCATTTGTCCATGTGTCCTTTCCTGGCCTGTAGCTTCCTAGACCTCTTATGAGAAGCTTCCCCCTTTCCAAAAATTGTTGCAGCTTTACAGCAACTATCTTCTCCAAGACTTTCCAAATGTGTTTTGTAAGGTGCTGATTCTAAAGCCACTGAGTTTAGAAAGATTTTTAAAAGGTTTTGGTAGTGGGATTAAATAGCTGTGCACCCAGTCTTGCGGTACTGATGCTGTATTAATGCTCTGGTTAAAACAGTCGGCTATCTCTGCCAGGTCTACATCGCCCAAAGCCTTTATGTGACCTACCTGACTCCATCAAGCCCTGGTGCAGTGTCTTTTGCTTTTTTTTTTTTTTTTTTTCAAAATTTGTTTGATACCTTCCACTTGATCATGTCTTCATAATGCATATTCTTTAAGGTGCCAGCTAACTCTTTTCTAACTGCATCCCTGATGTCTACATCATTATGATCTGTCTGAGCTATAAACCTATGGAGAAAAGCATCCCCTTTCTCCTTGTCTGTTGTCATACGCACACAATCGTCTGTCATTGGCCGATCTTTTCTTTGCATCTGTCTTTGCAGTTTCCAGAATTTCCCCAATTTGTATCGCCTCCCATATCATTCACAAAAGTTTCCCACTTTGCTCTTTTGTCCTCTGCAGTCCAGCGTTTGAAAACCTCCACCTTATCTTTTTTCACATTCTCCGCCATCTTCACTTCCTCTCGTGAGCTCAAGGGTGTCTGTCGTACTTTCTTTAGCTGCTTCACTGCAGCTCTCCTTGCCTTCCATGCCTGTTCTACTTCTGGAGTCCACCATGGGGGCTGTAGAAAATTAGTTCTGGCAGTTCTTTTGCATGCATCCCGTCTGAGGCGTCCAAGTAGGTTGTTGGTCTACTTATACTGAAAGGTCTTGCGTGCTCTCCCAACCTTAACCTTACTGAGTTTAGAAATCAAGACTGAACATGGTAGATGATCACTTCCATGGTCATTCAGGACAGTCCATTTAACATCTAAAGCCGACGACTGAAAGACAAATGTCAAGTCAATGGCTGTGTCTGTATCTCCAGACCTCATTGCCATTCTAGTCAGCCTCCCATCATTGATGCAGACCATTTCGGAGCACAACTAAAAGAGATGAAGCCTTATTACAGGTTTTCGAAAACAGAGTATTACGACGAATCTTTGGACCCATCAAAGATGCAAACAGCGGTGAATGGAGAGTGAGAAGCAACAACGAAATTCATCAAAATCTGTTTAAATCGCCACTGATTACTGGCATCATGGGAGCTAATAGACTGAAATGGTTGGGGCATATTGTAAGAATATAAGATGACAGAGAAGTAAAAACTATACACGAGGGAGATGAATGGTCGTAGACCACGAGGCAGACCAAGAAGACGATAGAGAGATAATGTCCAGACAGACCTGCAAACACTTGGTGTCACCAACTCGAAAGAAAAGGCAAACTAGAGAGATCAAAGGAGGCGGGTGTTATCTGCAGCAATGAATCTCAGGCGCTCGTAATTCTGAAAAAGAGTGGAAGAATGTTTCTGTATAATGGGAGAAAGTCGTGTACGGACATGTACTTGAACACATCGATATTGACTGAGCAAGTAGGACGCCATAAAAATTATCAAGGGTTGTTAACAGTGGAATCTAGAGGGATACGCAGTTGAAAGGTTAAGAATGCGGTCTGGCCTTGGTGGATCCTTGAGGAAGATTTACCTCTAGATTCCAAGGAGATATTTCGGCCTAGTGCTGAGGCATTACCCCTGTTCTGCAGGAAGCAGGATTTTTCTAAAATAATGGATCACTCGGTGAAACAGCTGGCAAAATCACGAAGGAGGGACATGACCGTGTTCTGGAGTAGTGGACTGCGGATACATATGTTGAAGTAACGGTTTAGATTCTCAAGGTCGTACTGTTGACCGACAGGGAGTTGATAATGAATCTGAAATGGAATATGGATTCTAATGTTTCAAGACGAGTATGAGTTCACTAGCGAGTGCTCGGATTGTTTGGATGAGTCTTATCCCCATATCACGTTATTGCACAATTTTATTCGGATCATAGTGTTCGTAATACACCAGTGTTACATTACGTATACGGCCTTCGTCATTTGATTTACGTCTGGACACCTTGCAGTTGACTGTTGTCGTTACGGTTATCATGTTGCGTCAGGAGTTCCGGATAATGCCTGGGTGTCGTCAACCAAAGTTTTTCAGTGGAAATAATCTCCGACTATTTTCCCCACACTTGGCTCGTAGAATGTAAAATGTTTTAAGCTGGACTAGTTGACTTGTACCTCTAAGTCGTGAGTTTGTTCGCTTTCACTGGTTCAGCTGCCTTTGCCCAGTTCAGTGGGATTCTATTAATGTCTCGCACTCACATGAATGTCTCACAGAGAGTCTTTCACCTATTAACCACAAGACATAGACGATCCAATACGTGTCAAATGGGCCGCCAAGCTGTCGAACATGACTCTCGCCTTAGGAGTCGAGATTGTACCTGATAGCACGTCCCAAATGGGAGGCCAAGTCACTCCGGAACCATCCTACTGTAAGGTGCCAATAATGTGAAACTCTAAGGGCTCTCCTTTAAAAAACGGTGGCTAGCTGGAAGGCGACGGCCGCTTAGTCGGAGTTCAGTCCCCTGGCTGCAGAGCGATTACGGAGTGGAAAACAGGGAACGAAACAAATGATATAGTTACCTGTCATCCTAGGGTTAGGCTTAGAGTTTGGGTTAGGATTTGGGGTAGGGTTAGGGTTAGGGTTACGGGTAGGGTGAGGGTTAGGGTTCGGGGTAGGGTTAGGGTTAGGGTTAGGGTTAGGGTTAGCGTTAGGGGTAGGGTTAGGGTTAGGGGTAGGGTTAGGGTTAGGGGTAGGGTTAGGGTTAGGGTTAGGGTGTGGGTTAGGGTTAGGGTTAGGGTGTGGGTTAGGGTTAGGGTGTGGGTTAGGGTTAGGGTTAGGGTGTGGGTTAGGGTTAGGGTTAGGGTGTGGGTTAGGGTTACGGTTAGTGTTTACTTCATCCTGAGTATGGGAAAGCTTTCATCTTACTGTGCTTGGCTGCTATCAAGAATGTCGGTGTTGTTATTTGTGTGTTCGTTATAGTAGCTCTAACAGTATTCGGACCATGTATATTTTCAAGATGTCATTACTTTCTGTGATTAGTTCACCTTGTGTGTCTTGGATTGCGTTACTTCTTGACGTATTCTCAATTGATGTTTCAACTAATGTTAAAACTATTCAACTTTCTTTTGCCTATCACATGTCTTTTCTAATCTGAATATGTATCTCTCTAACAGTATTCGGACCATCTATTCAGGATGTCATTACTTTCTGTGATTAGTTCACCTTGTGTGTCTTGGATTGCATTACTTCTTGACGTATTCTCAATTGATGTTTTAAATAATGTTAAAACTATCCAACTTTCTTTTGCCTATCACATGTCTTTTCTAATCTGAATATGTATCTCTCTAGCAGTATTCGGACCATCTATTCAAAATGTCACTACTTTCTGTGATTAGTTCACATTGTGTGTCTTGGACTGCGTTACTTCTTGACGTATTCTCAATTGATGTTTCAAATAATGTTAGAAGCTGTTTTTTACTATTGTTCAGCTTGTTACAATCTTTATTTTGCCTATCGCATGTCTTTTCTAATCTGAATATTGATCTCTCTATACTTGTCTATTAGTTGAGATTATGCCTGTATTTCTTGAGGTGCCTTCGCTGGTCACACGTGTTAAAAATTTCCTGAGTGACCCATAGTTGCTTTTGTGTGTGTGTGTGTGTGTATCCCAAGCATTTCTTGTATTGTTTCATTTATCATTTTAGTGAATTGATTTGTTAGTTTCTACGCTGTTCCTATTGTTAATGAGAGGAGTAAACTTTCCTGCAATTTTGACTCTGAAATGTTTCACCACCACCGGATCCTTTAGTTTGTCAATGTCGTATTTCAGTCGTATGGTCTTAGCACGATTTAAACGCTTGAGGTGGATTTTTAAGATTTAGCAGCATCGTTTTGTGGTCACTTCCTAAATCAGCTCCAGGATAGCTCCCCGTCTTGGCTTTGTTGATCCCAGATTTAAAATGTTTTTGCACTGGTATGTAGTCAATGTGGTTGTGATGTTTGCCATTTGGTGAGTGCTATGTCCAAATGCTTGATGCCTCATGCTTGTGTAATGTATTAGCTAAGAGGAAATTGTTGAATTAGCGAAATTCCAGTTTGAATCTTCTCTCACTGGTGATTTTGTTGCAGAAAAGTCCCTATGTGTCTTTCCAGTCTGCCTGCGCAACTGTTCCTACCTTAGCATTCCAATCTCCCTGGATTATGAGTACATCTTTCTTAGGTGTTTTGTCAATAATATTTTAGAGTTGGTTATAGAAAACCTCAATAGAGTTATCGTATTCTGTAGTTGGAGCATAGACTTGTATGACTGTAATGCTCTAAAAATGACCAACTCTGAGGAGGTGATAAACAAGTTCTATGAAGATCTGCACGAGATCATAACATCTGTCTCTAAAGCAGACAAACTAATAATCATGGGTGATTTTAATGCTAGAGTTGGCACTGACACAACCTCATGGGACGGTATTATTGGCAAATACGGAGTAGGCAACTGCAACAGCTATGGACTCCTCCTCCTTCAAACATGTGCCGAACACGAACTCCTCATCACAAACACAATATTTCGTTTCCCGACTCAAAACATGACATTTTGAATGCATCCCAGCTCTTAACAATGGCACCTCACTGACTATGTCCTAGTAAGAAGGAAAGACAGACAAGATGTTTAGGTGACCAAATCTATCTGTGGCACTGAATGCTGGACTGACCATCGTCTCATTGTGTCCAAAATGAACAAACGCATTCAACAGCCAAGGCGCCCTCGGGGAGTGAAAAGGCCTAAAAAGTTAAATGCCGTCTTAAAATATTTAAAGTAAAACAGTATTTTTTGGATACTTTGGAGAATCATTTCCAGTCCAACCCTTCATTGGGTCAGAACCTGGAAACTGATTAGACTACTCTGAAAGACACTATCTACAAAACTGCTGTGGAAATCCTGGGCCAGTCCACAAGACCTCACAAAGACTGGTTTGATGAGAACGAAGAAGACATTGAAAAACTGCTGGTAGAGAAACATAGTCTCCATAAGATTTATCTTGGTGACCCCAAGTCATCGTCAAAAAAAGATGCTTTCAACAACAAACGAAGGGTCATACAACGAAAGCTTCACCAAATACGGGATTCCTGGAGGAGCAGAAAAGCTGTCGAGATCCAGAACTTTGCCTATAGACATGATATGAAAAACTTGTATGACTCTCTAAAGGCAGTCTACGGCCCAGCCCCATCAGTCTCTGCTCCCCTTTTTGGTGCACACGGCAAGACTTATTGGAGACAAAGGAGGAATCCTCAAGCGCTGGGTCGAACATTTTAACTTCGTACTAAACCAGACATCATCCATAAGCGATGAAGTCATCAAACGCCTGCCCCAGATTCCTGTCAACGATTCATTGGCAGATCAACCTACAACAGAGGAAACCATAAAAGCTACCCATCTCCTTTCAAATAAAAAGGCGCCTGGTCCAGATGCTATTCCTGCTGAAGTCTTCAAAGTGGGTGGCCCAGTTCTGACTGAGCAGCTACACAAGATATTTCAAAGAATTTCGGAGAGTGAGACCATCCCACAGGATCTTAAGGACGCTGTAATAATTCACCTGTACAAACGTAAAAGCAAGCGTCAGTCCTGTGATAATCACAGAGGTATCTCACAGCTTTCAGTTGCCGGAAAGATTGTTGCCAGGATTCTCCTGAGTCGTCTCACAGCTCATCTTGACAAGGGTCTCCATTCTGAAAGTCTGTGTGGTTTTAGAAAAGAGGAGCTGCAGGAGAAATGTCAAGAACAGAATTCGAACATGTTTTCCACCTTTATTGATCTTACGAAAGCGTTTGACACATTAAATCGAGAGGGGTTGTGTAGGATTATGGAGAAATTTGGTTGCCCACACAAGTTCATTCAGATAGTGCGTCAGTTTCATAATGGCATGCAAGCAAGAGTGCAGGACAACGGCGAACTTTCAGAGTCTTTTCCTGTTACAAACGGAGTCAACACAGGGCAGCGTGCTTGCATTGTCACTGTTCAGTCTGATATTTTCAGCCATGCTGATTGATGCCTTTGCAAATGATCACACTGGAATCGACATAAATTACCGCATGGACGGAAAGCTGTTCAAACTCAGCAGGCTTAATTAAAGCAAAAAGAAAAGCTGAATCAGCCACCATCAGGGAGCTCCTTTTCGCAGACGATTTTGGCCTTTATCCCAACACAGAAGCGGATATGCAGCACAACATCGACAAATTCAGTGATGCCTGTACAATCTTTGGGCTCACCATCAACAAAGATAAAACTGTAGCCATGCACCAGCCAGCCCTAGGGCAAAGATACATCGAGCAAAATATCACAGTGAATGGTTACAGATTAAACGTTGTCAGGAAATTTACTCATCTAGGCGGCACCCTTTCACAGAGCGCCACCATTGATGACGAAGTAAATGCAAGGATCTCTAGGGCTAGCCTTGCATTTGGCAGATTGTACAAAAATGTTTGGAACAGAAGTGGCATAACCCTGCCGTCAAAGCTTAAAGTATACAGAGCAGTTGTAACAAAGTCATTACCCCTACCCCCTTTTAGTGTTGTGCTGTTTGCACGACAAGACCCCTTATGGCCTTCACCCTTATGGTTGGAACTTTTCCATTGTGCTTAACAAGCACTTATATCCCCCTAGGTCCCTGCTCTTGTTTCCCACGGTACTAGACATCATGTGACTTTCCCCGTCCAGCACTGAAACAATTAGGTAAAATTCCACTGACCCGGCGAGTTAAGGTCGCTGCAGAATCTGCAAAACAACGTGGATAGGAGCCCCCTGGGAGCAGGCTAGTAACCCCTTTATAAGCGATCGCCCGGGACCCTCAGACAGACAGAGGACACAGAAGAAGATAGACGCGGACACAGACGGAGACAGGCCAGAGGATAGACAGAGACAGGCCAGAGGAGAAGACGGAGATAGACAGAGGCAGAAGAAAGAGACAGGCCAGAGGATAGACAGAGACAAGAACAGACGAGAGACAAGGTTAGGGACGGAGTCAGGAGGACAAGAGAAGTACCGGCCAGCTAAAACAGGAAAGGAAGGTGGTTTAGATAGTTAAGATAGGTAGTTATAGAAAAGAACATTACGAATGTATGCGATCCGAGTTACTGTCAGAAACAGTGGCCCATTCCGAATGGTCACAATTGTTTTCACACACGACGACGGATCAACTCGTGTATATTGCTTTGTAGTAAGAGAGTTTGACATTTTTAACCACCCATGGGTCAAGCCGGATTCAGGCGTAGACACCGACTTGGGGTCTGATACCGATTCGGACTCAGAAGAAGAAGGAGCAGGAGTACAATAGATTACATGTAGGCCGGACTTCTTGAAGCTTTCCCTATATATTTTAGAAGGAGATAAAAAAAAAACCCATTTTTGACCAACCTACATTAGGAGCCCGGTGGCAGCTTAGATATTAGAGCTAGTTAACCAAGTAACGCATATTTCAGAACAACATTGATGTCATTGTGTAATATTCTTAGTGTATGACAATAAAAATTCAAGTTTAGAAATGTTGTGGTGTTGAACGACTCAGTGTACAAGCCATAGAGTGGTGTGGTAAGCGTGCCTGGAACCTGGGTTGATGTCGCAGAGACAGCTGTGTCACACAGTTGTGTTAACTACACTGCTGCATGCCTGCGAGACATGGACTCTATACCAGCGCCAGGCTAAAAAGTTAAGCCACTTTCACACAGTCTGTGTCTGCTTTAGAAAACTAATGCTAGTCTCACATAGACCAATGAGATGCCAACTATATCTTTCCACCTAGTCTTACACAGACCAGTGAGACGCCAACTATACCTTTCCACCTAGTCTCACACAGACCGCTGAAATGCCAACTTTCCACCTAGTCTCACACAGACCGGTGTGGTGCCAACTATACATGTCCACCTAGACTCATACAGACCACTGAGATGCCAGCTATACCTTTCCATCTAGTCTCACATAGACCAATGAGATGCCAACTATATCATTCCACCTAGTCCTACACAGACTGTTGAGATGCCAACTATACCTTTCCACCTAGTCTCACACAGACCGGTGAGATGCTAACTGTACCTTTCCACCTAGTCTCACACAGACCAGTGAGATGCCAAATATATCTTTCCACCTAGTCTCACACTGACCGGAGAGATGCCAACTATATCTTTCCACCTAGTCTCACACAGACCGGTAAGATGCCAAATATATCTTTCCACCTAGTCTCAAACAGACCGGTGAGGTGCCAACTATACCTTTCCACCTAGTCTTACACAGACCGGTGAGACGCCAACTATACCTTTCCACCTAGTCTCACACAGACCGTTAATGCCAACTATACCTTTCCACCTAGTCTCACACAGACCGGTGAGATGTCAACTATATCTTTCCACCTAGTCTCACACAGACCGGTGAGACGCGAACTATATCTTTCTACCTAGTCTCACACAGACCAGTGAGGTGCCAACTATATCATTCCACCTAGTCTTACACAGACCGGTGAGATGCCAACTATACCTTTCCACCTAGACTCACACAGACCAGTGAGAAAGGTAACTGCATCATTGGTCAGTGGCAGTCAGTCTTAAACCAGTTGTAAACGACCAGGGAGAACCGAGGACGACGACTGAATGACTCATACCACAATCAACTGTACCAACGTTATCGTCGTGTTCCGACTATACCTCTGTGTGTCCATACTTTACATCATAACGGAGGGAAGCATAGAGTCGAAATAAGTCCACATTGAACCAGACAGCAACTATATCACAAGGTGGGTGAAACCTGCTGACATACTGGGTGGCTAAAAGTGCTGACAGATTGTAGGTGGCTGAAAGTTGCTGACAGACTGGGTGGTTAAAAGTTGTTGACAGACTGGGTGTTTAAAAGTTGTTGACAGACTGGGTGTTTAAAAGTTGTTGACAGACTGGGTGTTTAAAAGTTGTTGACAGACTGGGTGTTTAAAAGTTGTTGACAGACTGTGTGTTTAAAAGTTGCTGACAGACTGGGTGGTTAAAAGTTGTTGACAGTTTGGGTGTTTAAAAGTTGTTGACAGACTGGGTGGCTGAAAATTGCCGTCAGAATGGGTGGCTAAAGTCGCTGACAGACTGGGTGGCTGAAAGTTGCTGACAGACTGATTGGCTAAAAGCTACTGCAAAATGTCGGTGGCTGAAAGTTGCTAACAGACTGGGTGGCTAAAAGTTGCCAGCAGACTTGGTGGCTGAAAGTTTCTGACAGACTGGTTGGCTAACATTTGCTGCAAACTGTCGGTGGCTGAACATTTCTGTGGGTGGCTCAGGGCTGCTGACAACATCTGATCACTTTAAAAGACAACATTTGCAAAGCCAGAAGATTAGGGTGAGACAATTCTTTACAGAGCAGTCACAAGCAAATATCAGTCTGGGTTATTCCCATCACGAGAACACATGTGGGTGCAGCAGTTGGTCGAGAAGTTAGAGAATAGGCTTACTACATGAGGGGGAGGTCCCAGGCTCCCTTCACCTAGATAACACCTTTGGTTCCAGTATTTGGTGGGGGATGGGGGTTGGGGGCTCAGCTGCTTTAAATTTTTTGGTGTATGTAAAAGGGGGGAAGGGGGTGGGGGTGCATGCATATAACATTCAGAATACGCATGTACAGTGGCATTTTACAGTGGTAATGTCCCCTGTAGATCGGAGTTTCAAAGTCGCCTGTACATGGGCGTCTTACAGTAAGAATGTGCATTGTCAGGATACAACATGTCAGTATACAACATGTCAGGATACAACATGTCAGGATACAACATGTCAGGATACAACATGTCAGTATACAACATGCCAGGATACAACATGTCAGGATACAACATGTCAGGATACAACATGTCAGTATACAACATGTCAGGATACAACATTTCAGGATACAACATGAGAGGATACAACATGTCAGGATACAACATGTCAGGTTACAGCATGTCAGGATACAAAATGTCAGGATACAACATGTCAGGATACAACATGTCAGGATACAACATGTCAGGATACAACATGTCAGGATACAACATATCAGGATACAACATGTCAGGTTACAGCATGTCAGGATACAACATGTCAGGATACAACATGTCAGCATACAGCATGTCAGCATACGACATGTCAGGATACAACATGTCAGGATACAACATGCTAGTATACAACATGTCAGGATACAACATGTCAGGATACAACATGTCAGTATACAACATGTCAGGATACAACATGTCAGGATACAACATGTCAGGTTACAGCATGTCAGGATACAACATGTCAGGATACAACATGACAGCATACAGCATGTCAGCATACATCATGTCAGGATACGATATGTCAGGATACAACACGTCAGGATACATCATGTCAGCATACAGCATGTCAGGATACAACATGTCAGGATACAACATGTCAGGATACAACATGTCAGGATACAACATGTCAGGATACAACATGTCAGGATACAACATGTCAGGATACAACATGTCAGGTTACAGCATGTCAGGATACAACATGTCAGGATACAACATGTCAGCATACAGCATGTCAGCATACAACATGTCAGGATACAACATGTCAGGATACAACATGTCAGGATACAACATGTCAGGATACAACATGTCAGGATACAACATGTCAGGTTACAGCATGTCAGGATACATCATGTCAGCATACAGCATGTCAGGATACAACATGTCAGGATACAACATGTCAGGATACAACATGTCAGGATACAACATGTCAGGATACAACATGTCAGGATACAACATGTCAGGACACAACATGTCAGGTTACAGCATGTCAGGATACAACATGTCAGGATACAACATGTCAGCATACAGCATGTCAGCATACAACATGTCAGGATACAACATGTCAGGATACAACATGTCAGGATACAACATGTCAGGATACAACATGTCAGGATACAACATGTCAGGTTACAGCATGTCAGGATACAACATGTCAGGATACATCATGTCAGCATACAGCATGTCAGGATACAACATGTCAGGATACAACATGTCAGTATACAGCATTTCAGGATACAGCATGTCAGGATACAACATGTCAGGATACAACATGTCAGTATACAGCATGTCAGGATACAACATGTCAGGATACAACATTTCAGTATACAGCATGTCAGGATACAGCATGTCAGAATACAACATGTCAGTATACAGCATGTCAGGATACAACATGTCAGGATACAGCATGTCAGGATACAGCATGTCAGTATACAACATGTCAGGATACAACATGTCAGGATACAACATGTCAGGTTACAGCATGTCAGGATACAACATGTCAGGATACAACATGACAGCATACAGCATGTCAGCATACATCATGTCAGGATACGATATGTCAGGATACAACACGTCAGGATACATCATGTCAGGATACAACATGTCAGGATACAACATGTCAGGATACAACATGTCAGGATACAACATGTCAGGATACAACATGTCAGGATACAACATGTCAGGTTACAGCATGTCAGGATACAACATGTCAGGATACAACATGTCAGCATACAGCATGTCAGCATACATCATGTCAGGATACGATATGTCAGGATACAACACGTCAGGATACATCATGTCAGCATACAGCATGTCAGGATACAACATTTCAGGATACAACATGTCAGTATACAGCATTTCAGGATACAGCATGTCAGGATACAACATGTCAGGATACAACATGTCAGTATACAGCATGTCAGGATACAACATGTCAGGATACAACATTTCAGTATACAGCATGTCAGGATACAGCATGTCAGAATACAACATGTCAGTATACAGCATGTCAGGATACAACATGTCAGGATACAACATGTCAGGTTACAGCATGTCAGCATACAGCATGTCAGGATACAACATGTCAGGTTACAGCATGTCAGCATACAACATGTCAGGATACAGCATGTCACCATACAACATGTCAGGTTACAGCATGTCACCATACAACATGTTAGGATACATCATGTCAGCATACAGCATGTCAGGATACAACATGTCAGGATACAACATGTCAGGATACAACATGTCAGGATACAACATGTCAGGATACAACATGTCAGGATACAACATGTCAGGTTACAGCATGTCAGGATACAACATGTCAGGATACAACATGTCAGCATACAGCATGTCAGCATACATCATGTCAGGATACGATATGTCAGGATACAACACGTCAGGATACAGCATGTCAGGATACAACATGTCAGGATACAACATGTCAGGATACAACATGTCAGTATACAGCATGTCAGGATACAACATGTCAGGATACAACATTTCAGTATACAGCATGTCAGGATACAGCATGTCAGAATACAACATGTCAGTATACAGCATGTCAGGATACAACATGTCAGGATACAACATGTCAGGATACAACATGTCAGTATACAGCATGTCAGTATACAGCATGTCAGTATACAGCATGTCAGGATACAACATGTCAGGATACAACATGTCAGTATACAGCATGTCAGGATACAACATGTCAGGATACAGCATGTCACCATACAACATGTCAGGTTACAGCATGTCACCATACAACATGTTAGGTTACATCATGTCAGCATACAGCATGTCAGGATATAGCATGTCAGTATACAACATGTCAGGATACAGCATGTCAGTATACAACATGTCAGGATACAACATGTCAGGTTACAGCATGTCAGGATACAACATGTCAGGATACAACATGTCAGTATACAACATGTCAGGATACAACATGTCAGGATACAACATGTCAGTATACAACATGTCAGGATACAACATGTCAGGATACATCATGTCAGGATACAACATGTCAGGATACGACATGTCAGCATACAACATGTTAGGATACAATATGTCAGGATACAAAATGTCAAGATACATCATGTCAGCATACATCATGTCAGGATACGACATGTCAGCATACATCATGTCAGCATACAGCATGTCAGGATACAATATGTCAGGATACAGCATGTCAGGATACAGCATGTCAGGATACGACATGTCAGCATACAGCATGTCAGGATACAGCATGTCAGGATACGACATGTCAGCATACAACATGTCAGGATACGACATGTCAGCATACATCATGTCAGGATACGACATGTCAGGATACATCATGTCAGGATACGACATGTCAGCATACATCATGTCAGGATACGACATGTCAGCATACCGCATGTCAGGATACAGCATGTCAGGATAAAACATGTCAGGATACAACATGTCAGGTTACAGCATGTCACCATACAACATGTCAGGATACAGCATGTCACCATACAACATGTCAGGTTACAGCATGTCAGGTTACAGCATGTCAGGATACAACATGTCAGGATACAACATGTCAGCATACAGCATGTCAGCATACATCATGTCAGGATACGATATGTCAGGATACAACACGTCAGGATACATCATGTCAGCATACAGCATGTCAGGATACAACATGTCAGGATACAACATGTCAGTATACAGCATTTCAGGATACAGCATGTCAGGATACAACATGTCAGGATACATCATGTCAGTATACAGCATGTCAGGATACAACATGTCAGGATACAACATTTCAGTATACAGCATGTCAGGATACAGCATGTCAGAATACAACATGTCAGTATACAGCATGCCAGGATACAACATGTCAGGATACAACATGTCAGGATACAACATGTCAGTATACAGCATGTCAGTATACAGCATGTCAGTATACAGCATGTCAGGATACAACATGTCAGGATAAAACATGTCAGTATACAGCATGTCAGGATACAACATGTCAGAATACAGCATGTCAGAATACAGCATGTCAGGATACAGCATGTCAGGATACAGCATGTCAGGATACAACATGTCAGGATACAACATGTCAGGATACAGCATGTCAGGATACAGCATGTCAGGATACAACATGTCAGGATACAACCTGTCAGTATACAACATGCCAGGATACAGCATGTCAGGATAAAACATGTCAGAATACAACATGTCAGGTTACAGCATGTCACCATACAACATGTTAGGTTACATCATGTCAGCATACAGCATGTCAGGATATAGCATGTCAGTATACAACATGTCAGGATACAGCATGTCAGTATACAACATGTCAGGATACAACATGTCAGGTTACAGCATGTCAGGATACAACATGTCAGGATACAACATGTCAGTATACAACATGTCAGGATACAACATGTCAGGATACATCATGTCAGGATACAACATGTCAGGATACGACATGTCAGCATACAACATGTTAGGATACAATATGTCAGGATACAAAATGTCAAAATACATCATGTCAGCATACATCATGTCAGGATATGACATGTCAGCATACATCATGTCAGCATACAGCATGTCAGGATACAATATGTCAGGATACAGCATGTCAGGATACAGCATGTCAGGATACGACATGTCAGCATACAGCATGTCAGGATACAGCATGTCAGGATACGACATGTCAGCATACAACATGTCAGGATACGACATGTCAGCATACATCATGTCAGGATACGACATGTCAGGATACATCATGTCAGGATACGACATGTCAGCATACATCATGTCAGGATACGACATGTCAGCATACAACATGTCAGGATACAGCATGTCAGGATAAAACATGTCAGGATACAACATGTCAGGTTACAGCATGTCACCATACAACATGTCAGGATACAGCATGTCACCATACAACATGTCAGGTTACAGCATGTCACCATACAACATGTTAGGTTACATCATGTCAGCATACAGCATGTCAGGATATAGCATGTCAGTATACAACATGTCAGGATACAACATGTCAGGTTACAGCATGTCAGGATACAACATGTCAGGATACAACATGTCAGGTTACAGCATGTCAGGATACAACATGTCAGGATACAACATGTCAGTATACAACATGTCAGGATACAACATGTCAGGATACATCATGTCAGGATACAACATGTCAGGATACGACATGTCAGCATACAACATGTTAGGATACAATCTGTCAGGATACAAAATGTCAAGATACATCATGTCAGCATACATCATGTCAGGATACGACATGTCAGCATACATCATGTCAGCATACAGCATGTCAGGATACAATATGTCAGGATACAGCATGTCAGGATGCGACATGTCAGCATACAGCATGTCAGGATACAGCATGTCAGGATACAGCATGTCAGGATACGACATGTCCGCATACAACATGTCAGGATACAACATGTCAGGATACGACATGTCAGGATACAACATGTCAGGATACAGCATGTCAGTATACAACATGCCAGGATAGAACATGTCAGGATACAACATGTCTGCATACATCATGTCAGGATACAGCATGTCAGGATACGACATGTCAGCATACAACATGTCAGGATACGACATGTCAGCATACATCATGTCAGGATACGACATGTCAGGATACCACATGTCAGGATACAACATGTCAGGATACAACATGTCAGGATACAACATGTCAGGATACAACATGTCAGGATACAACATGTCATGATAAACATGTCCGCATACATGATTTCAGGTAACAGCATGTCAGGATACGACATGTCAGCATACAACATGTCAGGATACGACATGTCAGCATTCATCATGTCAGGATACGACATGTCAGCATACAGCATGTCAGGATACGACATGTCAGCATACATCATGTCAGCATACAGCATGTCAGGATACAATATGTCAGGATACAACATGTCAGGATGCGACATGTCAGCATACAGCATGTCAGGATACATCATGTCAGGATACAGCATGTCAGGATACAGCATGTCAGGATACAACATGTCAGGAAAAGTTATATCAGGATCTCCATGATCTGCTCACTAACACACACACACACACACACACACACACACCATGATCTGTTTACTAACACACACACACACACAAATTTCCCAGATCTGTTCACTAACACACATACACACACACAGTCTCTCTCTCTCTTTCTCCCTCTCTCTCCCTCTCTCTCCCTCTCTCTCTGTCTCTCTCTCTGTGTCTCTCTCTCTCTCCCTCTCTCTCCCTCTCTCTCTGTCTCTCTCTCTCTCTCTCTCGCCTCCCAGATCTGTTTACTAACATACACACACACACACACACACATACACACACATCTCCCCGATCTGCCCAGGGTGGATAAGGAGCTGTGATCCTCAGACAACAAACACTTTGTGGGGCGGGAGCTTCTCTTATTGACTCAACTGATCACTGTGTGGCTGGATTTTACTGCCAGTTTGTCATTTGTGTACAGATGTCTTTCTGTGACCTCGTTGTCGGGTCGGGTCAGCCTACACAACGTCGTTTTTCTCCAACAAATCACCAGTAACTTCACTGTAACTTCGCAAAATCAGGATACTGTGCTTACTGCACATGTGCGTCACTTTTGCGTTAGAAGACATTTATCAAAGTAGGTAGTTTCATACTAAACGCAGCAGACAACGACTTCTCTGACTGTTCAGTTTTCAAACAAACGTTTCCAGAAATAAACATTAAGTTTCCGAACAGTAAACTTGAGAACCTTGTAATTGGAGGTGGAGCTAAAAAGTGAGATCAAGCAGAGACAAGTGGTACCATGAGACAAGATTGCAGTGAGTACAAAGAGAAATGGTGCCATGAGACAAAGTAACAGTGAGTACAGAGACAAGTGGTGCCATGAGACAAGGTAACAGTGAGTACAGAGAGAATTGGTGCCATGAGACAAGGTAACAGTGAGTATAGAGACAAGTGGTGCCATGAGACAAGGTAACAGTGAGTACAGAGAGAATTGGTGCCATGAGACAAGGTAACAGTGAGTACAGAGACAAGTGGTGCCATGAGACAAGGTAGCAGTGCGTACAGAGACAATTGGTGCCATGAGGCAAAGTAACAGTGAGTACAGAGACAATTGGCATCATGAGACAAGGTAACAGTGAGTACAGAAACAATTAGTGCCATGAGACAAAGTAGCAGTACAGAGACAAGTGAAGCTATGAGGCAGGGGCCCAGTCAGTACAAAGTGGTAGGAATGTGGTGTGAGCATGCTTAAACACGACGGATGAGACGATGTTTGTGACCCTTATCATCTTTGGCTATTTCCTCTATTTTTTACTATACGCATAGATTAAAGGTTTTGCAAATTCTTTACAGGACGTTGCAGAACCAACCTCAACAGCCCCTGGCTTTTGTGTGGTTTTTCTAGGCAAATTTACGTCCAGTAGTTTGCCATTGCTGGACGGTCGGCTTTCTTGATACCACTGTTGAAACCAATGCAAGGCGCATGGCCCGCAGCTGGGATCGAACCCGGCATCTTGGCATTACGAAGCGGTTGCATCGACTTAGCCACAGAGCCGACATACGCATAGACAGAATATCAAAATAAGCCAGCTTGAAAGCAGTCGACCTAGAAAATCAAGAAAAGGAGGAATTGTAGTTTCCCGAGAAAGAATGAGATCCACACACAAAATGAGCTACTATTTGCAGACGATCAGTGCCTGTTCTACAGTGAGGGGAGTAGCCTGCAAAAACATTTGGACAAGCTAAGTTCAGCATTCAGAAGATAAAACATTACAATAAATACTAATAAAGCTGAAGCAATACATGTAGCGAAATTTCTAGTCCACTACATATAGGGTTGAAAGGTACTTGTCTGAAGCAAGTTAAATAATATAAATATATAGGAAGTATATTCTCGGAGGACAGAAGAATAGATCTGGAAATAGAAACAAGATGCCAACGAACCAGTGCATTTATATACCAACGATACCGTTATTAAGACATCCAAACAGCGTGAGACAACAAACAGTTTATGAACAGCATATTCATACCAACACTGTGCTACTAGTGCCAGATTTGGACATTATCAAGGGCTAATCTAAGTAAAATTAACACCTGTGAAATGAGATGCCAAAGAAAAACCGCCAACTTAATGATTTGAGTCAAAGTTAGAAAGATACTATCAGACAGACTCTAGGAACAACACCAGGCAACAAATTCATTGAGAAACTGAAGATCGAATGGTTTGGCCATTTAGTGAGAATGCAGCCAGAACAATCACCAAAACATGCACTTCACATGAAAAGATCTAAGTGAAAGAAAAAGGCCGCCCTTGGAGAATATGAATTGATGACATTATAGAGCTTCTACATAGACACGGAATGACAGTAGCAAGCTACTTATCAAGCAATGGATCGCAAACTGCTCCTCCTCACAACATTTAAAGGTTGAAGTGGAAATTGTTGATGATTATGATGATCCTTAGCTAGCCTCACTACCGCTGGGGTGTCCGACCTAGCTACAGCTATGCTGGGTGTAATAAGTGACCACGCCCTTTTGTTACTTGCAGTTCTTGCCGCAGCCAGCCAATCAATGCTTGTCACAGGCTCACAAGCCGATGGCAGTCTTAGCCTGACAGTCTGCACGCTTCACTTCTACGGCGTTGCACTCTGTTCACATGACATTTTATTGCTTGTATACTCACCAATTTACATGTAAGCTCACTCCAGAAAATAGTGGACTAAACAAAGAGCAGAAAACAGCAGACTTTAAGCAAAGAACTTGTCCTCAACATGCCTATCGCTGACAGTGTCCTGTTTTTGTAATATGTCGACAGAGACTAGTGGCATGTTTTAGATGTGATATATCGCAGTGACTAGTGGCATGTTTTAGATGTGATATATCGCAGTGACTAGTGGCATGTTTTAGATGTGATATATCGCAGTGACTAGTGGCATGTTTTAGATGTGATATATCGCAGTGACTAGTGGCATGTTTTAGATGTGATATATCGCAGTGACTAGTGGCATGTTTTAGATGTGATATATCGCAGTGACTAGTGGCATGTTTTAGATGTGATATATCGCAGTGACTAGTGGCATGTTTTAGATGTGATATATCGCAGTGACTAGTGGCATGTTTTAGATGTGATATATCGCAGTGACTAGTGGCATGTTTTAGATGTGATATATCGCAGTGACTAGTGGCATGTTTTAGATGTGATATATCGCAGTGACTAGTGGCATGTTTTAGATGTGATATATCGCAGTGACTAGTGGCATGTTTTAGATGTGATATATCGCAGTGACTAGTGGCATGTTTTAGATGTGATATATCGCAGTGACTAGTGGCATGTTTTAGATGTGATATATCGCAGTGACTAGTGGCATGTTTTAGATGTGATATATCGCAGTGACTAGTGGCATGTTTTAGATGTGATATATCGCAGTGACTAGTGGCATGTTTTAACTTAAATGTAATATATCGCCAGAGACTAATGTCATGTTTTAAATGTTATATCGTTAGGGGCTTGTGGCATGTTTTGTATGTCACATATCGCCAAAGTCTAGTGGTATGTTTAAAATGTGATAGATCGCCACAGACTAGTGTCATGTCTTAGATGTGACATATCGCCAGAGACTAGTGTCATGTCTTAGACGTGATATATCGCCAGAGACTAGTTTCATGTTTTAGATGTGATATATCGCAGTGACTAGTGGCATGTTTTAAATGTGATTTATCGCCAGAGACTGATGTCATGTCTTAGATGTGATGTATCGCCAAAGACTGGTGTTATGTCTTAGATGTGATGTATCGCCAAAGACTGGTGTTATGTCTTAGATATGATATATAGCCAGAGACTTGTGTCATGTCTTAGATGTGATATATCGCCAACGACTAGTGTTATGTCTTAGATGTGATATATTGCCAGAGACTAGTGTTATGTCTTAGATGTGATATATCGCCAGAGACTAGTGCTATGTCTTAGATGTGATATATTGACAGAGACTAGTGTCATGTCTTAGATGTGATACATCGCCAGAGACTACTGTTATGTCTTAGATGTGATATATTTTCAGAGACTAGTGCAATGTTTTAGAATTGATATATTACCAGAGACTAGTGCCTTGTCTTAGATGTGATATATTGTCAGAGACTAGTGTTATGTCTTAGATGTGATGTATCGCCAAAGACTGGTGTTATGTCTTAGATGTGATATATCGCCAGAGACTAGTGCCATGTCTTAGATGTGATATATTGCCAGAGACTGGTGTTATGTCTTAAATGTGATATATCGCCAGAGACTAGTGTCATGTCTTAGATGTGATATATGGCCAGAGACTAGTGTCATGTCTTAGATGTGATATATCGCCAGAGACTAGTGCCATGTCTTAGATGTGATATATTGCCAGAGACTAGTGTCATGTCTTAAATGTGATATATCGCCAGAGACTAGTGTCATGTCTTAGATGTTATATATCGCCAGAGACTAGTGTCATGTCTTAGATGTGATATATCGCCAGAGACTAGTGCCATGTCTTAGATGTGATATATTGCCAGAGACTGGTGTTATGTCTTAAATGTGATATATCGCCAGAGACTAGTGTCATGTCTTAGATGTGATATATCGCCAGAGGCTAGTGCCATGTCTTAGATGTGATACATCGCCAGAGACTAGTGCCATGTCTTAGATGTGATATATTGCCAGAGACTAGTGCCATGTCTTAGATGTGATATATGGCCAGAGACTAGTGCCATGTCTTAGATGTGATATATTGCCAGTGACTAGTGCCATGTCTTAGATGTGATAGATTGCCAGCGACTAGTGTCATGTCTTAGATGTGATATATTGCCAGAGACTAGTGCCATGTCTTAGATGTGATATATTGCCAGAGACTGGTGTCATGTCTTAGAGGTGATATATCGCCAGAGACTAGTGCCATGTCTTAGAGGTGATATATCGCCAGAGACTAGTGCCATGTCTTAGATGTGATATAATGCCAGAGACTAGTGCCATGTCTTAGATGTGATATATTGCTAGTGACTAGTGCCATGTCTTAGATGTGATATATTGCCAGAGACTAGTGCCATGTCTTAGAGGTGATATATTGCCAGAGACTAGTGCCATGTCTTAGATGTGATATAATGCCAGAGACTAGTGCCATGTCTTAGATGTGATATATTGCTAGTGACTAGTGCCATGTCTTAGATGTGATATATTGCCAGAGACTAGTGCCATGTCTTTGATGTGATATATTGCCAGAGACTAGTGTCATGTCTTAGATGTGATATATTGCCAGAGACTAGTGTCATGTCTTAGTGGTGATATATTGCCAGAGACTAGTGTCATGTCTTAGATGTGATATCTTGCCAGAGACTAGTGCCATGTCTTAGATGTGATATATTGCTAGTGACTAGTGCCATGTCTTAGATGTGATATATTGCCAGAGACTAGTGCCATGTCTTTGATGTGATATATTGCCAGAGACTAGTGTCATGTCTTAGATGTGATATATTGCCAGAGACTAGTGTCATGTCTTAGTGGTGATATATTGCCAGAGACTAGTGTCATGTCTTAGATGTGATATCTTGCCAGAGACTAGTGTCATGTCTTAGATGTGATATATCGCCAGAGACTAGTGCCATGTCTTAGATGTGATATATTGCCAGAGACTAGTGTCATGTCTTAGATGTGATATATTGCCAGAGACTAGTGCCATGTCTTAGATGTGATATATGGCCAGAGACTAGTGCCATGTCTTAGATGTGATATATGGCCAGAGACTAGTGCCATGTCTTAGATGTGATATATTGCTAGTGACTAGTGCCATGTCTTAGATGTGATAGATTGCCAGAGACTAGTGTCATGTCTTAGATGTGATATATTGCCAGAGACTAGTGCCATGTCTTAGATGTGATATATTGCCAGAGACTAGTGTCATGTCTTTGATGTGATATATTGCTAGTGACTAGTGCCATGTCTTAGATGTTATATATTGCCAGAGACTAGTGCCATGTCTTAGATGTGATATATTGCCAGAGACTAGTGCCATGTCTTAGATGTGATATATTGCTAGTGACTAGTGCCATGTCTTAAATGTGATATATCGCCAGAGACTAGTGCCATGTCTTAGATGTGATAGATTGCCAGAGACTAGTGCCATGTCTTAGATGTGATATTTTGCTAGTGACTAGTGCCATGTCTTAGATGTGATATATTGCCAGAGACTAGTGTCATGTCTTTGATGTGATATATTGCCAGAGACTAGTGCCATGTCTTAGATGTGATATATTGCCAGAGACTAGTGTCATGTCTTTGATGTGATATATCGCCAGAGACTAGTGCCATGTCTTAGATGTGATATATTGCTAGTGACTAGTGCCATGTCTTAGATGTGATATAACGCCAGAGACTAGTGCCATGTCTTAGATGTGATAGATTGCCAGAGACTAGTGTCATGTCTTAGATGTGATATATTGCCAGAGACTAGTGCCATGTCTTAGATGTGATAGATTGCCAGAGACTAGTGCCATGTCTTAGATGTGACATATTGCCAGTGACTAGTGTCATGTCTTAGATGTGATATAATGCCAGACACTAGTGCCATGTCTTAGATGTGATATATTGCCAGAGACTAGTGCCATGTCTTAGATGTGATATATTGCCAGAGACTAGTGCCATATCTTAGATGTGATATATTGCCAGAGGCTAGTGCCATGTCTTAGATGTGATATATTGCCAGAGACTAGTGTCATGTCTTAGATGTGATATATTGCCAGAGGCTAGTGCCATGTCTTAGATGTGATATATTGCCAGAGGCTAGTGCCATGTCTTAGATGTGATATATTGCCAGAGGCTAGTGCCATGTCTTAGATGTGATACATCGCCAGAGACTAGTGCCATGTCTTAGATGTGATATATTGCCAGAGGCTAGTGCCATGTCTTAGATGTGATATATCGCCAGAGACTAGTGTTATGTCTTAGATGTGATATATTGCCAGAGACTAGTGCCATGTTTTAGATGTGATATATCGCCAGAGACTAGTGTTATGTCTTAGATGTGATATATAGCCAGAGACTAGTGTTATGTCTTAGATGTGATATATTGCCAGAGACTAGTGCCATGTCTTAGATGTGATATTTTGCCAGAGACTAATGCCATGTTTTAGATGTGATATATAGCCAGAGACTTGTGTCATGTCTTAGATGTGATACATCGCCAACGACTGGTGTTATGTCTTAGATGTGATATATCGCCAGAGACTAGTGTTATGTCTTAGATGTGATATATCGCCAGAGACTAGCGTCATGTCTTAGATGTGATATATCGCCAGAGACTAGTACCATGTCTTAGATGTGATATATCGCAGTGACTAGTGCCATGTCTTAGATGTGATTTATCGCAGTGACTAGTGCCATGTCTTAGATGTGATATATTGCCAGAGACTAGTGCCATGTTTTAGATGTGATATATCGCCAGAGACTAGTGTTATGTCTTAGATGTGATATATTGCCAGAGACTAGTGCCATGTCTTAGATGTGATAGATTGCCAGAGACTAGTTTCATGTTTTAGATGTGATATATTGCCAGAGACTAGTGTCATGTCTTAGATGTGATATATCGCCAAAGTCTGGTATTATGTCTTAGATGTGATATATCGCCAGAGACTAGTGTTATGTCTTAGATGTGATATATTACCAGAGACCGGTGTTATGTCTTAGATGTGATATATCGCCAGAGACTAGTGTTATGTCTTAGATGTGATATATCGCCAGAGACTAGTGTTATGTCTTAGATGTGATATATTGCCAGAGACTAGTGTCATGTTTTATATATAATTGATCGCCAGAGACTGGTGCCATGTGTTAAAAGTGATATATCGCCAGAAATTAATTAATGTCATGTTTTATGTCGCCAGAAACTAGTGTCATTTTAAATGTAATATATCGCTAGGGACTTCAGACTGTTTAAAATTCACATATCGCCAAAGACTAGTTGTATGTCCTAAATGTGATATATCGCTGAGGATGAGTGACATGTTTCAAATGTGATAAAACACAGTAACTAGTGACATGTATTACATGTGATATATCGCCAGTCTAGTAACATGTTTTAAATGTATATTTGTGTATGGTGTGGTATATTGCTGAGTGTTATGGTATATTGTTGTGTGGTGTGGTATATTGTTGTGTGTTGTGGTATATTGTTGAGTGTTGTAGTATATTGTTGAGTGTTGTGGTATATTGTTGTGTGGTGTGGTATATTGTTGAGTGTTGTGGTATATTGTTGTGTGGTGTGGAGTTTTTGTTGTGTGGTGTGGTATATTGTTGTGTGGTTTGGTATATTGTTGTGTGGTTTGGTATATTGTTGTGTGGTGTGGTATATTGTTGTGTGGTGTGGTATATTGTTGAGTGTTGTGGTATATTGTTGTGTGGTATGGTATATTGTTGTGTGGTGTGGTATATTGTTGTGTGGTGTGGTATATTGTTGAGTGTTGTGGTATATTGTTGTGTGGTATGGTATATTGTTGTGTGGTGTGGTATATTGTTGTGTGTTGTGGTATATTGTTGTATGGTGTGGTATATTGTTGTGTGGTATGGTATATTGTTGTATGGTATATATTGTTATGTGGTGTGATATTGTGTGATATAGTATGTTGTTATGTGGTGTGGTATATTGTTGTGTGTTATGGTATATTATTTTGTGGTGATTATTTTATGTGATTTGGTATATTATAATATGGTATGCTAATTGTTGTGTGGTATGGTATTTTATTGTGTAGTTAGTATATTGTTATATGGTGTGGTATAGTATTATGTGGTTTGGTATATTGTAATATGGTGTGGTATGTTGTTATATGGTGTTGTATGTTGTTGTGTGGTGTGGTATATTGTTATGTGGTGTGGTATATTATGTGGTATGATAAATTGTTTTTTGCTGTCATATATTGTTTGGTGTGGTACACTCTTGTGCTGTGGTGTATTTTGTTGTCTGGCTTGGTATATTGTGTTATCTGGTATACTGATATGTGGTATTGTGTACTGTCTGGTGTGGTAATTTGTAATGTGGTGTGGCAAATTGTGTGGTGTTTATATTGTTATGTGGTGTTCTATATTGGTGGATGGTCTGGTATATTGTTATGTGTTGTGGTATATTGTTGTGGGGCGTTGTATATTGTTGTGTGGTGTAGTATATTGTTGTGTCGTGAGGTATATTGTTATGTGATGTTGTATATTGTCATGTCACATCAATCAGCAAGTCCTTTACAGAACGTCGCTCTCTTTAAGGCGCGCCTGAAAGTATCCCTTTCCCTAGCCAGCTCTCCGGCCCCGTGTTCTTTCAGTGCCAATGCATCTTCAGTGTCTTGTATCCATCTTCTTGGGGGTCGACCCCTGCCTCGCCTTCAACAAACTGCACCCCCCCCCCCCCCAATCACCGTCTTTTCCAAGCCACCATGACTCTTGATGTGGCCAAAATACTTCAACTTTCGGGACAAGATGCTGTTTATAAGCCAGTTCTCCTTGATGTTCAACTCGTTTAGAATGTCGATGTTTTTCCTCTTCCTGATCCAAGGTAGTCTAAGAATTTTTCTTAACATTTCAATTCAGAAGCTCGAATCTTTTTCCACACTGACTGAGAGCCCAAAACTCACACTTGTAAGTTGCCACAGGAAAAATGCATGATCTCAAAATGTTAACTTTAACCAATTCACTAGCACTTTGCCATAGGTTCTTTATGTTATTTAATCTCTGCATTGCTAATGTGGTGTTCAGTGTTAATTATTTTTTAAACAGTCGCCACTGTTGTTCACTAAAGAGACCACGTATTCCAAATCTGTTACATTTTATATTTCTTCATTTTTGATGTGGTTGAATTTACTTAGGACATATTTTTTTTTTCAATTCAGAAAAAGATTCATTTGTTCGCTGTGCTTTTTGATGGCCAGAATTAATCTTTTTATAAACCTTGTACATTGTTGAAACGAAGAACAGTGTCATCTGCATAACTGTGTTCTGGGATATGATTACCTCCCATTTTTAGTGGATCAAAGTTCTCACATGCCTCAACGATAATTGCGTTTCTCATAACATTTCCAGCATATATGTTAAAGAGGGAGGGTGAAAGAATGCAGGTCTGTCTCACTCCTTTCTGCACTATACACAGAGTGTATCAGATTTCTTTGGTACCAATATTAAAACATCATCGTCAGGTTTAAACTCAATTAACTTGTTTTGTATGGAGAGCAAAGCGAGCAGCAGTTAAGAAACTACAGAAAGTGCGAAAGGCTCCTCACAGGTTACAAGAGGATGAAGAACTGTTAGAAGGAGTTAGAGAAGAAAAAGTAGAAGATTTCAAGCGGTGTGCAGCACATGCAAAGAAATGGGAACATTTGATGAGCGAAATTGGAAGGGATAGATCACTGAGTAGGTTTTGGAGACTTTACAGAACAATGAGCATATCTGCAATAGTAAGCAGTATAGGTATGTATCGCATACATACTACCGATACAGGCTAACGGGAGAATGACCACCTGGAGAGGAGTGGTCTCCGCCAGGGTTGAAATATTGCCCGAGACGTACCATGCTGTTGACAAACAGATCGGATACTACACCGGCTCGGTCGTCACCCGGGTTACCAAGGACCGCGCTATCCGTCTCAGATCAGGGCGGACGCGAAAGGTTAGCTACTGATCATAACGAGAGGAGGTGTATTCGTGGAAGGGACACATCAGTTTTTGGCACTTGAAATCTCCGTACCTGCAGACTGGCAAGCTAGCAAAGCTACAACATGAGTTGAAAAAGTACAGTTGGCACCTCACCGGTCTGTGTAAGACTAGGTGGAAAGATATAGTTGGCATCTCACTGGTCTGTGTGAGACTAGGTAGAAAGATATAGTTGGCATCTCACCGGTCTGTGTGAGACTAGGTGGAAAGATATAGTTGGCACCTCACCGGTCTGTGTGAGACTAGGTAGAAAGGTATAGTTGGCATCTCACCGGCCAGAATTAATTTTCTAAACCTTGTACATTGTTGGAAAGAAGAACAGTGTCGCCTGCATAACTGAGTTCTGGGATAGGCCTACCTCCTATTTTTAGTGCATCAAAATTCTCACATGCCTCATCGCTAATTTCGTTTCTCATAACACTTCCAGCATATATGTTAAAGAGGGAGGCTGAAAGAATGCAGGCCTGTCTCACTCCTTTCTGCACTTGAAACCATTCTGATGTTTCACCAGCTGCTCTGACCGCTACTTGTTGTTCGTGGTAAAGAGATTTTGGAAATCCCATGCCTCTCATTATAAGTCATTGTTTGTGGTGCTTCACACAATCAAATGGCTTGCTGTATTCTATGAAACAAGTATGAAGATCAATGTTCTATTCTCTACACTTGTCTAGGATGATTCACATATTGAAAATATGGTCGCTTGTCCCCTGCCACGTCTAAAGCCCACTTATGTTTCTGGTAGTTGATATTCCTATTTTTTCTCAATCCTCCTCAGAATGTCTGGTAGTCTGGTCTGGTAGTCTGGTCTGGTAGTCTGATCTGGTAGTCTGGTCTGGTAGTCTGGTCTGGTAGTCTGGTAGTCTTAGTTTCAGCTTCATAGAAAACGGGTCACCCCATCTTTGCTCGGCTCCTGTGCCAACGAAAAACACACAGAATGTTTATCACAGTATTAGAATTGCAGTTCATCATTGATGGTAGCAGAAGTCGCCAACAGATCAGCAGTTGCCCACGCGATCAATTTTAATCACATAGGGGCACCACAACACTGCACGACAGGCATCGCGCCATTTTCTGAATCTACAATTCACACCACCACGTTAGTCACAGTCGGAAAAAAAGCCATTCCAAATGCAATCCGCAGCTCACAGGGTCACGCCATGCATTCAACTCAGAAGCTGGGTGACGAAACTATATCCAGTCTACAAATGGAGCAAAAATACATCGGCCACCGTCCGGCAGAAGCAAAATATTTGCCTCTGTTTCGAACAGTGCCGCTGCCTAACGTCCATTTTAACCGGAAGACCCTCCTCAGAATGATATGCAGAAGGATTTTGCTGGCATGATTAATTAGAGATTTAGTACAATTGTTGTTACACAATTTCATTTCCCCCCCCCCCCGCCCCCTTTTTTTTTTTGTTGTTGTTGTTGTTGTTGCTTATGTGGTGTTGCATATAGTTATGTGGTTTGGTAAATTGTTGTATGTGTTGTATATTGTTGTGTGGTGTTATATTTCGCTATGTGGTGTGGTATACGATTGTGTGGTGTGGCATATTGTTGAATGGTACTGTATATTGTGTGGTGTTGTATATTGTTGTGGGGTGTTGTATATCGCTATGTAGTGAGGTATACTGTTGTGTTGTGTGGCATATTGTTGTGTGATGGTATGTTGTTGTGTGTTGTGATATATGAACATGAAGGTGAAAATATCTTAGCCAGTTTATCTTATATAGTAAGTTAACCAGTAAGACGCCCCCCCCCCCCTTTCCAATATAAATCAACACTGCCATCACGCATTGAAATGCTGGAACACAGTAATTTCTAATGGCAGATAACACCGTAATCTCCAGCTGTACCCCAAAATATGTTGCCTACGGTTTACCGGCTCTTTGCGATGTGCTCGTGTTTAGTCTCGCCAGTTAGGTGATAATTCTACCGACAACTTTCCTGCCATCAAGTACACCCCCCCCCCCCCACACACACACACACCTAATATCTCACCAAAGATAAGTTTTCAAACCCCCCCAACCCCCCCCCCCCCCCCCCCGTCCCCCCCCCCCCCCCCCCCCCCCCCCCCCCCCCCCCCCCCCCCCCCCCCCCCCCCCCCCCCCCCCCCCCCCCCCCCCCCCCCCCCCCCCCCCCCCCCCCCCCCCCCCCCCCCCCCCCCCCCCCCCCCCCCCCCCCCCCCCCCCCCCCCCCCCCCCCCCCCGGTTTCCCCATGAAAGATCAAGTTGTGACTGTTTCCAAGTGAGAAGAAAATCAATGCCAGCAGTTGTCAGAGCTGGAGGCTAGAGGCCAGCCATTGGCTGATGCTTAAAACCATATCGACTCAAGCAGACTGTGCCAGTTTGCAAGTTATTTCAGTTATTCTAATTGTATCTCAGAAATTACTTGTTTCCATCTGTTCTTATATGTCATAGAAAGTACAGCCAACGACTGCATCCGACGTTTACTTCGCCGATGTATATTCTCACTTATCTTCGAACTAGACAATAGTCAACTGTTCGCTGATATATATATATATATATATATATATATATATATATATATATATATATATATATATATATATATATATATATATATATATACAGACTAGACAGTATTAAACTGATCTTTTGTGTATATTCTAACTTATATATGGACTAGACAATAGTCAACTATCCATTGATGTATATTATTACTTACACACGGACTAGACAATAGTCAACCGTTCACGGATGTATATTCTCACTAACAAACGAACTAGACAATAGTCAAAAGTTCACGTATGTATATTTTTACTAATGTACTGACTAGACAATAGTCAACTGTTAGCGTGTGCATATTCTTACTTATGTATGGACTAGACAATAGTCAACTGTTTACGGATAAATATTCTCACTTATACACGGACTAGACCATAGTTAACTGTTCCTTTCCTTGATGTATGTTCTCACTTATAAACGAACTAGACAAAAGTCAAATGTTCACTGATTTATATATGTATATTTTTTCTCACTTATATACTTTCTAGACAATATTCAACTATTCCTTGATGCAAATTCTTACTTATATACAGATTGGACAATAGTCAAC
>CAJHNH020001692.1:0-57500 GCA_905116865.2 Candidula unifasciata
AATATTTCTGAAATAATCTTAGTTTTACCTTTCTTCTCCCCCCCCCCCCCTTTTTTTTTTTTTTTTTTTTTTTTGCAGTGGCACTTCTTCGTTTATATGAGTTAAAACATCTTTAACTGCTCTGTTACCACGTGAAAGGGAAATCAATTAATATAGAACCTCTCTAAGTTTTAACAACCCAATGGAAAGTGACGAACCAGTCAGTCTGCGTAGGTGGTCAACACACTGATCGAGCCTATTGTACTGATACAATACCTTCTTAAACAGAATATATTGGAGAAGTATTAAATGAAACAATGCATACCCACAACTCAGATCATTAAATATCTTAATCATGGTTGAATCGGTTTAAAAAAAAAAAAAATAATGAGTCATTCTTTTGCTGTCTGACTTTTGTTACAAACGGAATTCGGAGAATGTATTGTCATGACGGTGGCTACACCATTATATTAAGAATGACTCCACTGTGGAGGATGCATAGCAGGGTCCACAGTTCTTAAGTAGAAAGATCACTTGTCGACGATTGTTTCTGCCCATTACTTCCTAGATAATCTTCATAATCTTCCAAGATAATATATATATATATATATATATATATATATATATATACACTCCTGAAAATGTTAAGCTTTGACAAGTTGATATACACTTTGTGCTATAATTTCTTTTTTTTTTTCTCCTTTTGGCTCTGACACAAACATAAGAATTCGAGGTTGAATTATTGTCAACTGTAAGATCTACATTAGCAGTAGATAATTTATCAGTGTAGAGCAAGTGTTATGGCTAACGACTGTAACTTTTGTTTAGTTGTTATACACATAAAGTAGGTTTTATTTATGTTAATTTGCATGTGTTTGCCATTGCTCCATTAAAAAAGATAGTTTACTTTTTTTTTTAAACGACTAACTCGTTCAAATCAATGTCTAGTATATATTGGGCAGAAGTTGGCAAATAGGTCACATGATATACTGCAATGTATCATTAACAAAAGTGGCATAATGTAGTGGGCAAATTACGGAGCCTTGACTCACGCGTATATTTAACTTGCTTATTTTGAAACATTTTTATTGAATGACATTAATTGGCATATATCAGTCAAATATAATATTTTTTTTTAAATTTTAACAAAACTGTCGTTAGTTTTCAATGTTTTTATTTTAATTATTAAAATATCCATGTCAAGGGTTTTCTTAAAGTCTATTTTTAAAGAAAAACACACACAAAAAATCTGCTCTTTATATATTACCAATGAGGGTGTTTATTGTAGATTGTTGAATTGGGAATCGACATCATAGCACTCTGGACAGCCTCATAATCGCTCCGTCTCTTTTTTCAGCAGCAAATGAACAGTTCCAATTCTGAAAGCACCAGTAACTGTCTGATTGCAAATACTTCTCGCCTTTCCCTGAGTGTTGAGCGTCGGCCAGATCCCTTGTCAACTCTTCCCAGCGCCATTCTCCTCAGACAGTAATGATCTATTTGCGCTTCCGCACTGTTCAGAGGGTCCACACAACAGCGATTTACCACAAAGGGGTGCGGAACTGGCCAGTCTATCTGCCTGTTCATTTCCCAACACACTGGCATAACTTAAGAGATCGTTTAAGAGACTACCCGTGACCTCTGAAGTGATGCTTGCCAAACTACACAGAGCATACCTGTCTCCACCTTTCTCAGCATGCTCTGTGAGTCAGTGACGATAATGGCATGTATGCACAGCTGATTCTTAAGCCAGTGGAAGGCAGCAGTGACTACTTCCACCTCCATTCTGAAAATAGACGTTGTGATATCATATGCCAGGCTTTGTTGCACTAAGCGACGTCCATTCGCCTTTGCTAAAAACCCTGGTCTGGTCTGGTAGTCGTAGTTTCAGCTTCATAGCAAACGGGTCGCCCCATCTTTGCTCCGCTCCTGTGCCAGCGAAAAAACACTCAGAATGTCTATCACAGTCCCTTGTGGAAAGATTGACAGACTGCTGTCTCAGCATATCTAGCATACACTCGCATTAAAGCATACGGTAGCCATCCGAAGTGCTAGCACAAACAGTCCAACATTAGAAATGCAGTTCATCATTGATGATAGCAGAACTTGTCGCCAACAGATCAGCAGTTGCCCACGCGATCAATTGTAATCACATCCGGGCACCGCCAACATTGACGACCGGCATCACGCCATTTTCTGAATCTCCAATTCACACCACGTTGGTCACAGTCGAAAAAACATTCCAAATGCAATCCGCAGCTCACAGGGTCACGCCATGCATTCAACTCAGAAGCTGGGCGACGAAACTATATCCAGTCTACAAATGGAGCAAAAATACTTCGGCCACCGTCCGGCAGAAGCAAAAAAATTTGCCTCCGCTCCGAACAGCGCAGCTGTCTAGCGTCCATTTTAACCGGAAGTCCCTAAAAAAAAAAAAAAAAACCTAAGCACTTCATCTGCCCCTCAACACAAAGTCATCTGTATAGATAATATAGAAAATCACATGACTTGGGCGGGCAATATACTGCTGCTCGTCCCCTTGTGGAATGCAATTTTTCGTTATTTTGAAACCCCACCCTGGTTCTTGCCAGCGGCCGCAATATAGCCCGGTCATATGGTCTAATGGCTGAATGCGGTTTCCGGGACATCTCCACGGGTGATCCTCATCCACATGGGAGCACTGTGTGTCATGGGGTGTTTATCTCTTGTGTGATGTCTTGGTTGTGTAAAATTTACTACTACTACTTGGGCGGGAATTGTCATGAATCATTTGTTGAACTTTGTTGAAATTTGTTGAAATGCCAGTTGTCAAACATTTTGTCAAGGCAGTAAGGTATTAATATTTTGGAATGAAGCCTCGTCTAAGCAACATTTATGTATAATCATCTTGACTGCGTCATTTACATGGATATCCTAGTGGTATGATTCAGGTGAAACAAAAATGATGTTTTAGGGAATTCGGTGCGAGTTAAAACCAAACATGTGTAAGACTGAGAGGTGATACTAAGTTGACTGTTGGTAGTATCATTGAAACAGACTTGAATTGTCGTGTCACTAACATTATGGTTGGTATACAATCTGTGCATTATGCTGTTATCCTATCAAGATCTGCACCCGGCAAAAGATCAACTTACACTGTGCCATTTTATGGTGAAATGCCTTTACTATAGATTCATTTCATCAGATAATAACCAAGAATAACATGCGTGCTTTTGGAATTCAATGTTTAATTCACGCTGCAACCGGGTCTGTCTGAGGAGCTGCTGCTGCCACTGATGACTTTTACAGACAGACAGACAGACAGACAGACAGACAGACAGACAGACAGACAGACAGACAGACAGACAGACAGACAGACAGACAGACAGACAGACAGACAGACAGACAGACAGACAGACAGACAGACAGACAGACAGACAGACAGACAGACAGACAGACAGACAGACAGACAGACAGACAGACAGACAGACAGACAGACAGACAGACAGACAGACAGACAGACAGACAGACAGATAGATAGATAGATAGATAGATAGATAGATAGATAGATAGATAGATAGATAGATAGATAGATAGACAGACAGACAGACAGACAGACAGACAGACAGACAGACAGACAGACAGACAGACAGACAGACAGACAGACAGACAGACAGACAGACAGACAGACAGACAGACAGACAGACAGACAGACAGACAGACAGACAGACAGACAGACAGACAGACAGACAGACAGACAGACAGACAGACAGACAGACAGACATACATACATACATACATACATACATACATACATACATACATACATACATACATACATACATACATACATACATACATACATACATACATACATACATACATACATACATACATACATACATACATGCATGCATGCATGCATGCATGCATGCATGCATGCATGCATGCATGCATACATACATACATACATACATACATACATACATACATACATACATACATACATACATACATACATACATACATACATACATACATACATACATACATACATACATACATACATACATACATACATACATACATACATACATACATACATACATACATACATACATACATACATACATACATACATACATACATACATACATACATACATACATACATACATACATACATACATACATACATACATACATACATACATACATACATACATACATACATACATACATACATACATACATACATACATACATACATACATACATACATACATACATACATACATACATACATACATACATACATACATACATACATACATACATACATACATACATACATACATACATACATACATACATACATACATACATACATACATACATACATATACATACATACATACATACATACATACATACATACATACATACATACATACATACATACATACATACATACATACATACATACATACATACATACATACATACATACATACATACATACATACATACATACATACATACATACATACATACATACATACATACATACATACATACATACATACATACATACATACATACATACATACATACATACATACATACATACATACATACATACATACATACATACATACATACATACATACATACATACATACATACATACATACATACATACATACATACATACATACATACATACATACATACATACATACATACATACATACATACATACATACATACATACAATGACACATAGACACAGGGAGAGATATACACATTGGTGGACAGTTAGACAGACACATATGATACAGATAAATGAACATGATACACAGCTACTATAAAATCCTTTAAAAATGGAAAGTGCAATTTCGCACTCCCAATTGAACAGCGCTTACATATAGGTGACACTGAGTCTGTTAGAGCAATAATTATGTTCGATGTAATTTTGGCTACATCATTCAGTGTGGTCCCAGGCACATTACAGATGCATCTAGCAACATATGTCCAAACACATGATAGTGTTACATGGGTCAATTGCTTTTACTTAGCGTTTTCTGTCATATAAGTAATGCTTACTATCTTACATGACTGTTATATTTCTGTTTACACATTAAATAGTAATTTACTGAGTACTTAGTTGTTTATTTTCAGTTTCATAAAATAATCTTTATCTTATAACATGCAGATTATGTCCGGTTGTTGATCTCGTATCTGATGTTTCTTATGGTTAAAATCAAGTGCATAAAATTAATTCCACTGATTGTAATCATCCACTTGAGCATGATCTCCTTTTAAAAAAAAATATAACCTTTGTCTTCTTAATCTCACTGATGCCCTCTTTCCGCTTTCCGCCATACACAATCAAAAGGTATACATGCTTTTACATATACAAATACACACTCAGACACACCAACACAAACATAACAGGCCATGGGCTGACTCGTTACAGATTTGTTACAAAATGCTCTAATATTTAATCTTCTTCTTCTTCTTCACTTCCTCTTTTACCGCTGTGGGTGTCGAGGGAGATATAAGGTTCTGATTCTGGCTCTTCTGGCCGCCTCGACCATAGGCACATCGTGCTGTTGTAGAGCTTCTCTGATGTTATCCGTCCATATTGTTCTTGGTCTACCTCTTGCTCTACGACCTAAACATAGCCATGGTCAAATACCGTTTGATCAGTCCGTTTATTTCTCAATGTGTTTTCTGTAGCGATAATAAATCCATTGCCGGCTTGCTAGGCCTGTCGCAACTTCACCAGTGCCCCGTTGGCCAGAACGTTTCGGGGTGACCCAGGGTGGCCTTCGTGGCTACCGTAGCGGTCCCGTGGCACTAATATTAAATGACTGCATAAATCAAGATATCGTAACTATTCATACTTGTCTTGTGCTGAATTCTTTGTTTCGAGACAGCGAATACAGTTTTATTCACATACTTTTTTTTCTCTTACTTGTTCAGCTTTCTGAGACCTTAAGGGTAATCGCTGCAGATATCACCAAACTCCACTCTTCCATGTGACCGGTCTTCTGAGTCTAGCTGGTGACTAAAGTTTCTATAGGCCTCTCTGTATATGACCTCTCTTCGGTGATACTGACCACAAACCCGTGGTTTACTCAATGTAACCCCCTTTTGTTAGGGTATTCAACTTTTACTTCTCCGTTTTTAACCCTTCTCTCTATATGTCCCAGCAGGTTCAAAAATTCTGCCATCAAGGACTTCTTTATAAGGACCCTTTACACGCCTTTAGGCGTTTATAGGGCTAGACACATATTTTTATAGACAAATCGGCGCAAGATGGATGATGTCATCAGCATCACGCCGGTAGCCTTTACTTCCCGGGACTGCACCCGGTAACCACTCAAGGCTGGGTCCACCTGGGAGCGAAGGTCATTTTTGAAAAAAAGTCCGGCCCTTTCGATCCGCGGCGAGCATCTAGCCGCTCCGCCATGCGACCCCACTAATTTAGCCATCAAGACGCCATTAATCAGACTATGTTGTTGCTTCTTACTTTCCACTCCATATTGCTAGCATCTTTGATGGGTCCACACATTCGTCGCCAAGCCATGTTTTTAAAACATTTACAGGAAGGCTTAATATTATTTTCTCTTTGCATTCTTTTTGTCTTGGTATTCTTGTTGTTTGTTGTAATGAACTTATAGCATATTGAAACACTAGGTTCACAAACTGTTTTTTTTTTTAAAATAAACTTGTCAAAATCTTAAATCTGTGTTTTCTTTTGTAGAATGGGATATATATGCGGTGTACTGAATTTGCAGAGTGCAGACGATTTTATAGACCCAGTACGAGTGCTGGAACCTGGGAAAGAAAAAAAAAACGGGGGTGGGGGGGGGGGGGGGGGGGGGGGGAATCTCAGGTGTTTCCCTCTAAAAAATTGTGCTTGGAAATTTAGCAGTCCCGTAATATCTGGCCCCAGACAGGCGAATCCACTGGTCACGGAAAAGTCTTATATTTTAGGGAGTGGTAGGTAGGCTGCATGCAGTCGTGGGACCTAGGATGCATAAATTCGTGGGAACTAGGCTGCATTCTCTCGTGGTACGTAGGTAGGTTGGGGTTAGAGCCAGTTCTTGATGTTTTTGGTAGTTAAAAGTCCCCCCACCCTCCCCCCCCCCCCCCAGTAATTTCCCATCATCGGTCCTCCTGTGACATAGCGCACATTTTTATTTATGTTGGTCTTTCAGAGGCAGAGTGTGGCGCGGTGATTTAGGTCACAGGCGTGAGGGAAAGTTAAGTCCAGCATGATGTGTATAAGGAGATACTCTGTACATCACTCGGGCGAGAGTCCTTCACTGTTCTGGTTTTACGGAACCTCACGCAAGACCCCTGCAGCACGTCTTCGTCGTGCGCCACGGATAATGTCTCAAATAAGCATTAACAGAGCTGTCAGGGGATCTCGGAGTTGGCGGCTTCCAGAGGTGCAGTGTCCTTGTGGCACTCATAAGCGGGCCCCCAAACGCATGGGTGAAAAAGGTTATCAAAACTCATTAGGAAAATGAGTAAAAGTGCTTGCCAAATGTACAACTAAAATTACAACCCTTGGTTAAAAGATTGCGGAGTGAAGAGAACGTTGTTCTGCTGAGACTCAACCCTTGACCGAGAGATTAACCCGCAGCACAGACGAGTAACATCTCCTGGGGGTATCGTCTCGCAGCAAGATTCTACCCATGTACATCCTCTGTTAACCCTCAGTGTCGTCGTCACCGCGCTGAAGTACACCACTGGCTGGCTAAGCCTAAATGTCCGACAAAACTAGATCCTACGGCACACGAGTAAGCTCAAAATCCGACCATCACAAATCGTATTGAATGGGAAAAAGTCCAAATGTCTACACCCAAAGACCCCAATCGCCCGAGTGTTGGGACCAAACAGATAACGATATCCATGACGCAGGATGTTAAATTCTGTCGTGCTAACGGCTCGACAAATATATCTAACGTGCGAAGAAAAAAAAATGTACCTATTCGTGTGGTCACACAAGTCCAGAACCCGCGGGCTGCTCCCTGATGATCTCCGGAGGGCGCAGCTCTTGTCGAGCGGGAGGCCTTATACGGTTGTGAGGTTAAGCAGTTATGTGCAGGACATGACGATTCCTTGAGTGAGCCCAGAACCAGAGCGCCATGTGCCGGCTCTGTATACACGGAAGCCTCCTTGGATGGCGGGGAATGCCCATGATCTGCCCCTGCCTTCCCTTGAGGGCTAACCGTTCCCTCGAAGTCGGAGTACATCTGCCCGCGAGGCAGGGAACAACAAAACGGTTGTACACGCAAAACTCAGGTCCAAGTAAAAGCCAAAAGTCCAAGCGGACGATTAACCGAGACCTTCCGCCGGAATTCACAGCTGGTGAACAAAGAAGAAGAAGAAGAGGCAGAGTACATTACAGTGATAAGTCAGGTGCAAAAAAGCACATTTCTACATAATCCAACTGCTCAACTAAAATAGAAGAACGAAAAGTTTTTCAAACAGAAATCTGAGCCTCTGCTAGACCCTTTAGAGCCAGTGAAGAAAATACTCAGACAGCAACCCACAAACAATGCTCTCTGATGGATGCTGGTGGTGATTTACAATGGTAGCGGTTCAGTTTCATGATGGTGTCGTTTCACCTTGTAAGGACAGTGTGTTATAGGGGTGGATATAAGAAGTTATGACTTTTTAGTAATGTTAAAAAGGTCAAATGGTTCAGGGATTGTTAGCTGAGGGTGGTCGATGAGGGCCTGTTTATTTGTCAATAGGTTTGACTTTTTTTTTTCAAGGCTCCGATCCTCAACCAGACCGTTTTTTTTTTTTTTTCTGGTTTTAAGTTTTTGTTGTAGTTTAAGAGTTAAACAAACTTCCAGCCTATAAAATAAAATCTCCACCGAACCTCCACAAGCCCCGTTGGTAATTGTTAAAGCTTTGGTGGCAGTGTAATAGAGACACAGAGTAAAATACTCCGAGCCTGCACTAGATCCATTGGTGGCGCATTATTCCTTGGTTACGGTTTAACAAGTCAAGTTAATCAGGATACTGGCAGTGGTCGTTCAGATCTAAGACTGTGGCATGTGGATTGTTGAATGAGGTGTGTGTTGTCCTAAGTAAGAGGGTTAGTATTGTTTTTATGTATTTAGAACTGTCTTAGAAATAGTAAAGTAAATTTAAAAGTTTCAAAAAAAAAAAAATGTAAATGACTTTTTTATTGTATATAAGGTTGGCATAGATATAAATAAAAAATAATTAAGTACCCCTTCTCCACAATCTTAGGCGCATTGTTTGTTTCGGGGGAGGGGGAGGTTAGCGCAGTCGACAGGAAACTTGCCTTTAACGCCAGCTGCTACTTACTATTAAATAAGTTCCAAAATTAAAAGGGGAACAAAATCAAAAAGTTAAAATGTTCAAGATTACCAGGGGAGTAACCTGTAATTACAGGCACTTCTAACAAATAACAAATAGCGTAGCCTTACGTTATCTAGCGTGCCAAACACATCGATAAAAAAGAAGGCGGTTTTCTAGCTGCGTGTTAAAATATGTTAAAAAAAAAGTAAAGATCCATTTTCACGCCTTTAGGCGCATTGGACATGTGGGAAGAGCACCCATATTTTTACAGACCAATCAGTACTAGATGAGTATTGTTGTCAGCATTATACCGGCAGTCTTTACATCCCCAGGACATACATCCTGGTACCCATTTTAAGCTGGGTCGATATGCGATGCCCCATACCATGATAAAAAGCTAAGCAGCCAGCAGTGGGTTTCGATTGCATTATGTTGGAATTACGAGTCAGTCTCGTAACGCTTAAGCCACAGACGTCTCAAATATGTAATATTGAGAAAAAAATAATAATTCTCTGTACACTATGGTTCGTCTAAGTCTTTTAATTGTTTAGTTATGTTAACACCACGTGATATTTGTTAGATACACAGTAAAGATATTAATTTTGTTTACATTAAACTCTTCGACAGTATTTTTGTCTAGCTAGATGGCTTAAAGATGAAGTACAGCACATTTCCTTAAGGTGGTTTATTGTTGGATATTTAAAGAAAAATAAAGTGGCTGAAAAGAAAGACAATAGCTCAAATAATTCAACAACGGCTGTACAAGATATTTTATAGTAGTGACAATAGCTAGCATTGCATAGTATTATTGTTAGACTAATGGTACTGTTCGACAACGTAAGCCTTTGATAAATAAGTCATTCATTGAAACTGACATGTCTTGAACAGGCCAAAGGTAAAAACAAAATGATGATTTTTGAAAGGACAGTCTTCCCAGATAACTTCTTTTTTTTTTTTTTTTTATCGAGCGGACCGTCTTTAGAAGAGCTTCCACTAATTTACCAATGTTATTATCAAACGAACACCTTTTCAATATTCTCACTCAGATCAGCATGTTGAGGACGGACACTTTCAAAGTGATCAACAGGGAGCATTTGTCTGAGCTTTGCCTAGCTTTAAAGCGTTTTTTACGGCTGGTTATCTTTTTGATCACATTTGTTCACTGGCGACTATCCTTTCAAATTGTGTCAAGTCGTCCACTGGCATTACTTGATAAGGAATTTGCGGCCCTTGGTACATCTTTGGTAAATTGAGGCCCTTCTCCACTGGGACAGCTCATGTCGTTCGATGTCGGTTACTCTTACTGCACATTTGAAAGCCATACTGTATGCATGCATAATGTATGGGTTGCCATGGAAATCTCTAAAAAGTCCAATCGAATGTGACCAACTAATATATGCAATGAAATATCACAGTGGTCAATATTTTCTAAGGTTTGAAAATAAATGACAAAGCTAGTATTTGCTTTAATTTCACAGTTTTTGAAAGGCCATATTGAAAACAATTTGTTGCGCTTTTAAAATAAAACACTAACTATCAAGAAGTCCTAATGTCAACTGTTAGTTTTGCTGATTATGGCAATCTTCTGTATAGCAGCCATCTTGAAAACTCTCCTTCTCATGCACTTTCACTATTCTTCTCAGGTCCCTAACTATTATGTGACCATCTTACCAACTGTTTTCTTTTGTTTGACTGGGTATGTCAAGATCTTTACGTTGATCCTATAGCCTAAAGCCTTTTCACTCCTCATGTCATGTGTGGCAGCTAAAGTATCTCTAACTGACCAGCTTGACAATTCATGTCATGTGTGGCAGCTAAAGTATCTCTAACTGACCAGCTTGACAATTCATGTCATGTGTGGCAGCTAAAGTATCTCTAACTGACCAGCTTGACAATTCATGTCATGTGTGGCAGCTAAAGTATCTCTAACTGACCAGCTTGACAATTCATGTCATGTGTGGCAGCTAAAGTATCTCTAACTGACCAGCTTGACAATTCATGTCATGTGTGGCAGCTAAAGTATCTCTAACTGACCAGCTTGACAATTCATGTCATGTGTGTGGCAGCTAAAGTATCTCTAACTGACCAGCTTGACAATTCATGTCATGTGTGGCAGCTAAAGTATCTCTAACTGACCAGCTTGACAATTCATGTCATGTGTGGCAGCTAAAGTATCTCTAACTGACCAGCTTGACAATTCATGTCATTCAGTAACTCTTTAACTGTTTCACAGCTTACCAAGTTTTTAGTCAGCTTCCTTCATTGACGGATATCCTTTCACCATGACTACATACAACAACGTGTACACTTTTATGAGCTTGACAATAATTTATAAAAAAAAAACCCACGATTTGCACACAAGAATCTGTCAAACTAATAGCATATTTGTCTCTTTTTTATATCTGTGGAGCTGTCTGTCTCTGATAGACCTTTCACTAGTAGGATAAGTATGTTATTTAAAAAAAAAAACTTCTTTTTAACATTCACACAAGGATTAGTGGTTCAACTTTGGCATGGACGGACCCTTTTTTGTAAGCACACTAACGAATATGTGTCAGAGCTTTACCTATCACAGTTTTTTTTTTTGGGGGGGGGGGGGGGGGGGGTCAACTCTGTTCCCTCATGGCTAATTGCTCCCATTTTCTCGCTGTTCAACGTAGTGTCTGGCAGATCTTTCAGCAAGTTTTTAATTTTATTATCAAGATGTCACCTTTTGAACAAATAATTTCACGAAAATGAACATGTCATCTTTGTAACTGACAGACATCTCTTCACTGGTGAATCCTGTCAGAACATAAACACATATGTTCAAAACGTTAAACATACCTCAAAGCCAACATATAAACGAACCTTAAATCAATAAAATAAGAGGTCAGAAAAGCTATTCGATGCAGCGCAAAGAATAATGCCGCTAGCCTTGCTGGAATAATAGTTAGATCAATAAAGGCTTGTGGGGAAATGGGGTCATCTGGTTGGTTACTCTTAAGAAAACTTGGAAAGAACAAAACAAAATAAAAAACGAGAAAAAAAAACGGTACCCAGTGATTGGTAAGGAACTATTATTGTGGAAGAGGAAAGGAAATAAGCAAGTTGGCAACACCTTCGAGGCATCTCTCTTTTAAGTGAAGTTGGTAAAATGTTTGCCAAGGTTCTGGAGAAACCAATAAGATCCATTGTGGAACGTAATCTGAGTCCAGCACAAGTTGGATTCAGAAGAGGATAAGCTTGGCAGAATGTTTAGCTTCAAAGTTATTTTGGCTTCTGACAGCGCTTTGTTAATGCAGTTTGCAACGTTAGTCTATGGTTTCGCTGCCTGTGCTACTGAGTTTAGTGCTTGATTGCAGCCATGGAAGCTGTGTTTTCCCTGTGGAATGCCTTTCATTAAAGCAGCAGTTGTGTCGTGGTATTTATGGTGGGTAGCCGGTTTACGTGTGAGCTGGTGAAGTACCTCATGAAAAAATTATGTGTGTGTATAGTAACCAACTTATAGTGCTGGACTACTTCTATCAAAAAGAAACTGCTTTTCTGGTTCCGACTGTTGGCTTTGGCGCCTCTAGCAACTGAAAAACGCATTTATTGCCTGAGCGTATTTATGGATTATTCAGGGAATAGTTGTTTGTTCACCAGTCTTTCATTTGCAACAGTGAGGGACATTTCATTTGATTTGCACTGTCACAGGAACGGAGCAAGTTTGATAAAACCAGACTGGAGTGAAGTTGAAACCTCGACTGAGACTATGACTAAGAGGACGAAGATGTACTGATGCTAATCTAACCCTAAGACAAATCAGCGAAAAGACAACATAAAATAAAACAACAGAAAGACAATAGAAGACGGACAGTAAATGAATGTTGCGGTATTACATTTATAGAATAACATAAGGCTTTTGAGAGTAGAGAATTACTCCAGAAAGCTATGGACAATTATGAAATAAAGGCAACATTTTTAGACAGCACAAGAGCCATCTATGAAGAAATCAAATTGCCCTCGGAATAGGACCTGGCCTTACTGTGACGTGACGCGTGGTTTAAATGTTTATGTTGTTGAGTAGGGATCTTCCTTTCAACACATTCTCTCCACTAGATAAACCGAACTAAAATCTGAGCTATGTTGCTCTCAGACAAAGTCCTGGATATCCAAGAAAACAGCCATATTGGCTCGTTAAGTATATTAACATTAGCTGAACTTGGTACCCACAAGAGAAGGCAAGGAATTTTAGATGTCTATCATACTTAATGTTAATGAATTATTAGACAGGGCAAGTGATTCCTCCGTCATCTACCTTCTCCCGGTGTTATTATTAATAATTAAAGAATTATTATATTTTTTGAGCCCCCACCAAATGTACTTCTATCTATCAGTTTAGAAAACAGGTAAGATTAAATACATTTGGAATTTAACAAACGATGTAGTATAAAACTTGACATACAGCTTTATTTTCTAACAATCAGTTAATTGACATACCCAGTTTGTTGTGTTTACACAAACAGTGACTAGCTACAGTTATGATCGTAATGAGTTGTTTCAGCGCGAGAACAGCACCTGGGATTAGAGTGGTGTGATGAAGGTGATAAAGTATGAACAATTTATGAACATAACTTTCATAGAACCTCTGACAGCCGTGAGCACTGTCAAGCTCTTCCTCCTCTTCCAGCTTCTTCCCTGCTTGTTTCTCCTCCTCGCCCCCACCTCGTTCTCCACCTCGTTCTCCACCTCGTTCTCCACCTCGTTCTCCACCTCGTTCCCAGCTGGCCGAGTCTAACACAATGTAGGCTACTTCATGGACTGATCGTCACATGGGCGCTGAAATCATGGAAACAAAACACATACGTGTAGTATCTTGACTTACACTAAGAATACATGTATCAATTAATACAACATATAATAATAAGATATAGCCCATCACTCCTCCTCATATTCCACATCCTCTCCAGTCTAGTCTGAAGGTCTTTTGTCTTACATGGGCGTCACATATCCTGCCTTCCCTCAAATGCTATGTCATGATAGTTGACTTTCTAAGTCTGTTGTCCGTCTTCACTCAGACTTCGAGTTGGCTGTCATAGATTTGACATAAACATGTGGCGCAGGTTATGTGCTGAACCCGCAAACAATTTATATGTGCACGCTGTCCTGAATATTAGCTTTCAGTGACCGTGAATACTGTACACCCATCATTCTTCCCCTGGGGTTATAAATCCCCTGTTCAGGTGAACACATTAAGTGAGCACATGGTGGGCACACAAAACGTAGCAGCATCCCTGCACATATTTGGGCATCATTTCCCACAGTCCAAACTCATGTTTTGGCTGATCATGGAAACAATATAATTACATTTCATTATAGCAAATGTCATTGTTCACATCTTATTTTATACACATGAAAACATACAATGAAAAACATGTGACACAAACATACAAGAAATAGGAATAGTTCAGCAGTTCCCTAACTTGAGATACTGAATATTCACACAGAACTATTTCAAGCAGAATGTGCAGACAAATTAGGAAAAGGTAGTATAGACTAAGCTTAACTCCCTAACCTAAGTATACAAGATTAAAATTAATATTTTCTCTCACCTGGGAACTTTTCCATCTATCGCCAAACCAGAGTACGACAGTAAAATATACCTTCACGTCGACCTGCGTTTGTTTGCCGGCAGGCTGCGATTAATGAAGGAAATTCCACAGGCTCGAAGTATAAGTATCAATCTATTGTCCAAATTAAACTCCTCCCTTTCCTTAGTTTTTACCCAACCCTCAAGATGATGGCTTAAGCACCGCCCCTGAGGTAACTATCAGATCACTTGGCTAACCAGTGACCTGTCACTCACAGTGAACGGCCTACAGTACGACCTTGACCAAGATAAACCATTCCTAATTGCCAAACACCTGTTCTCTCCAGAATTACACTGACGTGTTAAACTCCGACCTCCCGGCTCCACAATGTCTAGCGTCTACTCAATTTCCCTGTTCAAAAGGGCCCCGCTCAGTCTCTACAGTCTGGTCAGGAGATAACATTCTGACACTGGCGTGAGAATCCGACCTCACATCCCTAGTCTGAACCAGCGGGCTGTATTACGTAGTGTTAGGTAATTTTAAACAAAGCGCAGTGGCTTTGTCTGGGAGAAGGACTGGTAACACTTAAATCAATTTGGTTTAAAGTAATATTAGGGTAAAGGGCAGAGTAAATATAATCCTCTCTCTTTAGAACCAGAAGAACTTATTACAAGTACTAACTTCTGGAATCACTGAGATCGTCTCGTGACACTTACAAACTGGATTCCAGTAAAATTAGGAGTTTTTTTTTTAAAAAGGAGGGGGGGGGGGGGGGAGCTGTGCTTTATCACCTTTGCCTTTTATTATGTTCATCAACAATATCAACAAAATGTCACTAGCCTAGGGTTACCAGGCAAATTTTTACGACTTACCTATTGGACCAATGCCCATTCCGTAATCAAGTTAATCAGCTACAGGATCACATACATCAACTACACGAGAACTTTATCAGATGTAATATGAAAGAACTAAAGCAATTGATAGATACCGTGTGGTAGATAGTGATAAAATGGGTCTCAATCTGAATAATGGAAAGACAGAAGTAATGGTGATTTCCAAGAAAAGTTTAGTGCCTAAATGTTTAATAAAAGTCAATCGCGTTTTAGGACAAGTACATAACTTTAAGCAGCTAGCTGGCACATGGATAACATCCGATTAGAGATGTAACACATAAATAAATAATGCAATAGGACAGACCAAAACTGCATTTTATAAAATGAACAACCTTTTATGGCAATAAATCCATGTCACTGGAGGTTAGGAAAGGAATTCACGCTTGCTATATAGAGCCAGTTTTAATATATGGCTGTGAATCCTGGACAATTATTAAACAAGTCGAACAATATCTTGGGGCCTTAGAGATGTGGTTTTACAGTTAAATCATTAGAATTCATCGACGGCCAAATAAAAAGAAACCCAGATTTTTTAAGGAGGCGAGTGCTCAAAGGAAAAAAAAAACAAGACTGAAATAGTTTGCCCATTTAATAAAAGAATGCAATAAATCCAGCAACGAGAGTGCACGACATGAAAATAGAAACACCAAGACGTAGGAGACGACGATGAAAAACATGGATTAAAGAAGTCAGTGATATCTTGAAACTCCAAAATATCCCGTAAACTGGGCAACCGAGCGTGTCCTCCCTCGGAAATCGATCGTATGTTAACTAGCAACACCTAGCGGCACCAATCAGAAAATGAACATAGGAAATGGTAAATGTTTAAATTAAAATGTTGAATTTAGATCGACATCATAGCACTCGTGACACTCCCATAAGCGCTCTGTCTCCATCTAAAGCAGCACGCGAAGACTTCCAATTCCAATGGCACCTGTAACTGTCTGATTGTATTTCCTTCTCGTTTTCGACTGTTGAACGTCTATAATATCCCCTGGTAACTCCTCGCAGCGCCATTCCCCTCAGACCGTAATGCTGTATTTATGCCTCCGCACTGTTCACTAGTCCACAAAGGACCCTCACAGTATCCAGCTTGCTATACATTAGTGCACCGCCAAGTGCTGAAGAGCCAGTCAGTCTATCTGGTTGCTCATTTCCCAACACAAGTGCATAACCTGGAGAGAATATTTAAAGGACGCTAACTACCCAGTGCCTCAGAATTTATGCAAGTACGGAGCACAGTGAAGAATGAAATGTGCAAACTGTGATATTGGACGCATCTTTTGAACACGTCAAAGCACAGGTATTGTCTGCGTGTATTCCATGGAACGTCGAACGTTAGGTAATACACTTGTGTTTTTAATATTTATATAATTTTAAATTCTCAATTCTCCTAAACAAAAACATTATACACAGTCGTTATGTTAGTTTAGATGTAACTGCTGACTCAGTTTAGTATATTGATATTATGAGCCAGAAAGTAGACAATAGAGTGTGTTGCAGATCCTAAACACACATAATATGATCGAATGTAATATTAAATAAAACTAACATAATCGTAAAGTAATAATCGAAGAGGTAATCTTAGAAACACAAAGACATACACAATGATAGATGTAAGAATAAAGATTTGTGTATTCTGTCGGTGTAAATTCTTTATTCGTCCTCACATAATGATTACCACCAAAGAACCAGCCATGCTGTTCCACCCTGCAGTACTGAAGAATACACTGCTCTTAGTGATATAACTTATCAGTCAAGTAAAATCTCATAGAAACAGAACCTGGGGGCTGAGGTATTTAAACTTGCATGCCCCCCCCCCCCCCCAACCTCCCCAAGCCACCCAAACATTTATCCAGGGATCTGAGGCCACTATCCCAAAAAATAGTTAGGAATCAGCATGTATAGAGAGGAGCCGCCGTGGCAAGCGGCTAGACGCTCGCATGCGGATTTGGAGGTCGTGCGTTCGGGTCAGACAGGAACCGTACTATTTTCAAAAACGACTCTGGCTCCCAAGTCGATCCAGGCTTGACTGGGTACCAAGTACAGTCCTGGAAAGTAAAGGTGGCCGACTTGAAGCTAATCACATCATCCACCAAGTGCCGTTTGTTTTATAACATATAGGTCTAGCGCTATACACACAAAATACATTAAAGCGGGAAAAACTATCTTTTACTTTTACATATTAACCTGTATAGAGGTTTTCTTTTTATACATCTCTGTGTGTGTATGTATGTATGTATAATTATTATATAATATTATTAAATGCTGACTGTCAAATAAAATATATTTTTCTCTTTACACATTATGATATATATAAATATGTCATTATGTGAAAAATGTACTTCATTTATGTGACACTTAGCCTGCAATAACAAGACACACACACCACACGCGCACCCACAAACACACACCACACCCACGCACCACACATCATACACACCACACACACCTCACACACACACCACACACACCGCACACACACACCACACACACCACATCCACACACACACACAACACACACACAACACACACACACACACCACGCCACGCACACCACACACATACCACATGCACACCATACATACACCACACGCAGATATACTACACATACCCCACACACAACACCGCACACACACCACACACACATATCACACACACCACATCACACACACCACACACACATACCGCACACACATACCGCACACACCACATTAAAAAAAAAGTGCATAGATCTTCAGTCATGTTTTCCTGTTAAAATAACCGACATAGTTCCATAGGTGCTTTCTTTAAAAAAAAAAAAAAAATAACGACGCCTACATTAACAACGATGCCTTCCTGTTTAAATGAAAAACTAAATGAGCATATTTCCAATAGTGCTTTTCTGTCTTCCCACCCCCCCCCCCCCCCACACCCCCCCCCCCCCCACCCCAAAAAAAAAAAAAAAAACGCGTCGATCAACAGTAGTGCTTTCCTGATCAAATAAAGAAAAAGTGCATACATTTACATTGGTGGTTTTCTGTCAAAAATAAAAATAAATTGACTGTTTTAAAAAAAAAAAAAAAAAACCTATTGATTTCAAATGGTGCTTTCATGTTTTTTTTTTCAAACCAAGCTACTCAAAAGAACATAACTTCTGCACTATTTTGACATTTATCATCTATTCAATTAAATGTGTGAAATTGTTAAAATCGCACATAAGAATAGCTCAGGTTTGAACCAAGAAGTTGACAATTCTCTTGCATCTGGATCTTGATGATGTGCGCACGGGTTTTCTCACAACTAATAAAATTGCGCCATTGGATAACTAAAATCTTCAGTTTTTTATGTATTTACTAGCTGTACCCGGCCACTCGTTGCTGTGGCATAGTTTGGCTAAATGGAAATGAAAGAAAATAGAAATCGCATGTGTCTAATACAATCATTGTCTGCTCAGATAAGAGATAGTCTTTGATTCCCCCCCCCCCCCCCTTATCACCACCACAACTAAATCCACCTACTACTCTCTCCTTCATCAAAGGTTTTTGGAAAAGAAAGACAATGGAAATCGCTCGTGTCTGATATAGTTAATGTCGCAATCATTTTCTGCACAGATATAGAGATAGTCTGGTTTTTCAACTTTAGAACACACACCTTATAGTTGTGTCTTATATTATTGGTCGTTTAAATGGTGTTATTAGCACAGTAACAAAAATGGTTATTTGGTTATCACATGCTAAAGCTGTTTGTATTTTTATAGGAGACGTAAGTAAAGCTACAACTGTACTTGTAAATAACAAAGTAAGTCGTAAAAAAAAAAAAAAGAAAAGCGGAAGTAGCATTAGTGAAATATAAACAAATTAGGTAATGAGAACTTGAAAATCACGTGTAAAGCTCTTTAAGTTCTCTTAAATTTAAATCATTACCCCCTCCCCTTCCCTCTTCCACCAACTACTGCTCTCTCCCTCTTCGAAGGATTTGAAAATCATTACCTGGCGATATTTTTGTTGTTGCTGTAACTGACATTGACATCCCTGTCCATCCGGACTAAAATGGGGAGCAGGAATTGTAATAGGTAGTGAATGGAGCTAGTGTAATATTTACCACATCATCCTTCAAGTACCAGTACAACTACTACCACTACCACCACCACAGTAGCTAAAATAATGTCACTGCTATCTGTGTTACCATCGGAGTAGACAGAGAGTCGTGAGCCAGAAGATTTGGTTCCGCATGGCTAGTGCTGTCGCCACAGACTGGTCAGGTTAGGATGTATAATTTCGCTTCCCGACAGAAGAACGCCATAACCTTACCGGTGGTCTTCACATGAGAGCACTACGGTGTAACAGCCCAACCACAACTATTACTGCTGCTGCTACTTTTAGTGGGTAAAGCAGTTGCTGTGACTTAAAGCTCTCTCAGTTAACAGTTTGCCCCTCCCCCCCCCCCTCCCCCATCTCCCAAAAAAAAAATTCACTGACAACTCTTTCCCTCATTGAAGTAGTTGGAAAAACAAAACAAAACACTTAAGCAAATGAAAACAGAAAAAAAAAACAACAACACCATAATTAGGAAATGAACGCTATGGTAAACAGCACAGCTTAAAATTCCAACGTAGATGAAATAACTAAATCTAAATGAAAATAAATGGAAAGCTATGAAATTTCAGCGTAACCATGCAATCGGAAAGTTTAAAAATGCAATCATAAGTATGCGCAATGGTCAAACTTAATTATCAAATAGTTTACCCATTTACTTGTATTTTTTTTTTTTTTTTTTTAGTATTAAGGGCAACATGGCTAGTGCTGTCACCACGACAGAGCAGATAAGGATAATATTTTAGTCCGCGGTAAAAAAAAAATTTACTACTGCGGATTTGAACCCTGGTCTCCCGCACAAGAACCCAGTGTTGAAACCATTCGACCAAACAGCCACTTCATAGGAGCAACGAAAAGAGAACTAAACTATTGAGATGTGTGACCCTACTACTACTGTGTCTGATTATAACACAACTCAAAACCGCAGGCAATTGTTTTCTCATAGACAGATACTCCAGATATATTAATGAAACGGCACAACAATAGAAATCGCACGTGTCTAACACGGTTAATGAAGTTAATGTCGCAGTCAATGTCTGCGCCGACGACGAGATAGTCCTCGATGCCCCCCATCCCCCCTTCCCATCGAAGGTTGTTTGAAAAAAAAACCAGAAAATAGAAATCGTGTTTAATATGGTTATTGTGGCAATCACTGCCTACACAAATATAGAGATAGTCTTGTTTGCTGTACCACGACCTACTCTATGTTATTAGAGAAGGCGTTGGCTGCACGTAACTCGCCGGCGAATAGCGGAAGACTTGCGTTCTGACTACGGCGCATGCGCAATTACTTACGTGGCTATAATTAGATGTCACTAACAATTTAAATTTTAGTTTCGAATATTTTTCCTTAAATTGTGGTCACCTATCTCTAACAGTGACAGGTTAAATTTCAAACCATGATGGTTTAACATCCGGTATCAAACAAACATATCCTGAAAATTTCAGCTAAATCGGTTCAGTAGTTTCCGAGTCTATAGGGGGCAAACAAACACACAAACATTGATTTTTATATATATAGATTTATTATTTTAATTTTTTTTTTAAAGCACTGCTGAAGCACTAATCCTGGTTGATCTAAAACCCATTGTTGGTTATATTTGTTACTAAGTTTGTTCAATACATTAGTAACAAATAGCAATATCCCTGGTTAGTCTTTCTATTTTCGTCACACTGTTAATGTGTTGTAGCACAGCGTTGTGGTTTCTGTATCTGTCTTGCGATCCTCATCTCAAATTAGTAAGGATTTCCGCACCTTTTGTGTGTGTGTGTGTGTGTGTGTGTGTGTGTGTGTGTGTGTTTGGTTTAGGTTGAAACGAGGAATCAACATCATGACAGAAGGGTAGTAACCCATAAGTGCTATGGTCCACTTCTGACACTAGCCTGAGTCCGAAAAATCTCAGCGCAGTGCATGAACTCCGTAGCACCAGCGAGGGTCCTGAAATACTTATGTAGATTTTTAACTCCAAGTCTTCTTTGCCCCGGCAGCACTTTTAGGCTTCTCTTTTCGATTTCCAACTGCCAATTGATTTTTTTTACGTGCGGAACAATACACACGGGCTTTAGATCTTACTACCCAGAGACCAGGAAAAATTACTAAAGTCCACGTGAAAATACCCAGCCTTCACCGAGGCTCTAACCCGAGACCTCCAGCACTCTAAGCGCATACCATGCCTCGAGACCACGTAGCCCCCTTATTTCTTCCGGTAAAATCCAGGAACCTCTCTATCAATGCCTTTGCAAATTCATAAAGAAAACTATTTTCTTTATTTCCTCAGCAGCGAGACCGCCTTTGTTTTGGTCCTGTCGTCTGATTCTGTCTGTGGTATCATGTCTGGGATTTGTTTGCATGTACTCCCTGCGTTTCAACGTAGTTGTGGCAATGGCCTGCATGGTGGATGATATAGAACAAGGACATTTAGATGCAGATGGAGGAACGGGATCCATTATACGTCCTCGAAGGTGCAAAGGAAAAGAGAATCTTATCAGTACCGTGGAGAACGTCACTGTACCATCGAGATTTTCGGTAAGTTTTAGATATTTTTCATTTTTTTTCCTAACTGTACAGTCTGAGGAAGGTGTTTACTGAACTCATTCTATCCTAGGAAATTTGTATTTGAAAAAGATATGTGTTTAGGTCTGAAGCAGTTGTGTGTGTGTGTGTGTGTGTGTTATAATTTTCCCACTGGCTAGATGATTACCTTTCTCTGTTAGAGAACAACATTGTGTATAAGCGAGATTGCCTGGGAAGACTGTATGAGTTTATAGATGTCCTTATTGAGAAACAACAAACATCTCTAACACAGTTAAAAATACCATGAACATGCTTAAAGAAGAGAAATGTTTACCTGATTTCCATTTAGACATCTAGAAACAATTAGACCTATGCCCCTCCCCCCCCCCCCCGAGTTATCCATAATTCCAGCGCCTCCCCCCTCCCCCTAATGATGACCCTAATTCTGCTACTTCTGTCAGTCTGCCAATCAGCTTATTACAAGCAAATGCTTCTCTAATACCGAGTTACTGTGCAACGACCTTCATCTTTGGTTCTGCACGAAAAATTCCTCTAAATGATCGCTTGCACACTTACTGCTTCTGTTAAGGGAATCGATAGGGATACCAAAAATATTTAGATCCCCAGTGAGTAATACATCTATGCAGTGAGCAGTATAGTTTACACTATAACTTACCTGGTGCTTCTGCAGTAAACAGGAGAAAACTAGAGCCACCTTTAGGAGCACGGAACCACGTCACGTCAGTTTTAGATTTTATTCCGTGGTTAGTTAAATGTCTACCCAGCCAGAATTCACCTGGTCTTGTTGAAGAGGCGTATAAATGTTATTTAATGAATTACTCATATAGCTAGGTACACGGTGTGTGGCTAGCAACTCCTTACTGTTATTAACTGTGAGGTTTGGGACATCAGCTCTTACAATTATATTGTCCAGAGAGCCCCACACACCACATACACACACCGCACCCATACACACACACACACACACCACACATACAGCACACACATATACAACACACACACAAACCGCCTTTTCTGAGTTAATGACAGCCCCCATGTTTGCACACCAGTCACTTTGTCTACAGCTACCTGCAGCTCTTGTGCTATCCGTTGCCTATCATTCATTCCCTTGCCTTTATGCAAGAACATCATCAGCATATGTCAAAATCCTTCCAACACCTGGTGCTTCAAGTTCTGCAATCTTGCTTGCATACACATTAAAAAGCACTGGTTATATTACACAGTTCTGAGGCACCCAGACGAAGAGCAACCATACGGGAATGCAGGACAGCTGCTATCCATTTCACAAGCTCCCCCCTACCCAAACAAAGAGGTGTATATTTTCTGTGTTTATGAAAACCAGTGTTGCCACTTTTCTTTGACAAAAAATATCCAAAACGGTGACAGAAATTATCTAAAAAGATCTAAATCTGCGTGGAAAAGATCTAGAAAAAACATCCAAATTGAAAAAGTCAAAAATTACATAGCTTTTGTTATGACTTACCCTACATAATCATGTCCTCACCTTCACTGATGTCTGCCTCACAAGATCCACAGGATAAACTTAGCTTGGATAATGAAGTTGAAGCTTCAAATCCAAAATGACCTTGATATGCTTTAGCTGTTCAAATTTCTTTATAAGTGGAACAGTATTAACTTTTTGCACTTCTATTAGAAAAGGTTATAAAAAGAGAATGAATTTTAAAAAAAATTTCATCACTGTACATTCCATATAGTATTTCAGCTGTGTAGCGCTTTTCACTTTGTCTTGTTATTTCAAAGTGTGTCTTCAACTTCATCCATTGCTTCATAATTCTTTCAACAGCTGGTTAAATTGATAACCATCTAGTTTTACAATCTGGCAGAATTTTCGGTGGTGTGGAACCATCATTCAAGGCTGTATATAATGTATTGTATTGCTGTTGTCTGACAAATGATTTGGAAAACCAGTTAAGTGTTTCAAGAAATAGGTATTCCAAATTCCTTGGTAAATATTTAGATGAAGCATGTGATAATGCTAGCTGCAATGAATGACGCATACATTTTATAAGTATTAACGATGGCTTAGCTTCCTTCAACTTGGCATAAACGCCATTGTTTATACGAACCATCACTGAGGCATTATCAGTACCAATTACAGCCAAATTCTTCAAGCCTAACTGTTTGCTGATTAAAAGGTCCTTCAGTTCCTAAACTATACTTTCTACACCACACTTTTCAAATTGAACTAGTCCAAGATTTTTTTACAAATAGATCAAATGGACACAGTTTGAAATTGCGCAGTGACAAATGAAAAACATTGCGACTGATACTTCAACTTTTGATGATTCCTTTATCAGTATAGTTCTGAAAACAGATGTCAGCGGTGTAATATCTTTAAATGAAACTGCAGTTTTATGCTTTTTTAGTCTCTGCATGACTCTTTGAGTTTTGTATTTTCTCTTTAATTTCACACTTGCAGTACTTACAACAAGCTTTGGTCATATTCCCCAATTTTTAATTTTGTCATCATGCAACCACTCTTTCCAATTTTTTTGCTCATACTTTACTTTTGGCATGTTGAAAGGTTTTTTCAAAGTGAAAGCCACATAAGAAGGTGAGCAATTATTTTTTTAAATCACATGAAAAAGAAACACAAAGTCAGCACAGTGAGGATACGGTTGAAACAAAGTTAGTATGATTTACGCGCTTTTTTATTAATCAGTACCGGGGCTGCCAGATAGTTGTGAGTTCAAAGTTCAAGTAATGGCAGTTGTCACAATGTACGTGCCAGACCAAAACAAAAATATTGTAGTAAATATTTTACACAGTAATTATTAAATTGACAATGAAAGAAAAAAAAAATCTATAAAATATCTATCCCATATGAAAAGAATCTAGAAAAATATTTACGATCTAAACGTCAAAAACAGTATCTAAATGCAATGAAAAAGATCTAAATTTGGATATAAAAGATCCAAAGTGGCAACACTGATGAAAACGATTAAACATTATTATTTCTATAATTAGTGCTGAGGTAACAATTTAGACTCTAAAAGGTTACCCCAAGAGCAGAGTATCCTTACCCCGCAGTCTGCAACTGGTGATTTTTTAAACTTATTTTTCCCAAAATGACGGATTACAAATCTGATTGCCGCCAGAAGATAGTCGAGCTAGAGTGTGCTCGATTGCTTCGTGTATGTGTTGATTTGGCGTCTTCTAAGCCTATGTTGTCGGCATCATTGAATTCATTCTCATTAGTTTTTTTTAAACGAAATTTTTTTCCCCAGCCTATCTTAAGCATCTTATTTCACAGGTTGTTAGTTTATGTCGTTACTGGGAGAGGCAGCCGAAAGGGCCTCTAGCTGGCTTTGGACGCAGCGCAACAACGTAGGGGACGGGCCTCGGTGAGCTGGTCCGGGTGTCTAGCGGAAAGGAGTTTCTCATCCCTTTGAAAGTCCATCGTGTACGAATTGTCTACCAGTGTCCCTCTGCCAACTGCTAATAAAAGTCCAACATGTGTCCGGTAAACCAAAGTAAGCTTGTCGCTCGGTCGTCCATGCATGCGGACTGTTTTAATTACGCTGTCGCGGCGGCTTCTTATCTCACAGTACCTCCTTCGAAACCACTAAGTCGTCTTGTCTCTGGCCGAAATAATAACACCATCCGGTAATTCTGTGCAGCGGGGAAGCAGCCCTGAGCTTCATGAACTCAGGTGGGCCCACCTCCGAATACGTTTAGGAATCGTGGGCCGAAACGTGTGTCGACGAGGATAATTTCTACTGATGACTGTAGATCCCCGCTGTACTTGCTCCCTGTGAGTTTATTCCTATTGTACGTGGCTAGCCCACAAGACTACCAGGAAAGACTGGTGACTATCGGGAAAGTCCTTTTGACACCTATGGAAAGACTGGCCCCCCGGTATCGCCGGGTGGATAAACTGACATCTGGAGACAGATGTCGACTGTGGACCGGGTTGATCACCCCTAACACAGTATAATACCTCCGATTTCTTACGACCACAATGAAATATGCCCCCAGGGCCCTCCGAAAGGGGGGGGGGGGGGGGGGGGGAGAATGAAGGGCCCAATCTGATAGATACCCTCAGTGACGACTTTGCTAGCCCCCGGACTGAGTTACTCGCCCAACGTCCGGGCTGGCTCTGTACATGTGGGAAAAGCTTCACGGGGTTGCATGGTCTGAGAACGCATGCCGGAAGAATGAAATGCGAGGGTGCTCCACGCAGTAAACGTGGTAGTTTCTGAGTCGTCAGGGTACGACGGGCAGGGTGAACCCCACTCGCCCGGAGAGGCCCATGACGTCGACTGCGGAGGAGCACCTTTGATGATTTCTGAAGAAGTGCGTTCCAGAATCAGGTTTCCACCTGCGAGCGAGAAGGTGGTGTGGTGTAAGTTAGAGGCTACATTATGTGAGATACTTAAACAAACTCTAAACAAGAAGTCGCTAGGCGACAAGCTTACTAAATTTGGTGATGTAATATATGAACACTGCTCCCGCGAGTTCGGGACAGTAGTAAAGGCACAGCCGGGTGCCAAGCAGAATACTAGCAGGAGGCAGAGGGACATTCTGAAGTGTCGGGCAGACAAGAATGCCCTCAGAAAACGGTTCAAAGCCGCTACAGGCAGCGAACGGGAGGGGCTGTACGAAGTTTGGTTGCATTTAAAGAACAAACACAGCGCCCTCTGTCGTGCCGAGCGTTTCTGTAACAACAGACGTAGAACCAAAAGGGAGCGAGAGAAATTCTTTAGGGACCCGTATCAGTTTGCCCGAGGTCTATTCGAGCAACCGAAGTCTGGGACTCTGGTTGTCAGTCAGGAAGAACTAGAGCTACATCTACGCAAGATGTACTCGGATAAAAAGAGGAGAGAGCCTCTCGATGACAATTCAGAGATCCTTAGCGGACTCAAACAGCCTTCGGTGCCGAAGGTACCATTTAAAATGGTACCTCCCCTTTGGTCTGAGGTTGAGGACGTTGTGAAAAAGGCCAGCGGCAAGTCTGCCCCAGGTCCGAACGGTGTTCCGTACGTTCTTTACAAGCGTTGCCCGAAAATCCTTAAAATGCTTCACGTCTTGTTGAGACAAGCGTGGATCCGCAATCACATATGTCCAGAGTGGTAAAAGGCAAATGGGGTCTACATTCCCAAAGAGCAGGACTCGAAGAGTCTTTCCCAATTCAGGCCCATCTCGCTGTTGAATGTCGAGGGTAAGATATTCTTCTCAGTCATGGCTCGCCGGCTCACACAGTATCTGATGACTAACAAGTACATAGATACGAGTGTTCAGAAGGGTGGCATTCCAGGCGTTCCTGGGTGCCTTGAACACGCGACCATGATTTGGGAGGCTATCCAGAGAGCCAAGCATGAGAGAACCGATTTGCACGTTATATGGTTGGACTTAGCCAACGCCTACGGGGCAGTCCCCCATAGGCTACTGTGGCGAGCCCTTCGCATGTTTCACGTACCGACACAGATCAGTCAAATGGTCGAGCAATATTTCTCCAAGTTCGCTTTGCGCTTCTCTACCTCGACGTTTACCACGAGGTGGACAGAGTTGCAGATTGGGATAGCTATGGGCTGTACGATCTCACCTATACTGTTTGTCATGGCAATGCAGATCATGTTAGACGGGGCGGCCGGCTACGGACTGGGCCTTCAAATAGGGGATCACTGGTTGCCGCCACTGCGCGCATTTATGGATGACACGACTATTATAACGGGCAGCGAGGTGTCTGCCCGCACGATCCTGGAAAGATTGGACGCGGTGGTCCAATGGAGCGGTATGCAGTTTAAACCGCAGAAGTCGAGGAGTCTGTCAATCCATAAGGGCAAGGTTTCGGCAATCAGTTTTACGGTGGCAAGGAACAAGATCCCTACGGTTCTGGAGGAGCCGGTGAAGAGCCTCGGTCGCGTCTACGATTCGAAGTTATCTGACCGAGCGGAAGTCCAGCGAATACATGAGTCACTGGCTACAGGCCTGCTCGCGATCGAGCGATGCAGGCTGGTCGGGAAATTCAAGGTATGGTGTCTCCAATTCATGTTGATTCCGAAGCTCCTATGGCCACTATTAGTCTACGAGGTGACGATGACTGCAGTGGAAGCCATGGAAAAGAAAATCAACACAGCCTTAAGAAAGTGGATTGGTGCACCGCCTTGTCTTACCGACGTGGCTCTGTATTGTAAACAGGCTAAGCTGGTACTTCCGTTCAAGTCGATAACCGAAGAGTTTAAAGTCGGCAAGGTAAGACTCGCCATGCTCTTGCGCGAGTCTTCAGACCCAAATGTCATCGCTGTCCGGCCCGCTCTAAAGACTGGTCAGAAGTGGAGGGTCCTCGATACGATAGAATCTGCTCAGAACGCACTAAAATTGAAGGAGATAATGGGTTACACACAAACCGACTGTCGAGGCCTAGGGCACGGGAAAGTCAATTGGTGGTCAAAGGCCTCAGCCAAAGAACGCCGAGACATGGTGATACAAACGGTGAGGGACAACGAAAACGAGGTTCGGGTCCAGAAAGCAGCCCAGCAGTCGCAGCAGGGCCATTGGGTCAGCCTGGAGAGCGCATTGCCTAGAATACTCACATGGGGTGAGATCTGGCGGATGACCCCGCTGCGACTGAGCTTTATCGTTCGTTCGGCGTACGATGTATTACCGTCCGGTGTTAACATGGTTAAATGGTCTGCGACCAACGATCCGACTTGCCCGTTGTGCAAATCAAAGCAAACTCTTGAGCACGTCCTGTCCGCGTGCAGGAAAGCTCTAGGTCAAGGCCGCTATACCTGGCGCCACAACAAGGTGCTAAAGGAGTTAGCAACCGTTGTCGACCAGGCTAGAATGAGGGCTAATGCCAGAGCCAGTTCTAGTATCGTCCCCATTCGTTTCCTCAAGGCTGGGCAGGTTCCAAAAGGTAAGGTCAACCAAAACGCATTCGCTCCATCTGTGCTAGACTCTGCGAGGGACTGGGTACTGGCGTTTGATCTGCCAGGCCATGAACGGTATCCCGAGTTGATCCGTAAAACCGGCCTGCGACCGGACATCGTTCTCCATTCTGCGCAAAAACGGCAGCTCACCCTGATTGAGTTGACGGTCCCGTTTGAGTCGCGTATGGAGGAGAATCACTTGTACAAGCTCGAAAAGTACAGTGATTTAGCAGCCGGTTTGAGGAGAAACGAGGCTTACACGGTACGGGTATTTGCCGTCGAAGTGGGAGCGAGAGGCCTCGTTTCCACTTCGCTCTACAATGTGGTGAAAGAACTAGGATTGCGCGGTAATGAACGGAAACGAACACTTAAAAAACTGGGAGAGGCAGCCGAAAGGGCCTCTAGCTTGCTTTGGACGCAGCGCAACAACGTAGGGGACGGGCCTCGGTGAGCTGGTCCGGGTGTCTAGCGGAAAGGAGTTTCTCATCCCTTTGAAAGTCCATCGTGTACGAATTGTCTGCCAGTGTCCCTCTGCCAACTGCTAATAAAAGTCCAACATGTGTCCGGTAAACCAAAGTAAGCTTGTCGCTCGGTCGTCCAGGCATGCGGACTGTTTTAATTACGCTGTCGCGGCGGCTTCTTATCTCACAGTACCTCCTTCGAAACCACTAAGTCGTCTTGTCTCTGGCCAAAATAATAACACCATCCGGTAATTCTGTGCAGCGGGGAAGCAGCCCTGAGCTTCATGAACTCAGGTAGGCCCACCTCCGAATACGTTTAGGAATCGTGGGCCGAAACGTGTGTCGACGAGGATAATTTCTACTGATGACTGTAGATCCCCGCTGTACTTGCTCCCTGTGAGTTTATTCTTATTGTCGTGTTCTTCAGTTAGTGACAAACGCTGACACTGGTAAACTGAAGTGAGATATTTTATTTGAAGTTTTTCTTTATTTTGATTATTTCTTTATTTATTGATTCATTATGAATAGCTAGGTGTTGCAAGATTGAGTTAAGTTAGTAATGTTCTTGGCTTGTTAGATCGTCAAGTCTCTCTCGTTCTCTCTCTCCTTCTCTCTCTCTCTCTCTCTCTCTCTCTCTCTCTCTCTCTCTCTCTCTCTCTCTCTCTCTCTCTCTCTCTCTGTGAGTGTATGTCTCCCTCTCTGTGTGCCCTTTCTGCTTTTCTGTGTAGAAATACCCGTAAGTTTTTAAATTCTTGAACTTTTTTGTTAAACTTTACTCTTTTATCATTAGGTATTTGGCTGTCTGCCCTCTGCTAATATTCATGACTGGATATTTTTTCTTTTTATTCAGCCATTGATTTGCAAGTGATTTTTGAGGCAGCTTTCGTGAACATGGTCCATGTGACCCTGTGGCTCTCTACGTTCGTCTTCTTCTTTTGTCGTCTCACCGTTGCCAGGTTGTAACCCAGTGTCGTGGTGTATTGTATTTGTCCTGCGCTTCTTGGGTTGCTTGAGTGATGAATTTGTTTAACTTTTTGTAGGATTCGTCTACATAATTTATCTATATCTTTCTTGGTCTTCCTCTCGCCTTCCTCCCAGATGTTCTACTGTAAAAAGTCGCATATGCAGTCTAGCTGCCTTCTCACTACATGGCCGAACTATTTCATTCTTTGTCTGTCAATATAATCCAGACATGTTCTTATTCCAACTTCCTCTCTAATGCTGGTATTCGTAACCCTGTCCTGTATAGTGTTGTTAGTGACTTTGCAGAGACATAGCATTTTACATGTAGTTATTTTCTGTTCTAGTACCCTAATTATTGTCCATGTTCAGCATTGATAACATAAGGTAGAGATAAAGATGCTGTTAATCATTTGCTGTTTTGCTGGAAGGGAGACATTTGGATGTCTAATAAGTGGGGCTAACTGGTAATTAACAGCATTTGCCCTCTGTACTCTGGCTTATATCTCTCTTTCGAGTCTACAAACATCCGTATATATGCTTCCTAGATATGTGAATTCTCTTACTTGTTTGAATGTAGTACCGTAAACATAAACATTCATGATATTATTTTTTCTGCCTATCCTCATTACCTCAGTTTTCGCGGTATTTGTTCTCATGCCATACTTTGTGCAGGCGTGATGTAAGGAGTCAAGATGGTGTTGTAAATTCTGTTCTTGGTGGTGTATTAGACACTGATTATCTGGAGAAAAAATAAGTTCATTAATTTCTGCAGTCTGTATTTGCCTCTTGTGATATTCTATCCACGTAAATAATGAATGGAAATGGTGAGAGGGCGCTGTCTGATACCTGATAAGATAGGAAGCCAGTATGTCATTCCTTCTTTTGTTCGTACAGTGCACTGACAACCTTGGAAAAACGCCATTATGTTAACCAATATTTTATCTTGAATTCTATAATCTTCTAGAATATGTCATAGTTTGATTATGTTTACTCAGTGGAATGCCTTCTTTCGATCTATGAAAATATGATGTTGACTTCTATCATATTCAATAGACTACTCGCATATCTGCCTTAAAGAAAATATTGCATCAGTATAGCTCTTTCCCTTCCTGAATCTGAACTGTTTCTTCTTACTTGACTGGGGCTATAGTACCGGTAGATTTCAAAGTTCCAATATTTTTGCAAACATCTTTCCAGTTTGGCTCAGGATGGAGATGCCATTGTATGTTTAACAGTCTATTGTGTCCACTTTATTTTTCCAAATGGGGACAATGATTGCTCTCTGCTAGTCACCTGGAACTCTCTCTGCGCCTCCCTCCCCCCAGCCTTGTTAAAGATTCTGGTTAACTAAGCTGTTGCTGTAGTCTTAGAAGCAATGAGCATTTCCCGCTATTAATAACAGCGGAGGGGTTGCACTTTTCTTCTCTCAGTCTCCTTGCTTTGACACTTCTGTAAAACTTCATGATGACTCAGTGCATAATTGTATTGTTCTCCAAAGTCTGCTCAAGATTCTTTTTTTGCCGCTTTCACTTTCCTTTAGCTGTCTCCTCTCGCTTTTCTGTAGCTGATATAGTCTTAATCTGATTTTGTCTTCTGCCACTTACAAAACCAGTTTTTCTTTTCCTGGATAGAAATTTTAACATCTTCATTCCACAACATTGTATGTTTTTTATGAGAGCTCAGCTTTTTGAAGCCCTAGTTCTTTTTTACTGTGTTCAGGATGCAGGTTTTAAAAGTCCTCCACGCATCTTGTATGTTTGATTGCTTTTGTAAGGGTGTTGAAGGAGACTGACTGCTCTGTCCATTACCTAAGCAACTTCTTTATCTTTACGTTTCACAATGTTTATTAGCTCTGCTTGTTGAATTGGTTTCTTGGGGTGTTTTCCAGCTAGTTATTTAAACAAAAGTACCACTGGTCCATGGTCTGAATCTATTAGTGCTTTTGGAATGACCCTGGAATTCATTACTCTCTACCTCTCTTTCCTCCTTGTAAAAAAAAAAAATCAATTTGTTGTGTTTGATTCAAGCTGTTCCGTCTATACTATGTTAATATCTGACGTCTTCGATGTTGATAAAAGGTGTTACTGATTGATAATTGGGTCATGTTCTGCACATAAATTCAGCAGTTGTTCTCCGTTAGATTGACATTCAATTTTTATTTTGCTGAAAGGTCCCAGAGATCCCATGGCATTCTGCGCGCTTTAACTCTTCCATTAAAATCTCCCAGTATTCACAACCGGTCAGTATCTTTAACTTTTCTGATGGTTCCACTTAGTTTGTTGAAGAATTTTTACTTCAGGCGTGTATGTATGATTTTATGGGGCGTATACTTTGATTTTTTTCCTGCCTAGTACTAACCTGATGCTCATTTTTGTTTCTGAAATGTAGTCTGTTTCTAGTATAAATTTTGGTATTTCTGGAGCAGTGATGAAACCCACTCCATGTTTGTTAGTCTCATTCGGCTGGGTGCCTCTCCATGGCGAAGAGTATTTTTCGTGTAGTTCTTTTTTAATACCTTGCCCTCTTTTTCATTCTCTTTTTGCACTGTAGAATAATCGCTGCTTACGTCAAAGAGCAACACATTGAAGTCTTCGTGTTAAACGATACCTGTTGGCATTGGGCCTACGTTGTATCTTTTTATTTGTGAAATTGACAGAACATACCCCATTCTCTCATTCCTAATTGAACTGGGAACCAATCTGCGAGGTCAGCTCTTGGTCTGACTGCGTTTTCACTATCTCTGGCGATACAATCTAGCATTGATTCCTATATTCCATAATCCCATCCTCATTCCGTATATTGCCAGTTGGCGTGGGCGACGTTCATGCATCTTCAAAAGCTAGATCGTTGGTGTTCTAGATTAGTTCCACTAATGACATTCTTTCAAGCCACTGTCTGAAGTCATCCACCATTATTTCTCTTGGTCTGCCCATGTCTCTTCTACTAGTGATCTTTCCAGTTGTCAAGATATTTTCCAGTGCTCCTTTTCACATCACATGACTAAAGAAATGTGTGTGACTCCTTTTCATGTTGTACAATGTTCTACTTTCATTAGCCATTTCCAGGCAGTGATTGTTACTTATTCTAGCAGTCCAAGGTATTTGCAACATTCTTTTCAAGAGCCACATCTAAGCTGCTTCTAAACTCCTAATTCTTATTCACTGCCATACAACAAAACAGGCTCGACATAACATGTCAGTACTCGTTTTCTGATGTTTGACGAGAGTGATCTATTACATACGATTCTTTTCATTTTCTGAAAGCCTGCCTTTGGCTGGTAACTTCTACTCATACTTTCTGTTACACATCGTCTATCTGATCTTATGAATGTCCCTGAATACGAGAATTTATTGACTTTGTTAGGCAATTTTTCTTTCATTGCTATGTTACATTTTGGAGTTATTTACGAGTAATTTTTAAGAAAATCTTGGCTTACTCTATCGAACGTGTCCTACTGATCTTTGAAAGCGTTTTTAAAAAATATTTAATTTATATATTCTTTTGTCGCCTCGCTGATTTGTTTTGGAGAAGCTCGGAATCGGTTCTACAATGGGTCTTACTTGTTGTTTCAAAATCCTAGCAAATATTTTGCCCACATGACTTAAAATATGGATTCTTCAAACGAGAGGCAGTTAATGTGTTACATTTGTTTACTTCTATTTGTACAGGCCGCCAGTTCGCAATATACATGGGATAAGAATATCCAGACTGCAGTGACGGGGTCATTTTTCTGGGGATACTGGTTAACAATGATTCCGGGCGGATGGTTGGCAGAGAGGCAAGTCTTATTCAAACATAATCGTTTCTTTGTTTTTGTTTTTGTTTTTCTTTTTCCTTGATGTTCAGATATAGTACAATATCAATACGTCCGTGCATCTTGTTGCATAGTATTCTAAACCAAAAGTCTCCATATTTAAAGACTTTGCAAGTTTCAAATACTCACATACACATGTTACTACAATAACAAGTGTGTTCCCAAAATTGTGACTGTGATGTGCTTCCTGGTGCTTTCCCGTTGTATTTTAATGTTGTAAAATCTTTACACTGCGACGGGCTCCGTCATTTTAACTTTGGTATTTTAAGCTTCCTCCTTATACAGACATATATGCATACATACATAGCTACTTAATACATACATACACAAACAGACACACACACACTCACACATATTTATATATAATGAATCACATACATGCATACATACATAGCTACATACATACATACACACACACATATATATATACATAAATACATACATGCATACATAAATCTATTACCCGTCTGTAATTTACCATGAAAATGTCACTAGGATCTCTGCCATCATCCCTTCGTCAAGTGTGAACCAGCCAACTATCCAGAGATTCAACATTGAGAAAACGGTCATAATGTCTGATCTTTTTAATACCTCAGTGTTTGTGATCAAGTCCTAACAACTCTCTGCTACGTACTCTTTTTAGGCACCGCACATGAAAGCTGTTTAGTCGTTTCTCCACGTATGAAAAGGTTGACACAATTTTTGATTCATACATAGGGCAATGAAAGGCGCTGTTAGAAGCTGAGGTATTAGAGACGTTTGCATTGAAGAGAAAACAAGGTATAGGTCACATTAGGACACAGGAAAGCATTTCGGAAGGGTTTCACGTCAACTTGGGACCAACCATTTACTACCCTGCGACTCCCTTCCACACACACAAACAAACATAGACATACACACACATACACACATACACACAACACACACACGTACACATATTCACATACATACACATACAAACACATTCATTAAGGCTGCAGATGCAGCGCAGTTTTTTTTAACGTAACTCTGCCGTCTTTTCAAGGCTTTCAGGCCGGTGACGAAACATTTAGAGGTGCGATCGGTCTGGAAGAGGCCCACAAAAAATAACATTGAGCAACTAATGTATCATCTAACGGAAATTTAACCTTCTTCGTGGTTTCTTGGGTGGGTATATGCTGCACTATTCCAAAGGAAGGTGGTGCGCTAATGTATTGTATTCTCAGCGAATAACAGTTGGTCCAGGCCTGCCTCAAGATTCTCCTCTGCCTCTAGTCCAGTTCTTTATCTACACAATCCAGAACACAACTTAATGGCCGAACAAGAACACTTTCATATGGAGATAAAATCCTCGTACACTGGTAGAGCAGCAATTAGAGCTGACGTAGTCTCTGCACTACAAATTGAATTAAACACACTATCATAGCTGTTTACCATCTCTGGGGCCACGTTTAGCATCCAGGCGACAGTTACTCGGCTCTCCCTGAATAACTATATTGTGAAAACCACATCGTCGTTGGGAGAAGTGTAAGACCGGGACCTGGAGCAGTTTAACAATGACACACCTGGGGTGTGATTTGATTGATGTCTATCATTTAGACCAGCGTCTGTCGCTTAGGGGTTATGAGTACGTAATTTCGAGGTGGAGGGTTCGATTCCAGCTGCGAGTGATGTGTCAGCAAACCGCTTTGGTTTGGTTTCAACAGTGGTATCGAGAGGCAGTCGCTTAGAAAGCAGTGGCAAACTACTAAACGTAAAATTACTTAGAAAAATCAAACAGCTAAAAATTGCTGGGGTTATTTCTGCAAACCGACATGTAAGGGATACGCATGATCCTAAGAACTTGTAGACTAAGCCAGCGGTTCTGAAACTAGATGCCGAAGCACCCAGGGGTTCCGCAAGCGTATGCCAGGGGTGCAGCGGCAATAATCAAGAATTTTTCAAAATCTGCTTGAAATCAGTGAAGAAAGCAGTTTAAAACAGAAATACTGCGAAGGAAGCCACGAACAGTTCTGGATGCATGTATATTCAGAAGACAATGCTATTGCCTAGGCTGCAGTTCTTTCTCAACGTACGCTGACATAAAAAATAAAAAAAACTGTTACAGAAGCACACTTTCTGGGTCAAGTGATTTGACGGTAAAATTAACTTAACGTCCCATAAACATAAAGTAAATAATGAAAAATTCATCCAAACAGTTTCGATCATCGCATTAAAGAAAGCCGAAAATTAAATGTGTATCGTTTTTTTCTTCTTCTTTTCCTAAGTATTCAAACCACTCTGAGGGTAGGTGTGCCGCGAAAAAAAAAAGTTTACCTGATAAGGGTGCCGCGGCGGAAAAAAAGTACAAGAACCGCTGGACTAAGCTATTACCAAAGCCAAGAAAGGTATATGGTCAACACACACACACACACACACACACACATACACACAAAGTAACAGCTGCTATGAACTTTGAACAACTGTTACTTGTAATGCTTTACCAGAGATTTAGTGCTCTCCACAACTAAATATGCACTGGCCATCATTGCACTTAGCGACACATAAACAAAAAATTAGAAATTTGAAAACGAGCAATTTATACTCTTCTGGCATGCACTAGAGCCACATCCTGCAAATTTATACCTCTTGAAATGTCTTGCAATGAACAACATAATCACACTTTCCAGGGACTTAAAGATAAAAACAGGCATTCGACGCTTCATGAGATGCCTTTAAGTTTAAAATAAACATTATAGAGACACATCTTGGATAAGTCGATATGAGGATTCCATCCACCAGATCTGCCGCATTTCAGACCTTAATGCATGGAAGGAATGGTTGGATTTGCCAAATGGTTTAAACATAAATATATCGGTCTGTGCCAGTAATGATAGAAGCTGAAGGAAATAGACACCCGACATAGTGGATACTTTAGTCAAAACATTGTTTGATGAGAACACGAATGTAGATGATGCTTCGGTTTATACGGATGTATCAGTCTCATGAGACAAGTGAAGAGCATACATGCTCAGTGTAAGCTCAAATGGGAAAGGCTTCAAGGAGATCAGTAAAAATAAAAAGTAAAGTTCCCTCTTCACGCCTTTCGGCGCATCGGGCATATGGGCAGAGCGTCCCATATTTTTACAGACCATCAGCACTCTGTGGGTAATGTGGTCAGCATTACGCCGGCTGTCTTTACTTTCCCAGGACAGCCCATCCTGGTACCTATTTTAGGCTGGGTCGACCTGCGACGTCCCATACCACGATAAAGATCCACGCAGCCTGCAGTGGGTTCCGATCGCGGCATGCTGGCTTACGAAGGAGATTAGTCGTGCCTTTACTGTTTACAAACACCAGCCTTACAACAGGGTCCATGCATGCAACTAGGGCATCGCCTTGGCTGAGTAGTGAAGAACTCCTACATGCCTGCATAGTGCGCGACTGAAAAAAAAAAAAAAAGCTTAACAAAATTAAGGCTTGCTTCTTCAGACAAGAATGGATTCTCTTATATATTGCATCATAAATAACTCGCCTAAACTTTTTTTGTGGCGAGCCATGCAGATGGGCTATGCAATGAGCGTGCAGATTATCCGGTAGGAATGGCAGGCGAGATGTGTAGAAGAAAATCACGACAACAAACATGATCCTTGTCCAGGTTGGTAAATGTAAGAATGAAACATGCAGCAGCAGACATTTCACAGAGGGCACAAGTCGTCTAATTAATCGCCACACAAGGGACAGGACCAGTCTTTTCTCTCTTGCAGAGCCACTAAGGAGGGGACTGCAGCAACAAGGGATCCATATGATATGAAGTGCTGTGACGGTAGTCCTCACTAATCATTAATCACCAATACACACATATGTGTACGCTTAAGCAAGTACCTAGGTACGTGTGTACGTCTATACACACTTACCCATTAGCACACACATATATAAATATGTTTTGTGTTATACATACAGGTATGGCGGTAAACGATTTATTGGATGGTCGACTTTTGGGTGCGGTATTGCAACTTTATTCATACCGCTGGCAGCACATATAAGCTACCGAGCCTTGATATTTATAAGGATACTATTGGGAGTGTTTCAGGTTGGTCCATTTACTTTGTTTCATTGTAGCTCAATAAAACCCCAAACACTGATAGACTGGCTCAGTGATTTCATTGTCTCCCTTTCAAAAACTAATCTACCGATGTGGATATTTTTTGTTTGCTTTTGAATGTTGAACTCAAAGAATATGACGGAACCAACAGTAAGTGTGTGGTGTTTTAGGAACCTAAAAAATTTTGTTGTTGTTATTGTTTGTCTTGTTTCTAAGAGAATTGAGTTGAGTATATGCATATTAGTTCATTCAGCAAGGTGTTGACAACAAGATATCAAGGACAAACTAAAAATGCTTGTTCATGAGGCTATAGAGATGGCAAGGATGCTGGTGGCATTTCTGTGAGCCATTATGAAAGTGACGTTCTTCAGGGCACAATTTTAATTATGATAGCGATGATAGTGGTAGTTATGTGTATCAGTGCTTATTGTAACGTGTGAACCCATTCTATAAATGTGTAAAGTTAAAAAAAAAAAAACTAAATTCTAAAATTTTAGCACTCCAAAATCGGTTTAGTTGCAAACATCTTCGAGTTGAAATGGTCATCTGTATGGCTGCCTTGTTGTTTAAAAGGCGACTGGAAACCGCTAAACCGACAATTGCCTACGAAAACAACACAACCTTTAACTGTTATCCCTAGATAAAAAGAAAGAACTTGTGCATTAGTGAAAGGGGAAAACGAGCAACAAGTAAAGTAATTACATCAGAATATGTTCTAGGAGATTGAACAACCATGGTGATACACAGTTTGTTGAGACTGCGTCTCTCTTAAGCTTTACAGACGGTATAAACATTTTAACGGCACATGATGATGATTTTAAAAATCCTTACCTGCACGCACAGGTTATGGCGACTGCACTAGCAATGCGGCTTTAAATCCTCATACTCAATATAGCTGAAATAGACTCGTGTCCTGCTTTAAACCCTTGACGACTATCATACACGAAAATCACCAGAGGCCTCCCACAACACTACACGGCGCGAAACATACAATTTACAGACCACATACAAAAAACAAACCTGACACCCCTGTGACAGAGAGTGGGACATGTAAAAGGACAGGAAGGATTGATGAACGGCCAACGACACAGTATTCTGATTGGAGTTAGTGACTTGTTTAAAAAAACCTGGCAACAAATGTACATCTTGTTTGTTTTTGTTTGAGCTTCCGGGACACATCCACACCTGTGCGTGTGTGTTTGTGTGTGTGTATGTATGCATGCGTGTTTGTGTGTCTGTGTGTGTGTCTGTGTGTGCGTGTGTCTGTGTGTGTGTGGTGTGTGTGTTTGTGTCTGTGGTGTGATGTGTGTGTGTGTGTGTGTGTGTGTGTGTGTGTGTGTGTGTGTGGACATTTACTCGTCAGATTCAAACTATTGTCGTCACTATTCGTGCTAAACACCGTGGTTATCTCCTGACGTTTCGTCGCAGTCTGTGGCTTAGACTTCATGGTTCGGAAGTTCCAGGTTCGATGCCAGCGACAGACGATTTAAACACAGACCGCCTTGCGTTTTTTTTTTTTTTTTTTTAGACTGTGGTATCAAGAGCGAACCGTTCTGACCAGATACCCCGTTCAGAAACAACGGAAAACTACTGAAAGTAAAATTGCCTGGTTCGGAAAACAAATAAAGCTAAAATGTTGTGGCTGGTTCTGAAAAGTCCAAGAACCGCAATTAACCTGTAAAAATTAATTTTACTTCGGGAAGTTAAGGTCATGGGTTCATGTTATGAATTATGCTGTTTCATACACGAATGTGCCAAGATCCCAGAGGATCGTTGCTGGAGTTCCTGACTTTGTGATTTGTTTGACGATCCCTGCAGGCGGCCTGCCTTTCTGCGAATACCGATTTTTTGGGATCGATTACATCCTTACTCGTAAAGGACTGCCTGTTTAATAAATCTGGCATAGTCGTTACGACTGTTCCAGTTATGACTTCTTTCTACGCTGAACGGGGTATCTGGTCAATGCCATGTTGGCCTACCATCCAGAGTGAGATTATTAAATCTCAGGGTGTAAAACTTCAGATAGTTGTGAAAACGCCATCAGTGCAGCGCACATTTTGGATAACATTCGTCAGATTCTCCCACTGCGAACTTGCTGTTGAATGCTGTTTACCAAAAAGGTTTCCTCTGTGGACCAATGTCCGATTTAGTCGATGTGTGTCGGCCGAAGGACGCAAATACTACAGATGTGTCGTAAACAGTCACAACACAATTAAGTCACTGGGGCGAGCAATGGAGAAGACGACTGCTGTTTATGTATTTCACTAAATTTGACAGTGTTTTCTGTGTCGACACGGTTAAGGTTTTTGTGACTGTTGTTGTTATACTTTATAGTTATATTGTTAGTAACGCTCAAACGGTTATTGCCACAGCATAGCATTATTGGTTATTGCAGAGGAAACGGAGCATGGAATGCTCCCAGTGCAGTCGTGTAAATTCGTAATTGATTAATTGTTTGATTGATTCACTCATTCTTTCCACAGCATAGTCTACTGGCTTGCTCCCCCAGTTTTGGTTGCCTCATCGATGATGATTGCACGTAGAATTCGTTTCTCTAAGTATAGGACTGTTTTTACGTCTGTGACGCATCAGCGATATCAATGGAATCTCTTTCTCTTATACATCAATGGACACATAATGTAGGTCGCCTTTACTTGACAAGGCATTACCTAGTACCCATTTTAGGCTGAGTTAACTTCGAAGCAGTCAATGAAGGAAAAGAAAAAAATCCAGCCTAGAATTGGAACCAAAGACATACAGGCTAGCAGGCGTGCGTCCAAACACTACACTACTTCTTGTGTAGCTATGAAACTAATGCATAATATGTAAACTGCCGATTACTGTCTTTATTATACCAATTTTGCGGTGTAGGCGGGGAGGGAGGAAGTCTTTGAGCCTGATCAACTACGGCCGTTTGTGACAGACTTATGGCTGTGAGTCCTGGACAATCTGTAGGCAGGCAAAATAATTTCTTGAGGCCTCAGAGATGTGGTTTTCTGAAGAATGCTAAAAATACCTTAGAAAGCTAAAAAGAGCAACCAAGAGGTTTTGAAACAGGAGGGAGCCCGAAGACAACTGCTAATCACAGACATCAGCAGGAGACAGTCATCATTTTTCGGCCATGTTATGAGAAGAGGTAAAATGGAACATGTTGTGACCACTGGAAAGATCTTTGGAGGGTGGGATAGAGAAAGACAACGAGAGAAGATTTTATGACAGTCTTGTTGCATAGCATGGAGGTGTGTCAGCACCTGATGATGATGATGATGACAGACTCATGTCAGTTACCCTGTGTCTTTTTTTTTCGTTTTCTATTTTTTTTCCTCCAGTTTCTTGTACGAGATGTCGGCTGGAGATAAATAGTTTATTTTATTTGCTCAATCTTAAACTCAACTTGCCAAACAAGGCACCTCACGACTAGATATTACTCATGGGCACCAGTCAACTAAGTGCATACTGGTCTAAACAATAAAGGTATAGCCCCACATGTCCAGTAAAGGAGGATTCTTTCTTTTACTTTGACCAATCAACATGTTATTAATGTTTGTACATTTTACATTTAGTCAAGGCATACTCTAGCACCCCCATATATGCATACGTTTCTTACAAGGGTTGTATTTTTCGACACCGTGATTGTAGTAAACATATAGTATTGCTATTATTATTGCCTTTTTTAATCATTACGGTCTAAATATAGTAGCGCTGAAGAAGAATGAGACGGAAATAGTTATACGGTACTGGTACCATCGGAATTGGAACTGTTCGCTTGCTGCTGAAGATGGGGACTGAGCACTTGTGGGAGTGTCCCGTGTGCTGGGATGTCGATTCTAATTCAAGATTCAAGATTCAACAATAATTCCTTTTATAGGCATAGGCTACAACTTTGTGGGACTGAAATAGTTAAGATCTCTATGATAAAATATCTCAGAGAGAATTACATGACGTATTAACACTGAATGTCACTAAGATTTTCAGTATCCTCTACTTTTCACAGGGAGTGACATGGCCAGCAATGTACGTTATTTGGTCTCAGTGGGCACCGCCACTGGAAAGACAAAAGCTTTTGGCTCTTTGCTTTTCTGGTAATCGTTGTACACTAGTGTTGTAATTCTCTTAAATGTGCTTTTAGACTTCAGTAAGTAAAAAAAAAAAAAAAAGTGAAAGGCGCATTTCCCCACTTTCAGGCGCATTGGGTATATAGGGCTAGACATATATTTTAGAAACTAATTGATACTCCGTGGGTGATGTGTTCAGCATCACGCCGTCCTCCTTTACTCTGCAGGACTGCACCTGGTACCTATTTAAGGTTAGGTCGAGCTGCAAACCTTGGTTATTTTTTTTTAAACGTCTGGCTCCACCAGGACCCGAATCCACAACCTTCCGATCCACAGGCGCGCATCTAGCACCACGGGGAGTCCCTCAGAATACAGTGGTACCCCAGTTCTATGCGATTCCGATGCTTGAGCTTATACCAAACAAGACGTTTGCCAAACTAATTTTTCCGTAATAAACAAAAAGGGGGAGAATAATTATTCTGTCCACATGAAATACAATTTATATTGTTAATTGCATATAGTTATGTAATTATCATCATTGTCATAATCGTCGTCATCATCATCAACACCCCTGCTGATAGGCGTTGTGGCGAGAATAATTTTCGATCATTTTCACGCTGCTTATTATCATGCTGTAATGGCGTAAAGTGTCTTCACAATTGTCCATCAACTATTTTTGTTGCCGTCCTCTGGCTCTTTTGCTGATCTTCTGTGATGTAGTGTCTGTTATTGTATTTGATGGTACTATATTCACATTTAGGAGTTTGTGAAATCTGATGTGTTGGTCAAAAGACGCAGAAACCGCAGGCCTAAAATACATTGTTAACTTGGAATTCGGACATGTTCGTTCAGAGACGTACGAAATACAAACAGATCGAATTCCAAGGTGAATTTTTCCGCACTGAATATAATAGAAAAATTTTTTTATTAATGTGAGCCAGGCTCCAACAAACTCCAGTTTTAAAATGTTCTTTCTAGATGCAGTTCACTGTAAATATAGTAGCATATGATAACCATATCAAACTACAAACATTAATACATTTTTTACAAAAATATTCAAACTTTATATTCACCGTACCCTGGTGACAATGGTGACACGACACATAGAAGTTAGAGGAGGATGGGGGATTTAGGAAGAGTATTTTTTGCAAAGTGTGACACCGTTCTGGGATGACATCAAGAGTCCTGAAGGTGTTTTATATCGCAGTCGTTCACCACTTACAGAAGGTTTAGGGTCAGTTGTTTTTGTTGACGGGCAAGGCTCCATTATGCTCTGGTGTTGACAACCATTTCTCTGAAGTGTTCGATAATGTCATCATTGAATAAGTTAACGCATCTTTTAATAAGGACTCTCGGTGCCGCCTCTGAGATACTTCTTGACAGTTCTTGAATTTTAGAAGTGCTAATTCTTCCAGCTTCCACCTGCAATCGTTTCAGCGTCTTCTGTAGTTTCTTCCTTCTGCTGCTAGTGAAGGTACTGAAGCTCTTGTTGTTAGTGAAGACACGTGGTCGGCACATGCCACGTGTTTGCTTTTGAAGGCGATGTTCGAGTTCCCAGGCAACATTTGGTTGACAATTTTTTTAGAGTTCGAGTTTTGAGGCTTTTGAATTCCGAAACACAACTGTAAATCAAAATGTAAATCGATGTCTCTAAGATTCCTTATGATGGCATGACTATGGCATGTTTCTATGTGTATTTGGTAAAATGGTGGTTCGCTAAGTGTATTTCAAACTGGTGCAAGAGTTTCTAGACGGGCTGTAGTAAATGGTAAACCAACCGTATTCATTATTTAGCAATATCTCACATCTATCCAAGTATTGCGAAGGGCAATCTCCGCATTGCAGGTTTAATCGAAAGCATATCCAGCATATTCTGCATTGCTTCGTGTCTGTGTATCTATACAGATTTCATGCACACCGTCTCGTGTTACTGTCCAGAGACATCTTATTTTTTCACAAGCGCTTCAAGTCTCGGCATACTTCATGTTGCAGCCAAGAATATAGTTTATGGAATTATTTAACTCGCTTGACAGCATCTTATCTTTAATAAATGCTGCAAGTGTCGGTATACTTCATGCTGCATACACGAATATAGTTTATGGGATTATTTAACTCGCTAACCAGCATCTTAACTTTATTAAATACTGCAAGTCACGGCATACTTCATGCTGCATACACGAATATCGTTTATGGGATTTTTTAACTGACTTACCAGCATCTTATCTTTAATAAATGCTGCAAATCATAGTATATATCATGCTGCAGACACGAATATAGTTTGTGGAATTATTTAACTTGCTTATCGGCATCTTATATTTAATAAATGCTGCAAGTCTCGTCATACTTTATGCTGCATACACGAATATAGTTTATGGAATTATTTAACTCGCTTACCAGCATCTTATCTTTAATAAATGATGCACTGCTCGGTAAACTTGATGCTGCAGACACGAATATAGTTTATGGAATTATTTAACTCGCTTGACAGCATCGTCTCTTTAATAAATGATGCACTGCTCGGTATAAACTTGATGCTGCAGACACGAATATAGTTTATGGAATTATTTAACTCGCTTTAGAGCATCTTATCTTTAATAAATGATGCACTGCTCAGTAAACTTGATGCTGCAGACACGGGTATACTTCATGCGATTATTTAAGTCTTCCACGGACATACTTTGTATTAAGTAAGTTCGTAAGTTTAACCCCACCAGGACATTACACAGAGCGATAAACACACGGTGACACAAAGTGTTACCATGCGGATAAGGAACATCTGTTAAGAGGTCCCGGAATCACTTTCAACACTTAGGCTAAATTGCAGCGCCCATTAACAGCCAGGGTAGAGCTTCAAAACAACGAACAATTGCATCCCACAAGGGTGATGACGGAGTTTTTAATAAATATGCTTTATACTACGTACACAAATATAGTTTATGGGATTTATAACTCGATTACCGATATACTTTATGCTGCAAACACGTACATAGAAGGGGCTGCGTGGTCTCGGGGCATGGCGTCCGCCTCGAGTGCTGGAGGTCCCGAGTTCAAGCCCCGCGAAGCTGGGATTTTGTTCCCGTGGAATTCTAGTAATTTTCCCTGGTCTCTAGGTAGTAAGATCCGACGCCCGTCTATATTAATGCGCACGTAAAAAATCCCTTGGCATTTGGAACTCAAAACAAAAGTAACCTTACGGCGCTTCCAGTGCAAAATGTGTAGTTTAAAATCTAACCCAAGTATTTCAGGATGCCTGCCTGTGCTACGGAGTTCGTGCACTGCGCTGAGATTTTTCGGACTCAGGCTTAATTCAGAAGTAGAACGAAATACTGATGGGTTACTACTCGTGTGCCATGATGTTGATCTGTCGTCTAAGCCTTAAACTAAACACTAATATAGTTTATGTGAATGTTTAACCCGCTTACCAACATATTTTATGCTGCACACACGAATCTAGTTTATATGATTATTTAACTACTTACCGACATCTTGTCTTCAATAAATGCTCTATCATCATCATATCAGGTGCCTTGCCGACTGGCGTGGACGATAATGCCTCTCCACAATCTGCGATCTCCTGCAGCATGTATCAGTTCAATGGCCGACACACCTCCATGCCATGCAACTAGATTTTAAGAATCATTTCTCGTTGTCTTTCTCTATCCCTATGTTGTATTTTCCCTCTACTCATAACATGGCCGAAAAATGATGACTGTCTCCTTTTGATGTCTGTGATAAGTTGTCTTCGGGCTTCCGCCTCTTTTAAAACCTCTTGGTTGCTCTTTTTGGCTGTCCAAGGTATTCTAAGCATTCTTCTGTAAAACCACATCTCTGAGACCTGAAAAAAATTGTTTGGCCAGCCTACCTATTGTCCAGGATTTACAGCCATATGTTAAAACTGCATGTATGTAGCAAGCATGAATTCTTTTTTTATCTCTCAATGTCAAGAATATATTACACAGAATGTTCCTAATTTTATCAAGTTCAGTTTTTGCCTGTCCTATTATGTTTCTTATCTCAGTTATGTATCTTCCATCTAATGTTATCCGTGTGCCCAGATACTAAATATTTATGTACTTGTCCCAAAATAACACCATCGATTTTTATTAAACATTTAGGAATACTTCGTTTCTTTGATACCACCATTAGTTCTGTGTGCCCATTATTCAAACTGAGGTCCATTCTTCCACCTTCTTAGACCACAATGTCTATGATTTCCTGTAGTTCCTTCTGACTTGTTGCTATCAAAATTGTGTCATCAGCATAACGTTAATTATTTATATTGTGCCAACCAACCACAATTCGGGGCATATCAAATAAAGATCTCATTATATATTCACTGTATATTGAAAACAAATCAGGCGACAGTACACATCCTTGTTGTACACCCCTCTTCATGCTTTGAAATGTACCTAAACAGTTGTTAATTCTTATAGATGCTGTTTGCTGCCAATACATATTCTTTATTATTCGTAGATCTTTTCCCCCGATGTTTAGTTTTTCTATCAGTTTGATTACTTCCTCACGCTTCACAGTCAAATGCTTTTGTATAGTCTATGAAGCATAAGTACAAATCAGTCTTTACTTCTATAGCTCTTTCAGACAATATCTTTAGGATGTATATGGCATTGTTTGTACCTTTTCCTTCTACAAATCCACATTGTTCATCGCTGATTTCTGGTTTAATTTTGATTCTTATTCTTCTCATAATTATTCTCAGTAAAATCTTAGTCATGTGACTCATTAGACTTATTGTGCGATGGTCTTCACATTTTAGAGTGCCTGTTTTTTTTTTTTGTTTTTTTTTTTCAGAGCTATAAATATGGATTTTAAAAGGTCATTTGGAATATACCCACTATTATAAATATCCATTTAAAGTTTTGTTATTATTTCAATTTTAAAATCTCCCATTGCTTCGATTTCTCCCAGTGAGTTGTTGTCTGGGCCGGGTGCTTTTCCTTTCTTCATATGATGTAATGCATCCTCAACTTCTACAGTCATTATTGGTGTATCATCGTTGTTGGTCTGCAGTTCTACATCTGGTCTATTATCATCATACAATTCCCCTATATACTCTGTCCATCTGTTAATTATATTACTATGTCCCATTAATAAGTCACCATCTTTTGATTTTAAACATCCAGTGCTGTTACGTGTCATCTTTCCTGTTAACATATGTATCTGTTGGTACATGGAATGTGAGTCTTTCCTGTGATTTTCCCCCAATCTATGTACACATTTGATTCAGCCAGGCTTCTTTAGCCACTTTGCATTTGTTCACTATTTCTTTTTTGTATTCTAGAGTATTCTTCCTTATCATTTTTTTTCTTCCTTCTTTCATCCATCAACTTCAGATTTTCGGTTGACACCCATTTTTTTTTTTTTTTTTGCAACTCTTGGGTTGGTGGGATTGTCTCTTTTGATGTCTGCTAAATTGACTCACGCAACGTATCCCACTGTTCAGCAATGGTCCGTATAATTTCCATTGAATTATACCGGTTTTGTACAGTGACATTGTACTGTTCCTTAATTTCTTAATCCGTTCTAAGAATTCCTAAATTTAACTTGATGTTCTGTGGGTTTTTTAAAATAATCTTCTTTGTTTTATTCTAATTTTTCCTTCAACTGGAACATAGTAACTAAAGCAGTCTGCTCCTGGTCAAGTGTTGCTCCAACTAAGCTGCTTCTTGAAATCAAAATATAATCAGTCTGATTACGGACATTCTCGCCAGGACTTTTCCAGGTCCACAATCTTCGAGGATGGTGTTTAAACCAAGTGTTACCTATTATCATGCTGTGCGACTCAGCCCATGCTATTAATCTGTCACCTCTCACATTCTTTTCTCCTAAGCCATAGCCACCCGTTATTCCGTACACTTTTTCGTTTCCTATTTTCGCGTGAAATTTCCAAGTACCACTGTTATTTCGCAATTTTTGCGTTGATCATCAGCCATGTGTAACTCGTCATAAAATGCGTCAGTATCTTCCTCTGAACTATATGCTGTTGGGGCATAAATCTGTACTAAGTTGATGTCAAACGGTCTGCCGCGAAGTTTTACTAATAGTACTCTATCTGAAATTGTCCAAAATCCTTTCACAGTTTTTGAGTTCTTAGGATCCAAAACAATACCAGCTCCCTTGCTTTATTCCTTTCCACCTGAGTAAATAATTATGTATTGATCTGAATACTTTCCCCCTGCTCCTGGCCATCGCATTTCACTTATTCCTAATATATTGATGTTCGTTCTCTTCATTTCCATCTTGATGTTATCTAACCTTCTGTTTTGTACGAGTGTTCTGACATTCCTTGTACCAATGTTCAGGATATTTCTACCATTTACTTTTTCTACAGTAGCTGGATGATGGTCGGGTATCACCCATAGAACATGATGCTTCCTACCGGACGAGGTGATTCCACTGAAATCCCCATTCACGTCGTCATCTGAATTCGTAATATTTTGAGGCATGGTTTAGTGGGGATAATACAGCGGTGGTTTCCCTAGCCTTCCGCTGATTTGTATATGGTTTGACTACAAAAGCCTTTGTAAAAAGACTTACCCTGCAAGGCAGCAAGGGAGGGAGGTGGGGGGGGGGGGGGGTTATTGTGCCTCTTACCCGCTGATAGCCATGTCGTAGAGTTTCGCGGTATTTTATAGAGTTAGCTGTTCCGCGCCTAGTAGTAGGACAGGCTCCTACCCTAGGATAAATGCTTCACAGCTCGGTAAACTCGATGCTGCAGACACGGGTATAGTTTATCGGATTATTTAACTCGCTTACCGACATATTTTATGCTGCATACACGAATGTAGTTTATTGTATTATTTAATTCGATTACCGACATCTTATCCTTGGTAAATGATGCACAGCTCGGTATGCCTTTTGCTGCATACACGGATATAGTACGAGATTGTTTAACTCGTTTACAGCCACATTATCTTTAAAAAATTCTGCACAGCTCGGTCATGCTGCGTACACGAATATAGGTCTGTCCTCTTTATTTCTTTAATCAGCGTTGATAGCATTGCAGTGTGTTTTTTTTTTTTTCTTCTAAACTTATAATTTTTCTGCGTCCCTTTTTTAAAAGTGCCGTTAATACGTCGTGTTTAGACTGCGAACGATATCTTTGTCTTTTATTTTAACACATTTGAGTAAGTAAACCTTTAAACCGCAGTATTTTGCTTTTTTTTACGACATGCTTGATGAGAGGCAGTGAACACATCTTTTTTACGAAGTGGCAGTAAAACGTTCAGCTTGCAATGGAAGGATCTTTGAAATTATCAAACGCCGCAGGCTGTCGACCGTTTGCAAATAGGTTCCTCGAAGCATCACAAAGATACCATTTCTAAGGACACGATTTTTCCCCCTGAATTTTAGCAGGGAGAGGGAGGATTAGAGAGCAAGCGAGAAATGAAGAGAGGAAATCTGAGAGAGTGCAAGAAGAGAGAACGAGAAAGAGGGAGGGAGAGAGACAGAGAGTGAGAGAGAAAAAGAGAGATGGACAACTTTATATCAAGATCGTTAAATGTATCATCTATAGGCTCATCTTTACCAGCAGTCAATGCAGTGTGTGCAGTGGCATCACCGCAGTTGTCAGGATTTAAAGAAGACGGGTGATATGGAGTAGATACCCACACTGTGCCTTAACAAGCTTTCCATTACACGGCTGTTAATGTTATGCTGAAATCGGATGAATTTGCGTCAAAATGCACAAATTGCGCGACTATCTGTCAACTACAATACAAACAACCGCAAGAAAGATGCAAACATTTATGTGTGTCTGTGTGTTCGTGTGTGTGTAAAGCATACGCATTGTCACTGTAATCCGGTGTTACATCTCAGGTTCGACTTTTGGAGTTGTTCTGACCTACCCTGCTGTGAGCTTATTGTGTAACTTTCACGAAGAGGGCTGGACGTATGCATTTTATATAACAGGTTAGCGTTGCGATCGAATGTTTATGCATGACTGCAATTAATATTTAGAGTCAATACTATTTTTCCTCGCAAAAAATAGATGTTGAATTTTAAATAAATAGTCAACATCATGGCACTTTTAACACTTCCATAAACGTCCCGCCAACATCTTTAGCAGCAAGCGAAGAGCTGCAATTCCGATGGTACCAGTAGCTGTCTGACTGTACATCCTTCTCGCCTTTCCCTTGAGTGTTGAGCGTCGGTCAAATTCCCCGTTAACTCCCCGCAGCGCTGTTCTACTGAGACAGCAGTGATCGGAAATAGATGAAACTCAAATGAGGTGACTTCAAAACAGAATAAAGGGGAAAACAAAAAGAGAAATGACTGGACAACTACATGTATCATTAATCATGAGTCAAAGAAGATGGCAACATCTTGGGCATAAAATGGACAGGAATGGACAAATAATTGCCAAACAATTACTGGAATTGTAAACACAATAACTGAGGAAGAAAAGGCATCCACGAATAACTATGAGATGAACGTTGCTGAGAGACGCCAGATGGGCTAGACCGAATTCCACCCATGATATCGAGATGTTTGACCCAATAGCGCAGAATGGGGACCTAGACTTCCAGCCCTACAAAAGGATGATACTAATGACGATGATGATGATGATGATGATGATCGCTATTAACAACGCAACTGGTGAATCTGCCACATGTTATTACGTGTTCAAAAATGCATAAGATTGAAAATGGGTCTAGTACTTTTCTCGATGCCGGAAATACGCGGTGGATTACCTACGGCCGTCATACAGATGAAGACGCCTCTATCGACAAAGCGTATCTGGCTATGTGTATGTATGAAAAGATGACAGCAAAAGCAAAACATGGCAGCCTGGAACCTGAGCAAGGCTGATTGCTGCTAAAGACTACCAGCGAGTATAAGTAAACTATAGATCCCTTTTCATGCCTTTAGGCGCATCGGGCATATCGGGAGAGAACCCATATTTTTACAGACCAATCGTCACTATGTGGGCAATATGGTCAGCGTTACGCCAGCCGTCTTTACTTCCATAGGACACCGATCCTGGTACCCATTTTAGGCTGGGTCGACCTGCGACGCCCAATGCCGTGATACAAATCCACGCAGCCAGCAGTGGGTATCGATCGCCGTTCGCTAGAATTACGAGTTAGACTCGCAAAGCCTAAGCCACGGAATCAGCGACCAGCGAGTGTGATAGGAGTCAAATGTGTCCAGGACGTTCTATGTTGTAAGTCGATGTGACAGTACTGAGTTACTGAGTTGTGGCTTTTGAACCTAAATAAATGTTAGAGGTGAATTTAAAGAATTAGCTATTTAGAATATAGAGGTGACAAATATGTAAGATGGAAAAAAAACTGCAGGACATCAGGAACCTCTACTGGCAGTGGTGACACGTCGCAATCTGGCTTGATGCGGGCACGTGGTCAGACATGATTTGATTGTATAGACTATACTTGAAAGAACATGGGGAAGGTGTGGGTGGGGGGGGGGGATGGTGAGGGGGAAAAAAAGGGGGGGAGGGTGGGTTAGTCAATAAAGAAGGAATAAAGAAGATCTCTGAGCGGAAAGTAGAGTAATTATGTTTTTTCATTTTGTTCTTCCAGGTGCGGTGACAATCATGTGGTGTTTCCTTTGGCATTATTCCGTTTACGACTCGCCCAGCGAACATCCTCGAATCTCTAAAGTGGAGAAAATGTACATTCACAATAGTCTCAAAAAAGAAATGCCAAAAGAGGTATGTATGACTACGTGTGATTTTTACTGATTTATAAATAGACGACATAGCACACTGGGCCTACACATAGACGCTTCGTCTCCCGCTGCACATTTTATAAAAGTTCTAGATACCAACCATCCCTATAGCACTCTGACTATAAAAAAAGGGCCTTTTCTTCCACATACGTTCCTCCTTGCCTGACCCGCTCCTAATTCCTCCTTCCCAAATTCATACACAGGCTTTTTATCATCTAAACTAATGTCTTCTGTCAGCATTTGTTAGTAAATGGTCTTCAGAATGTCGTCCTTGTCCAGCAAGAGTGTTCCTGTAGTTATCGCTTTTGTAGCCAGAAAATCCGCCCTGGCAGTTCCTCGCACTCCTGCATATCCCGAACAGTATATGTACATGAGTCCTTGTAAGGTTGACGTGCTGATACTTAGTATCCACGTATAATGCATATGTCCATTATGAACCTTTAGAAGGTTTGACTGACAATCACTTACAAAATTTTCCTGATTACCCTATTTTATGCTATCCAAAATCAGAGCTGTAGTGATTGCCTTCACCCCCATCCTGATGCTTGAAGTCGTATTTTTAAAAATATGGCACTATTTAATTCTGCCACAATCTGTCCCTTCACTCTATTGGAAAATCCCCATTAGATCTTTAACCCTGAAGAACAGAACCATTGGTACACACTATTGCATCACAAAGCACAGCGTTTTAATCTATCAGCTGATGTATTTCTTAGGCCAAACCGTTACATCATTTTCTACATTCTCTTCCTAAGGTGATAATAACCTGACGGAAACTAATGTTGTGGTGAGTGTTCCACTCGACCCATGTATTTGCTAGATTGAGGAAGGCCAGCGCAAATGCGTATTGGTTCTGATCACTATTTTCCTTAAAAAAATACTTCTTTTCTCTCTAACAGTGCTGCTCCCATCCAAATAGCCAACCATGGGTTAACTCCGCAGTCTATGATGCACTGCATAAGATTTGTGAGATCGACGCCGTTAAAAGAAATCTTCAAGATCTATCGCTACAGTTGCTGTTTCTTGATTTCACTGAAATAATTAACACACATCCCATGCAAGCATACCCGCATTGTCTCATGTTGCCTTTGATGGCCTTTGGTGACTAATAACCATGCCCTATTTTTCTAGGCAAGACATCGCTTCCTAATGCCACAATTTGTTTTGCCATACACATTTTGCAAGATAGTAATTTTACACAGCCATATGTTTATACAATAAGGCAATTGCTTAATAGAGTGCAACTCCCTGTCAGTTTTCTGACTGATTTCCCCACTATTTTGACCGAGCACAAATGTGTCGATTAGGCATTTTCCACCAGACTCCTCAAAAATTGAAAGTAAATCCAGGACACATTCATGAGAAAATGTGTCCCCATGAGTGTTTAGGTTGAAGATGTACCAGTCTTGGTATTCTATTGAAACTACTAATCGTTGAATCTCAATCAATGTTACCTCGCTTATGTGTTCCCCGCGGATAAATTTAGCAGTTATGTCCTGGACACTGAATTCTTGATTCATCTTTTATTGTGGTCTCCCAAATCATAAGAATATTAAAGACTTAACACTATTTTCTACAGTGTAGATGCTTATTCCTTAGCTGTTTAACAGTTCCAGTAACCAGTTCAAATAAGCGTAAGTGATAATCTGTAAGTTTTACTTGTAGTTCTCCTCTTACCAGTTCCTTTTATTCTCTTCTTTTTTTTCGCTTCTCTTACTGCTCCTATCAACATTCGCTGCGAGTAAGGATATCAGAGCAGCGATTACAGTAGCTCCCGCGAAGATTATGTGACAATTTTGATTACATGGGTATAGTATGTATTTCTAGTAAAGGTTAATAAACGGTCACCCCAGTATTGTCCTCGTTGCTGGGAATGGGAGCGAGGGATATTTCATATATCAGCCTGTACAACGACCTGACTGCTTTCATTAACGACTATTCACCCAAAAGCTATGCAGTTATTTTGCTTGAACGAAACGACTTGAACTCGAGTCTGATCTGTTGCCTGAAGTGGAGATTATGATGCTGATGCCGTTGATCCTGAGTTGGCACCATGCCTGATGTTGATGATAATGAGATGTTTGTTGTTGCTGGTTCTATCAAAGGAGATCTGCTTATTAATATTATACAGGTACATGAAGACAAGGACGTGGATGTTTCTTAGATCTCTAGTTCATTCAAACCCTACTCTCAAGTCTGACTAGGAAGGTTTTCCTCCATCAGTGTCAGAACATACTTCTTTTAAACCATGTTCTTCATCTTGGTGTATGTTTCTCAGTCATGCAGTGTTGTCAGACTGTGAAATGTTCGACTGAAATAATGTCCCACATGAGCTTTAAAATGGATTACCTGCAGGCGGGCGGCGGGCGTAGTGATCCGCTCTATAACACTTATTGTAGAGCTCACTCCTCCCCTCCCCACTCAAATAAAAAAATATTTTTTTTGTTTTTGATGGGGCTGGGAAAAAAGTGTTAGGCCCAAAGGTACCTGAGTTCAAGGTTGCTGAGATTATGTTATGTAACAAGTTTTAGCATTATACCTATTTTTCGCTATTGTTGCTTCTATTCCTGTTATTTTATTTCACACCGGCAACATTTACTTTCCATTAGATTACACGGAATCTTTTTGAGGTAACAAGGTAAAAAATACTATATGTTCGTGTTTAGAAATGATCATCATGTGTATCTAAACACAAAAATTCTACACACTTTCTCTTTCCAGAAGACACACATCACACCATGGATGGATATACTGACGTCATCTGCAGTGTGGGCTTATATGACGGCACATATGACTCTTACCTTCCATTTCTTCGCCCTGATCTCATTATCGACCATCTACTTTCAGGACATTCACTATTTCTCAAAGGAAGAGGTAATGTTAAATAAATGCATATTGTAGTGTTGCATATGACCAACCGTTTAAGCGTGCACCGGTAGCGCAGTGGTAAGAGTGCCGGCCTGAAGGTCATCGAATCGAAATCTACAAGGGCAGTTTTGGAAAAGAAGCAAATCAGCTTTGGCTCCCAGATCTTATCATCAGTTAGCATGTCCTGAACAGAAAGTCACTTTCTTTGTCGGCACGCCTGAAAGTCTCTCTTTCTCTCTTTCTATTGCCCTGTGAGCTTTCAGAGCTAATGCATCTTCACCGTCTTGGATCCACTTTCGCAGAGGTCATGTGAAGTCTTCTTCTTCTTTTTCGGCTGTGAACTACGGCGGAAAGTTCTGGTTGTTCGTCCGCTTCTGGACTGCAGTCCTGTTCCAGAACCTGAGTTTTTCGTGTGCATCCGTTTGACAGATCTGTATGCAAACTATTGGTTCCTTGCCTCTCAGGCAGATGCACTCCGACTTCGAAGGAAGCTCCCAATTAGTCGACTGTTACGACATGCTTTTGGGTAGGCAGTGGGTCTATTCTTGTTTTTCCCATAGTAGGGCCCCGGAACCCACATCGGGGGGGGGGGGGGGGGGGTCATGTGAAGTGAAGAAATTCGGTTTGCTGATGACCACATCATTAAATGGATATCGACTGATCAATACAAATATAAAAGATATACTGTCTATCTCCCAAATGCTACGGAATCGAAAAGGTTTCTTTTGTAAACCCCTCACTGGAGCATATCAGACAATGAATTGGTGGGCATATTTGCAAAACAATTGAACAAAGGAGAAAAAACAGACCCAATCATGGTCATTACCAGAAATCAAAGCATATTTCAAGGAAAAATACCTGGAAATATGGAAAGATCAAACCAAATGTAGACATACACAAAACCCCCCAACAGACTCAACAGAAAGCCACATACAACAGAGGCTGCAGGTTAACTACCACATGCATCAGAAGAAAAGACTGTACAGTCTCCACAGTGTACATGTCAGATGGGACCACAAATACACAGCGTATTCTGCAGGCCTGCCCACTCTTCCTGAAACTTCAAAAAGACACCTGTCCTTAAGATCAAAATGTGCAGAGTAAGCTGTAGGGAACCATAAAGGACCTGCAGCAGACATGCGAGTTCATAGAGGCAGCCCACCTGACGGTCTGAACTGAAAATACGAAACCGAATGCAAAGAAGAATATGATCAACAAGTCGGCACTTGATGGGTCATGCGGTTCAAAATCCCACCACCCGTCTTCACTTACTAAAAGATTCTCTGGTCCTCAGGCTGTGTTGAACTAATGGCTTTTTTTTAAAAATAATCGCCTAGTGCGGAATAGAATCTGAGGCTGGGGTGGCTATCTATGGCAGGCGGGGTAAAACTAAACCAGAGAGCATTGTTGTTTACTGACCATCGAGGTAACTGTAAATTTACTACATATTTTGAACAGAGAATACACGAAATAGAAGAACAAATTACTATCTTGAACAGACACATTTAGGAATAAAAGGAATGGCTTCAGTTAGTGAATGTGACTGGTCAGAGGTGTAGCAAGGGCTTTTAATCCTTTATAACCTTATCAAGAATCAAGGCGGGGTACATTCAGAAACAGTGGCTCCATCGAATCAGCACGCAGCAATTTACAAAATCACCTTTATTTTTGTCCCAGGGCATGCTGGTCTAAATGGCGATGATACAGCTGACGCTCTGGATGGCAGTGCGACCATGAGGAATGGGCCCTCTAGGGACAGGAGAGGCATCATCAATGCCATACGAGAGACTAAACGCTGTGAGGCTTTCCGTTTCGTGGAAAATAATTTTCAACTCAATAGGCTGCATAACATGGGTGCACCAATTGGAGCTGTGAGAGAGGAAAACCATGCGGGAGCCACCCGTCGTTACATCAGCAAGAATAGAATAGAAGTTATTAGTCTAAAAACACGTAGAGACATACTCGGGAAAAGATCAAAGCACTTATGGTCACGTCCGATGTGCGATTAGAATGATCTCTAACATGATGAACCTTGAACTAATAACCTCATCAAGAAAATATATGTCTGTTATGTTAATGTTAGACTTTTAAAATCTATATAGTTCGCAACCAGGTTAATATTTATCAATTTAGCTCCCGGCCCAAAAAAGGTTTCTCAACACTGATCTAAGGCCTTCAGACTAAATGGCAAGCTTTTAGCCGCTACGCTATTGTGACCTTCCACAGTAGCAAACAGTGTTAACAATGGCTGCCGATGAACGAAAGAGAACGCGTGCATGCGAAACCCAGTGTGCATGG
>CAJHNH020001692.1:62500-105000 GCA_905116865.2 Candidula unifasciata
TGGATCCAGCAGTTGTTGGCACACTGACTAGCTACCTTTAGCAAATGATTTCTAGCTGCTCTTAATTCATTGAAAGTGTTCCTTTTTGTTCTTTCCTTGTTTCTGATGAGTGTTACCTTTTTTTCTGTCAATTAAAAGTTGGAATGTCTGGCTATTTGCTTCAAACCAGTCCTTACTTCTATTTTTGCAAATCCCATAGACTAATACAGCTGTTTTGTAAAGTCTCCTTAATTTCATCCCATTTTAGACTTGCTGTAGAGTTATCCTGGATATCAGCGAAAGAATCTTCAAGCTTTTGAAACTCAAAACACTTTTCAGGGTCTTTAGTTTTGAAAATAGTTAACCTAGGGATATATTTGTTTTTTGAAGTGAAAATTTTCTTTTGTTTCATCCGAAATCTTGCAGCAACTAGGGAATGGTCAGTTTCACAATCAGTAGTGTGGCAGCTGCAAGTTAGTGATACACAGTTTAAGTTCTGCCTCCTTGTGAAAAAAAAAAAAAGGCCCAGCTGGTGCCAGTGGTCATATCTTGGATGTTTCCATGACACCTTATGGCGGTCTTATCATCTTATGGGATGCACAAGTCACTTCTAGTGCAGAATTCCAGTAGTCTCCGCCCATTTTAATTCATGTGACCAACATTATATTTGCCAAGACAAACTGGTCATGAGTTTGACCCTACGCGAGCAATAACATCACCAAGTATATAGATGCCGTCAGATTTAGGAATTTATTTCACTGCATTATCCATTCCTCATAAAAAGAATCCTTCGCGTCCTATGCTGACGTTAGGATGGGTGCATATGCAGTAACAAGGCTAATAAGACCGCTTGTGGTAGACAATCGTAGAGATAATATTTTGTCACTTCCTCCAGTTGGACACTCAACTGAATCTAACAGTGAATTCATTATGCAAATCCCACTCCATGGATCCAGATTTCTTCCTGGCCTCTGCTGTTCCAGAAAAATGTATAATTATTTTCTGTGATAGACCCATTCTCTGGCAGACGAGTTACCTGTAGGCCAGCAATATCTATGTCAAGTTTGTTGAGTTCGGCATCAATGATAGCCTTTTGTCTCACACCATTAATTTTTTTTCCACGTCAGTGGAAAACCCTGGACACATGGTTCTCACGTTCCAAGAGCCAAGTCAAACTTAGGGTTATGTTTCTTTTTTATTACCTGGTACACTGGTTTCACAGCCTGCAATTCGGATTTTGTCTTAGCTCCAAGCACCCATTAAAGCACACACGCTGTGGCTGATCAACACCTTATTGGCTGGGGGCTGTCCAGCTTGAAGCGGGCGGTTGTTGATCAGTGACATTCGAAGTTGTCTCCAACCGTCAGAAGCAACCCGTGGCGCCCTCGTCTACGCCAACTGACAAGGACTTATAACCCGTAACTGTTGCCTCTCGATTTGTTTCCTATAAAAATTAAGGCCAAGGATGAAGTTCATCCTCTCAATTGCACAAAGCCTAGGCAGTATTGTAAAAATCATATGTTGCCCATGCACTTCCCAGGACTATACCTGGTACCCACTCAAGGCAAGTCGACCTAGAGGCCAAGGTAATTTTTGGATAAGAAAGAAAGTACCGGTTCCGTCAGGAATTGAACCAAAGCCCTTCCATTTCGCATGAGGGCATTTACCCGCTAAACCAAAGCAGTTCCCAATGATGGTGTAGAAAGTATTGATACCAGGCCTTAAACGGAGGAGTGGTAGGCCATATGGCAAAAAGCCGGATATATTGGAGTTCTGTAAAACTCACTTGAAAAGATCATGGTGGCTCTCCACTCTCCCAATCCAGTCGATCCAGCACCCGACCCTTCCTCCCATATCCCATGACAGCAGCTTGAGGCCCATCTGTATGCCTGCCTCCCTTCGTTCATTCCCGTATGCCGGTCACGGCATGTCTATAAAGACCCGCCAGATAGAGAAGCTGCTCGAGGAAAGAACAGAATCACGCTCACTTCTGAGGAAAATTGGAACTGAAAGGAATGGATTAGCGAAGGCAGTGCTGGATCTTACTGACTAACGTGCTAATTTGGAAAATGAAATGGGCAACCAGAGGAAGTAGCTGGACAATCAAAGAAGCAAAATTAGGAGACTGAGGGAACAGGGTCGACAACCAAAGACTACAGGAACACACATAAATAACTACACTTCTTCTCCTTCTTCTTCTTCTTCTTTTCCGTATCCCTCAGTGGATGAAATGCTCTTAGCAAACGAAATCGTAGTCTTCCTATCCGTTGCCATCAAACGCTTTTACTGAAATCGTGCTAAAGGTAATTTGAGTAATTTGTCAATTCAGGAATTGCAGTCTGCATAACTACACATAAAGGAGAGGGATCAACCATGTACATTTGATGGAAACCACGTTCAACCCCAAATAAGTTACATTAGGACCCCTAACTGTTAAGCCACCGATAGTCCTGACAAGGCGAGAATGTGTATTGTCACTCACATCGTTTTTTTTTCCTTTCTTTCTTCCCCCCCCCCCCCTTTTTTTTTTTAAAAAACAAAAATTATCATGCAGCGTTCCTAGTGCCGGCTGCCTTGTTAATCTTTGTGGGATTCTTAGACTGCAATCAGAGTTCTCTGGCGGTGGTTACCATGGTGGCAATAAATGCTATCTCTGGAAATCAGTTTGGAGCCGGATATTTTGTGAATCTGTTGGAAATAGCGCCACAACACACTGGTGTGATTTACGGCATTGCAAATATGATTGCAACATTTTCAGCGCTTGCGTCCCTCGCTATGATAAAGGAATTGACATCAAACGTAAGTATTAATTCCGGGTGAGACTGAGTCAAGTTGAGATGGGGTTTTTAATTACTATGGAATTAGTGGCTAAAAAGTGTCACGGTCTGGAATCATATTTCCAAAGGCCCCTCTACCCCGTTTACTAATCTTTTCGCCAAAAACATATGTTACGAATGTAGACGAAAAAGGTAACAAAATAATAACATGATTAAAAAAGAAGAAGAAGAAACAGAAGAAGAAAGAAAGCAGGAAAGCAAGCAAGAAAGACACACATACAGGAGAAGAAGAAAAAGAAGAAGAAGAATAAGAAGAACAAGAACAAGAAGAAGACAAAGAAGAAGAAGAAGAAGTTTAAATTGGGGTTCTCGGTTTTTATGTATATAGGCCTTTTTTTTTTCTTCTTCTCAAACATTCCAAGCCCTTGATGTTTTTTGCTGCAGATAACAACCGTCTCCTTTCATCTCTCTGGCTGGACTTTTCTTTACAGTTGGTGACACCAGATGTTTGAAACTGTGTCTGAGTATAGCTCAACAGTCTTCTTGGTCTGCCTCGTGGTCTACGACAATTCAATTCCCTTGGGTACACAGTATTTATCCCTCTGTTATTTGATGTGCTCTTAATTTGCCCAAGGCATTTCAGTTTGTTAGCTCTCATGATGCAAGTGATCAATGGTGGTTTAAACAGAATACTTTCGTTGTTGCTTCTCATTCTCTATTCCCCGCTGTTTGCATCTTTGATGGATCCAAAGATCTGTCGTGAAACGTTGTTTTCGAAAATGTGTAATGAGGTTTCATCTCGTTTGTTGTGCTCCACGTTTTGGAGCCATACAAAACGACTGGTCTTATTAACGTTTGATATTTTTTTTTTTAAATCTTGGTGTTCTGGGACAGAGACTTTGACTTTAGCAGATGTTAAAGCATAACAAACTTAGAACCGTGCTAGGATAGAACAAGGAATAGCTGTCAACAAGTAAAGGACAGCATTGAGACGTGATACTTCTATTTGCCACGTGCGATATTGAGCCTGGGGAATATTAACGATAATCGAACGAAGCTTCTACCGTTAAGTGCGCCAAGATTTGAACCTGATAGAGTAGATATAGTGACTAGACAATACTACAGATGCAATAGGTGTAAAGATGGTTTAAACTCTTCACCAGCTCAGAACTAGGAAAAGCATGCAGTAAATATTGAAGGCAGTTTTAAAGGGCAGTAATTGAGGATAATCAGGAACCATAATTTCTAGCAGTAATACAATTAAATTGATTTATTATATCTGGTTAAATGAAAATGAGACTTAATGTTCCATAAAGTGTCATTTTGTTCAGAAGGGGGGAGAGTGTGATGACCCTGCTTTGCATGGTCTCCACGATTACCTTGTGGCAAGTAGAAAGTCCGTGCAATAAGTGACAGCATGAAATACTTGTGGCTAGTCGAGTAAGAGAGGGGAAGTCCGAGCTAGACTCGTGGTCAGTGGATCAATAGAAGTCGAGGAAGACGGTTGCATTTGGTTGAAGATGTCGTCTTTATGTCGCGCGAATGGTTAGTGTTTGAATATGTCGCGAGTGATAGAAGTGTGAATAATTATTGAAGCATGAGGAATAAATGTAACTGAATAAACTGACAGCATGTACAGAGGAGCTGAGTGGAGTTTGTGTTTTCAACCCTAGATGTTAAAGTCGGTGTAAACCAAGAATAATTTTAATGGCTCAGAAACTTGAAGCAGAAATAAAAGAGATGAGACCGTATTACAGGTTTTCGAAAAAAGAGTCTTACGACAAATCTTTGGACCCGTCAAAAATGCTTACAGCGGGAAAAGGAGAGTGAGAAGCAACAGAGTGATACCTAATCTGTTTAAATCACCATTGATCACTGGCATCATGAGAGCTAACAGATTAAAATGGTAGGGGCATATTGAAAGAATATCAGATGACAGAGAAGTAAAACTGTATACACCTAAGAGAGAAATGGGCGTAGACCACAAGGCAGACAAAAAAGAAGTTCGAACGATAATGTCCAGCCAGACCTGCAAACAACTGGTTTCACAAATTGTGAAGAGAAGGCAAGCTAGAGAGATGAATTGAGATGAGTGAAGTCTGCAGCAGTAAAACTCAAGGGCTCAGAATGCTAAAGAAGAAGATGACTATTCTGTGCTACTTTAAGTGAAGTAAATGTTCAGCGTACATTTGACATTATGAATGTATATATATATATATATATATATATATATATATATATATATACACACACTATATATTATTCGTATTCGGCAGAATAGCTGGTCCCGTTATTCGTTTTCAGCCGAATAGTAAAAATCACTATTCGGTACAGCTCTAATTAAGACCATGATTGTCCTAATTTATCGCGTCCCACCTAGTTGTCATACGAATCTACTGGACCCCAATTATTTCTTTGTTTATCCACCTGAATTTCTTCTGGCGTATGTTATACAGTTCAGGTTGTGCCCGGCAACTTCCCTGGGTTTATTTGCTATTTTTTTTTTTCCAGATGCTTCTTATAACTCGTAACACCCCATCCAGTGAGTTCTGTAGTAGTTTCTGTCTCAGTGAACACGTCAAATCATAATATGTTGATTCCTTGTCGTCTTTTCGTTTCCACTGTGTGACAGGGAGACTTTGGAATCACAGCACACAATGGTGGCAAATGGAACCAGCATGACCAACAAGCGTTAAAACATAACTTCCACAATAAGTGCATCAGATTTTAGAACCATGTTTATTGGCAACTTTTATACTTTCTGAAATCTCGTTTTCTTTTGTCCCTATTCAGTCACAACTGTTAGTTCATGCAGTGCGATCAGTTTCATCCGTTCTTCTGAACCCATTTCAAGACGTGTATTATTAATGTCCCGCTCGCACACATCTTTAAATAGTAGTAGAGAGCTGTTTTTCGGCCATGTTATGAGAAGAGGGAAAATAGAACATGTTGCGACCACTGGAAAGATCTGTGGAAGGAGGGATAGAGGAAGACAACGAGAGAAGATGCTTGACAGTCTTGTTGCATGGCATGGAGGTGTGTCGGCACACGAACTGATACATGCTGCAGGAGATCGCGAATTATGGAGAGGCATGATCGCCCACGCCAGTCGGCAAGGCACCTGATGATGATGATGAGAGAGTTAACCTGACATCATCTCCTCCCCCCTCCCCCCCCCCCCACCACCACCCCCCGTAATTCACTACAGAGGTTCTTTGAAGACTCTACCATGCTCCATCATTTGAGAGTGTAAAAAGCATCTAAACTTCCAAAGACTAATATTGAGAAAACAGCTGTTTAACTGCTTTTCTCAGCACCTCAGTGTTTGTAATCTCGTTTTGCCACCTAATACCAAGTAGTCTTCCTATGCATTGCATGTGAAAGACATTTAGCCGTGTCTCTAGGTGAAGCAAGTGAGCACATTACACAGCTTTAAGCTTATGATGAGGACACATGCTTGATAAACAATAATTTTGTTTTTTCCCCCAAACAAGGTTTGTAAATTTGCTATATGTAGTGGTATGTAAATATGTTTAGACCGCCTGTCTGTAACATTTATTTGAGATATAACAGTTGAAAAATAATCCCCGACTTGTATTGGAAGTGGTAACTCCTATAGATCAAGCATGGACTGATTTAAAGATGGGGTTGTTATTCTAGACCAGTGGTTCTTAAACTGGGTGTCGCGGCACCAAGTGGTGCCGTGAGCGTATGCCTGGTGTGCCGCTGCAATAATCAAGAATTTTTTTTTTTTAATTTGTTTGAGATCAGCAAAGACAGTAGTTTAAAACAGAAATACAAAAAAGGAAGACAAGAAAAGTTCTAGATAGAGGTGTAATCAGAAATCAATGTTACTGGCAAGGCTGCAGTGCATACTCAACGTACGCATATATTATAGTACAGTTACAGGTGCAGCCTTTCAGTGATTTGAGGGTACAATTAACTAAACTTCCTATAAATAAAAAGGGTATAATGAAAAATTATTCCAAACAGTTTCATTTCTCGCATTAAAGACGACTGAACATTAAATTTGCAATGGTTCTTGCCCCCCCCCCCCCCCCCACCCACCCACCCACCCTCCACCTCACTACCAAGTATTAAAACCACTTTAAGGGTAGGTATGTCTCTACAATTGTTTGCCCGGCAGGGTGCCGCGGAGAAAAATAGTTTGAGACTAACGCTGTTTTAGACCATGTTGAAATAATCCTAACTGAGACTGACGTATTTAGGTCTCTTGGGTGGGGTTTTTAGGGTCTTCCTGGCTAGGTGTTCAAGTGTTTCCTCAGGTTCCGAAGATCACGTGTGCATTTCACTAGATACGCCGTTCTATTTATAAGCGCCATTTGTTTTTACGAACCCTTGGGAGCAGTCTCTGAAGCTACCGATATCGCTCTTTGTGCGGTACTCTTGAAAGGAGGCTAAACATTCTCATCTTTCGATCAAGTGCTAGCCTAGTGCAATAAAGCCGATTATTTCTGGACCAAATTCTTTCAACTTGAGGGTTCCTCTTCTTCTTCTTCTTCTTCTTCTTCTTCTTCTTCTTCTTCTTCTTCTTCTTCTTCTTCTTCTTCTTCTTCTTCTTCTTCTTCTTCTTCTTTTTCTTCCTCTTCTTCTTCTTCACTTCCTCTTTTACCGCTGTGGGTGTCGAGGGAGATATAAGGTTCTGTTTCTAGCTCTTCTGGCCGCCTCGACTATAGGCACATCGTACTGTTGTAGAGTTTCTCTGTTATCCTTCCATATTGTTCTTGGTCTACCTCGTGCTCTACGTCCTTCTTCTCTTTCCATGTATGCTTTGTATGGTATGGTTTCACAAGGCATACTCTCTAAGTTGGCAAATCATTTCACTTGCTGTCTTTGTATGTAATTTAGAATTGGTTCTGTGCCTACTTTTTCTCTTATGATCTCATTCCTGATCTTATCTCTTATGGTCACTCCTACAGCCCTCCTCAGACATCTCATTTCCATGGCGGTTACTAATTTTCTTTTATGGTTTGTTGTGAGTGACCATGTCTGGCACTAGTGGCATAGAGTTGGAATAAATATGCTTTCAAAAAGATGTCTCTTTGTGCTGATTGGGATTGTCTTATGCTGTAAGGGGGGAGCTAGCTGTCCCAATACTTGGTTTGCTTTACAGCATCTAATGTCAATTTCTTTATCTACTTTCCCATCTTTGGTAAATATAGTTCCCAAATATTTAAACTCAGATGCCTGTTTAATGCCTGTGCACTTATTGCTATGTTTAGATATGTCTTCTTTTTTCCTATTGACATTGACTTGAGGGTTACACTTTATTTATTCACACTTCAAGAGAGAAGCAATAGGAACAAAATATTGTAACTCGCTTGTTCATGCCTCCACAGAGACTGCGCAGCGGATGGCAGTTGACATTCCTTGTTTTTTCTGCTGTATTTGTCTTGTCATCCGTGATGTTCATCATTTTTGGGTCCGGAGAACTCCAGGAGTGGGCGAAGACACAAGAAGGCAGCAAAACCAGTATAACAGTCCCGCGAACAAGCAATGACGACAAAGATGAAATTATTAAAAAAAGGTGACAAGTATATTTAGGGTCTTGAATGGATGTGTGGTACTAATGTCATCGCCGTCCTTAGTCATTTGTCGCCTTGTCTGCCACACACACTCTCCTTATTCTACACCACCTCCTCCTCATCATGTATGTATGCCTGCCTGCCTGACTGTCTGCTTGTCTGTCTGTTTGACGGTCTGTCTGTCTGTCTATCTCTCTGTCTGTCTGTATGTATGTATGTCTGTCTGTATGTGTGTCTGTATATATGTGTGTGTGTATGTATGTCTGTCTGTATGTGTGTCTGTATATGTGTGTGTGTGTGGGGGTGTGGGCGTGTGTTTGTGTGTGTGTGTGTGTGTAAATATGTATGTAAGTATGTATTTATCTATGTATGTATGTAAATATAAATATGCATATACGTATACACACACGTGCATTGATACATACATTCACACACACATACATACACACATGCTTATATACCTATAATTGTGCAATTGGTAATTTTTTTTTTTTTTTATGTCTTTTTTTTTTTTTTTTTTTTACAGTAACTGCTCAGCGTCTGTATGAATGGAGATAACCAATAATTGTTCGATATCTCGGTTAACGGGATATCAGTTACAGTAGAACCTCTGTAAGTCAACCACCACTGGGACTAGAGCAAACTAATTAACTTACGGGGGCAGGTTTGTCAAAATAGGTAACGAGGATTTTAAACTGATACTATCGAACTACATACCGTGGTACTTAGATTTGTCACGAGACAATGTTGTCACGTGTCCTAATTAGCGTCTTCCCTAGTAATTAAAGACATTCTTAAGTGACATATTGTTGTGATAGCGGCTCGTATTGACCTAGGCGGTACTCGGCAGCTCCAACATCCACCCAACATCACTTCAGCGATGAGGCGACTAGAGTACTTGGCACAACAGAACTTTTTCAGAGATTCCTGGGCACAACTTGGCCAGACTTCCTCACTACCCCACACTGGACAGGATCTCTATACCAGTCAAACAAACACAGTATCAACATAAATATTATTTAATATCAATTCACACAGATGTTGAACTAAAAAGAACCGAGAAATACCAGACACTAATAAAAGTAAGTTGGTGTAATCAGTCTCAACAATATTAGAAATCTTAATGAACTGAAACTGACTAGAGAGTAACATATGACATTTATAATATGTTAGTTAGTAATGACAACGGACCTAACATAAAGTCACGGATCAAGTTCACCACTGCACTGATGATGTATTACGGTATTAGTAAGCTCGTTGCACAAAATGGCCGGTTTGCTGTACTTCTTGGAATTATATATTTATCCTTAGTTGTAGTGAATGACTGATCAGCTCCTGTCCTCAGTCCAAGTCTATTTCTGCTTCAGAATTCAACCGGCACAATTCTACAGTTTTACGACATGATAAACTGTCCCCTACTAAGAGTTAATGGTTACAATGGTAACATAGGCTGATAGGAGTTGGTAGTAGCAAAACCTTTTCTAGTCCAACCGGATGATGATGTGGTGGCTTCAGCTGTCTTCTAAAGAGTGTGACCCATCATGTTACTTCTCCCAGAGTTGTTCAGGTCAGAGTCAGAAAGTGTGGTACCTGATGACTGTTACAAGGTTTTTGTAGATAAAGTGATTAATGACAGTAAACTTGTGGATCTCTTTCACTTTAATCCTGACGTAGGTCCCAGTGGAGTCAGCGCTGTCACTTTCTCATAGCTCATACATCCCACACTCTCTTGAAGTTGTCGGGTAAAAATGGTAATTGTCAAAGTAAATATAAATGTAAGCTGACAGAAAAGGCGTTATAGCATCTGTTGACTTCGGGATCTGCGTCTAGAATGACGCTGTAGTTTCAACCTCTCCCGAGCCAGAAGCGGAAAGAATTCCTTTCGCCAAAAAAGCAGTAGCTCAACCTTGGAAAAAGGCTTCACTACTCACGAAAATCAATTACCTGTAAGTTAATTCATCATATAACTCACTCCTAACAGATTTAGAAATAAACAAAGTTCCTACACATACATCCTGACCCATACTTAATAACGAAGGACAGTTTACTTATGGAGTAATAGTCCATATTTGAATACAGATCATTTGCATAGAGGTAAGCATGATGCGGACAAAACTACGAATATATAGGTGTTCTGGCTGGTTACGTGACAAAGTTTGGGTTGGCTTTGGTAAACGTTTAACTTGGTATACGTCCTGTTCCGAGGCTAACTTTTTGTTTGTGTATAAGATCCTTAGATCCTTTTTTAGAATACGGACTGGTGTGAGTCAAAATAAGTCGTAACACTGTGTTTACCTCTCTCTAGGCAAAGCTACCAAAAAAATGTCAATGACTTTGCAGAGAAATATCACCCCCAACAAAGCAACAAAATGCCATTGTAGTATTTGCTTAAATGACAGGACAATCTCACATTTCCGAGACACACTAAAGAAAAGGCAGAAGCAAAGTTCTGTAGGAAGATTTTTAGCAACATCAAATCTGATGAGCCACATCCTGGTCCAATTGGCGGAAAAAGTCAGGACTTCCCCCCCCCCCCCCCCCAACCCCTAGCCCATTTTCCCACCCCTCCACCCCCACCCCAAAACACACACACACAAACACACGCACACGCGTATACTGGAATTTTGCAGAACTGTAACGATTTATTTGAAGGGGACTCTCCTTTGAAACAATAACGTCTCCACCTACTTCCTTCAAAGTGCTTTCGACTCTTTTCAGGATAGTAAAACGAGGTTACCTTCTCAAGTAATTGTTATTGTATTATGTGTTTGCGTTATGAGCAGTACATACGCTTCAGAGAGGACTTTCCATGCTTTCCTGTCCTGTGCAATCTTCAGTGCAGTTTTCCATGTCAAAGATGCCGCACTCGGGTCACTTTCCATCGTTCGTCTCTATGCTGTTTTTAGGCGCCCCTGTTTTCTCTTTTCCTCTGGTGTCCATGTGAGAGCTGTTTTAGCAGGTATATCAGGATTCCTTCTCATAACGTGGCCAAGCCATATCCATCTTCTCTTGGTTATCATCATACTATCTAAAGTTTCCTGGTTTGTGACTTCATTACTTAGTCTTTACATTTGATACATAACTGTTTGTCAATGTCTGAAAATATGGGGGTGACTGCAGTCAAGGTAATACAAGGAATTCCAGAGAAATTTGACTAAAAAGCTCAACAAATAGGGAAGCAGAAAAACGGGCACAAAACAACACAACGTAACGTTTCTGTCACAGCATTGAAATCTTGCTCTGGTGATCATACTATGCGCCTCGCTTTAGAAAATCGCCTCATCCATAGCCTAAACGTTCTGAGTCCAGGTGGTATCAATATCCAACATACATTCATCTAAATAGTTCTACTCTTATGACATTTTAAATGTTAATTATTATATTTTCTTCTCTTTTATTTTATTTCATATTATTACTTTATTCTATTTCTTATCAGTCAGTATCATTTATATATCATTAACATTTGTATTTCTTTTATTCCCAGCATTATATTATTTATTAACAATACTACTGTTTATAATTTTTTGTGACTATATTTTTTAGCTATTGTTTGTTTTATTTTAATTTATTTAATCCACACCACATGTTTTTTAAACGTTGCTCACGTCACCCCTTAGAGATCTATGTACTCTCATATCCTCGTAGTTACATTTGTGTAGTTCACTTATGTTTGAAAAAGACCGCCCGGTCGAAACGTTATATTGTGTTGTTTTGTGCCCGTTTTTCTGCTTCCCTATTTGTTGAACTTTTTAGTCAAATTTCTCTGGAATTCCTTGTCAATGTCTGGAATGGCAGCATGTGCAATTTCTTTAAAATCCGAGAGTTTGAAACTTGTGTTGACACTTGCCACATTATTCCTAACTTGTGCCAAAAATAATTCTATGGGATTTAAATGGTGAATGGTAAGGAGGTAGTATTAAACACAAATGATCATGTTAATGTATTGTTTTTGTTTGCTTTGTTTTTAGTCTGAAAAGTCCTTGTCAAAACGCATTCTTTACAAGTGACCATTGCGGTTTTAGTTGCTTGTCCGTAAATAGAATATGCTTTTTCATAAACCAGATTTGTATTTGCTTCCTAGTACGTGTTGGTGTCGGCACCTTGTTTTTCCAGTGCCACTGCAATTATGATAGGAAGCACTATCATTTGCAAAATAGGAGGGTCTAACTAATGACAGAATCACAGTACTTTCAATCCAACATTTAAATATGTTACCATTCATCACTGCGTGATGATCGTTTTTTTTTTTTTTTTTTAATTAACAAACATGAGTTTACTATTTTCCAATAGTCCATTGGGTCTGTTACTTGCATGAGCTAATATCAGTCTTTATTTATTCATCCATTTATCCGTGTTTCATGTACATAAATAATATCATATTGTCTTAAAGCATTTTCCTGACTTCAAGTAAGTATGTATTTCTCAAAGCTACTATGTAAGGCTTTGTACAAATGACATTGCTACCACCCGTATGCTTCCAAAATATAATGTCAGCACGTATTGCAATTTTTCATAAGGATGTACTTTAAGACATATAAATGGCAATGTTGTGTTTAATTTTTAATTTCTAAAGCGTCAACAATGCTTTGTCCTCCAATATGCTATGCATTGATCATGCAATATCTTCTTTGTCAAAGATATCAGTTTAATTTATTTATTTATTTATTTTTGTTGTTGTTGCTTCCTCGCTCAACATTGGTATATGTAGACTGAATGAACTCTTCTAGAGCCCATCTAGAAAATGTCTGATCGGTAATAGGGCACGTTTTGTTCTTTTCTCTGTAAAATAGAATGACACTAACGGCCGCGTTTAGTTTTAGTTGAGAAATATTAATATAACTACATAGTTATATTTTCTGTGTAGGTAATTTAACTTTTAGCTTCATTCTTAAATCACAGGAACAGACGATATAGGTCACGGTGTTACAATTGATGACGACATTGGGGAAAGACATAGCAAACTTATTTTATAGCGAGTTTCGACACTTTCAGAATACAAGATGTGGTCTCATTTAGAATTTTCGTAAAACACAACAAACACATATTTTTGTGTGAAAGGTTGATTTGTTACATTTGAACTATGTGCTGTGTAACTTTTAAAATACAATACAGCATGGATCATCATATTTACCTCGAGGAAGCGAAAATGCATTATAATCACTCATTATTCGGGATAGGGTGGTTGGAGGTATGGTTGGTGGAGATCTGACAACGTTCCGAATTGTATAAATATTACAATAGAATTTCAATAATATATGTATATTCCACTACAGCTGATATATAATTTTTTTAACATCGTACCAAATTTCGAACGCACTATTATTAACCTGCTGTCTTTTTGGGTGGGCATTTATTGTGCCGAAACAAAGTTTTTTGGGGGATGGTGGGGTTTATTAAACTTTTCAAGGAAAAAAGAAAGCATTTTTGCAACCATCTCTTGGGGTGTTGTCGTCCCACTGATATCGCTGTCTACGTCTTTTTTGTTACATCGACCTTTCCTTTCAGTATAGTTTTTGAAAGACTGTGTTTTATTGTGGCCATACTGATCCCGTATGCTACTTTAAACAGTTCTAATTACAATTTGATCTGCATCAATCACACCTTTGAAATTTCTTTTGACAAGTTTTATTATTATTTATCCAACTGTAGAGAATCAACTGGCCGAGATGTTAGAGCTCTGGGATCTAGTTCGGAAGACAGCGGATCTTATCGTACAGAAGATCAAGGATCCGTATTATGAGGACCCTTGCCCCAACGACACCACCCCCCTCCCCCGCACACACACACACATGTAAAAACAGACATAAAGATATACGGCATTCGGCTGTATGGAAAAAAAAATAACTAATGAATATTGTATGTGATATTGAATGCATTGTTTATAACAATTAGATAATGGAAATACAATAATATAATACTGCAAAGTTATTTTAAAATTGTATTGTTGAAGGAGAGGGTAGAGGCTTCAGGCAACTCAAATTTTTGTGTTACAGTCGATCGGGATCAATATTTCTTTACTGTCAGGGCTGACAAAACAATTATTGAGTACAAGTGGTTCAGAATACCTAGCCACAACATCGGCAAGCAAAGGTAGCTGCTGCTACTGCTGCTGATGTTGTTATTATTTGTGTTGTTTATCTTTTTTCCTTCCTTCCTTTCTACTGACTGTCCGTCTGTCTGTCTGTCTGTCTTTCTTTCTTTCTTTCTTTCTTTCTTTCTTTCTTTCTTTCTTTCTTTCTTTCTTTCTTTCTTTCTTTCTTTCTTTCTTTCTTTCTTTCTTTCTTTCTTTCTTTCTTTCTTTCTTTCTTTCTTTCTTTCTTTCTTTCTTTCTTTCTTTCTTTCTTTCTTTCTTTCTTTCTTTCTTTCTTTCTTTCTTTCTTTCTTTCTTTCTTTCTTTCTTTCTTTCTTTCTTTCTTTCTTTCTTTCTTTCTTTCTTTCTTCTTCTTCTTCTTCTTCTTCTTCTTCTTCTTCTTCTTCTTCTTCTTCTTCTCTTTTATCATCACACACCCTTTTACTAACTTGCTGCTCTTGCAATCTGGTCATAGTTGAGACTAACAGTCATGAACTGGTTCTCGCAAACGTCTCACTTCTTGTAGAGCATTCAGTATATAAACATGGCCTATGGAACTTTATTCATTCAAACTCAAGTTTTCTCCCAATAACTGAAGACATTTTAATGAAAGTCATGTTTGTATTTATAATAGTAAAGACTTTACATTGTTATCTCCAAAGATTTGAATTTCTCCGTTATTTCCTGAGCTCCCTGAATACCAGCTAAAGACTCCGTATCTTTTGGAACATCCTCTGGTTTAAAGGTCTGCAACCAACTGTAGTTATTAGCGTCTTTGAAACAGAACGCAGTGTTCAGATTTGCCTGTTCGTAAGTTGAATACATGATGTAGAAATTACACATCTCATCGTGGTTGGTCGAGCTGTTGAGAAAAACAAAGAGATGTAGGTAGAGTTTTGTTGTTGTTGCGGTAGGCAACAGTACGCCGTACTGCTTTTTCACCATTTTTGTACAACACTACATTAAAAGCTACATTGTGGTGAGTATTTACTACAACGTAAAATATGGCCAAAAAGCGCAACGAAGGTAATTGAAAAGACGCACACAATAACAAACGACAATTTTGAACATAGTCATTTTAAATAGGGAAATCAACAAAATATTAACTGTTACGCCGTGGTCGGGTCAGACACTTGCGACAGTCATTTTGAATCCGGCATTTTTTTTTTTTTTTTAAAGAAAGCCACCGTTACTAGTAATTATCTGGCAAGATTTAAACACACCTTTACCATCACGTGAACAAAATAGCTTGGCAATCAATAAGTGTCCATTTAATATTTGGCAAGACTAGAACAAAAATGTTGCCACCATGTTAATGTAACAGTTACACTAAAGTTTTTTTAATATTTAGTACGATATTATAGATAAATATTTACCACATTTTTTGACCAACTAGTTTCATCTTAAACATTTAAAAAAATGTATTAGACAAAATAATATGAACACTATAAATAAAACTCGTTATCAAACAAGATAAGACAAAATAATAATAATAACAAACAGGGAAAGAATAATTACTCCGGCCACATAAAATCAATCAGAAGAGCGGAAGCATAAATTCTTGGGTGCGAAATTCAGCTGCTCCAAAATACAACAACAACAACAACAACAAAAAGAGAAGAACTACAATCTAGAATACAGACTGAAAATAAAGTGTACGATGCCCTACAACATCTGCTAAAATTTAATTTTCTGTCTCGTAACATCAAGATCAAAATATGTAAAACGCTGTTAGGTCTTTGAGTTTTATATGGCTTTAAAACTTTAGGCACAGCTAAAAGAGATGAAACATTTTGAAAAAAAAAATTTCAACAGCCTTTCCACAAATCTATGGACCCATCAGAGATGCAAACAGCAGGGAATGGGGAGTGAGAAGCAACAAAGAAATGCATAATCTATTTAAATCACAAGTTGAGCACTGCAATCATGAGGGCTAATAGACTGAAATGGCAAGGGTATAAGTAAAGAATAACAGATGACAGAGCAGTAAAACTGTGTACACAAGGCAGCTGAAATGTCGTAGACCACGATGAAGCCAAGAAGACGAAGGAGAGATAATGTTCAGACAGACCTACAAAAACGTGGTGTAACTAACTGGAAAGAGAAGGCCAAGCAGAGAGATTAATGAAAGCATGTGCTATTTGTAGCAGTGAACTCCAGGAGTTCGGAATGCTGAAGAAGAAGCAGGAGACTATGAGCACAAATAAACCACAATTGTCACTTATTAGTTTCAGCTAAACGTTATCTGATATTTTACAGGATATTGTGAATACATAGTAACAAAAACAATTTAAAAGAAACAGCTCACTAACATCTTTGTAATCGTTGATACAACAGTTTCACGTAACATGTACCTAATTCTTGACAATTTATTTGCAGCTAATCAGTCTAAATAGTTACCCAATCTTGGTAATAGCCAATCTGGACTTGCTATTCATCACACATCTTCCGGCCAGTACATCCCCATGTCTTATATCCATGCCTGGATTGTTGACGTTGTAGAATGCCTGGGTATAGCAAGTTATGTATGGTTTATATTGTACAGAGTGTTTGTAAAGACCAACTACACTTTGTAAAAAAGACAGAAATGTACAAAAATCTCTTAGAAGTGTTCTTGTAAATAGAAATAATCCAGCGAAAACTGCCCCTTCCTCTTTGTGTGTGTTTCATGGCCTCATCTAGGGGAAACAATAATGGAACCCCTGACTTATAACAATTATGTTGTTGTTCTTGAAGTCCATGCTGGGTGTCATTGGTAGTCATGTCTGTCCAACATTCTTCTGTTTCGTACACTTTCAGTCAACCGATGCAGATGATTCCCCCATGCATTGATGTTAAACTGCCCGGCCTCTTTTCTCTCGGTCTCCCTCTGCCTATTCTGCTCCAAGTCTCCTACTGTCAGGATGTACTCCATTTTTCTCTTTCTTGTGACATGACCAAAGAATGTAGATTGTCTTTTTCTATCTGGGTATTCAATTTTATTTTGCCCAGGGTATTCTCGCTATTTGTCAGGGTATATGCCTCTCACCACAGCTTCCAAACACTGGTTCACTGATCTACCAACTGTCCATAATTCCCTTTTGTTCATCAGAAGATGATTTATATACCTTTCAAGAATTTTCTTTTTAGTCTTAATTTAAAATGAAAGATTATATAGAACTAGTTTTTCTTCAATTTTCAAAATACTGCCTTTGTCTGAGCTTTTCTACATTAAAAAAAAAAAAAGTAAAGATCCCTTTTCACGCCTTTCGGCGCATCAGGCATATGGGCAGAGCGTCCCATATGTTTACAGACTATCAGCACTCTGTGGGTAATGTGGTCAGCATTACGCCGGCTGTCTTTACTTTCCCAGGACAGCCCATCCTGGTACCCATTTTAGGCTGGGTCGACCTGCGACGTCCCATACCACGATACAAATCCACGCAGCCTGCAGTGGGTTTCGATCGCGGTATGCTGGCTTACGAGTCGAACTCGCAACGCCTTAGCCACGGGCGCCGCAAATGTGATGATTGGCCACATTTTGATTCCTACATGATATAAACATGATTTCTTATCATAGCAACAACGTGGCCCTTTTCTACATTAACCTTCTTTAACACATCTTTCATCTGATGTTATCAAAGTACCCAGGTACTTAAACATAGCTGCTTGCCTGAGGATGTCCCATTAATTTTGATGTTACAGTTCATAGTGTCAGTTTTCTTAATGATTACCATTATTTCAGTTTTTCTGCTTTTCAAACTAAGACTTTGTTTTGACTTTCTGTAACAATTATTTCAATAATTTTTCCCAGTTGTGCTTCATTTTCAGCTATTAAAACTACATCGTTGCTATAACTTAGGTTGTTAACAATATTGCCACCAACCTATATTCCTAGTATACCATGAACGGATTTAATTATTATTTAACTTACTAAATGAATAAATAATGTGAGCCTACACATTCTCCCGTCTAACTTCTCGTTTAATTTTTTTAAAAGTTCCAGCCTGGCTGTAAATTCCTATGGCCGCTTCTTGTTGCCAGTATATATATATATATATATATATATATATATATATATATATATATATATATATACACACACACACACACACACACACATATATATATATATATATATATATATATATATATATATATATATATATATATATATATATATATTTATATGTGTGTGTGAATTCTCAGATGTTTGTGTTGTTCAACCTCACCACGACCCTACAACGAGCAACCTACATCCGGTGACACAAAGTGCCACCATTCGAATGAAGACCACACAGGCACAAGTCCTAGAAACCCTGTTCAACCGTTAAGTTACATTAGGACCCCTGACTGCAGTCGGAGTGGGTTTGATAATAACGAAAAGCTGCGTTATTCTAAGATCTTTGCCATCAATGTTCAAAGTTTCAAAATTCTAATAATGTCTTCATGTTTCACTTTTAAGATGCTTTAGTGTAATTAATAAAGCACAAATACGGATCTAAGTTAATTTCAATCATTCTTTGTGACATTTTTCTCAACATAAGTATGGCAGTGTTTGTTTGTACTTTTACCTTCAACTAAACCACACTGCTCTTCTCCAAATTCTGATTTAACTATGCACTTTTTGCTTCTTATTATCATTAGCATACCGTAAATTTGACTCATTAGGGTTAGATGAAACAGGATGTTTTAGGCATACAGGCACAGGTATCATAGCTTAGCTGTAAACACATCATGACAAGTAATTTGAATTAGAGAACATATGAGATTTCATTGTTAACATAATATTTGGGCGAAAGGTCACGTTGGTTACCTGTAGATAAAAATAATTGAGCGACTGGAAACTTGCTAGCACCATATATCTTGAGCTGTAAACACACTGTGTTTCACGTGAATTACTAGGATACTAACTGTGTAAATAGAAAGTATGTAGCTCAGCTAGTGAGAAAGTTAGAGCATTCTGTTCGAGATGTCTGGATGAACAGGGTGTGTTCTTTTGTGCGAGTAGATGATAGAACGACTGCATTAAAAGCAGCGACATACATCGTACAGAGTATCAAGCCACCGACAGGTAAATGGACAATGTATGGTAGCCAGCTTGATGCTCTGCGACTGGGCTCATGGACCTCAGAACCATGCAGTTTGGCCCTAGGACTGCCACATGGATCCGCCTACTCGCCTGTGCTCTTTAACGTTTATACAAGCAAGATTGCATGCCTAGAAGCACCAGGAATTGGAAGGATACTGACTTTTGCAGTTGATATACTTGCATATAGGCAGGGGGAAGAGAGGGAACAAATAGCCCTGGAGCTACAAGCGACAGTAGATAAAGTGACCGAGTGGTGTACAGAAATGAGGGCTGTCGTTCACCCGGAGCAAGCATCTGTTTTGTGGTGTACTCTGGACAACAGGATCGTAAAGGCTAATGTTCCAAGTCTCACGATAGATGGTAGAGACGTCAACAGAGAGAGCAAACTGAAGTATCTTGGAATTACATTTGACAGGAGCCTGACCATTAAGGACTATGTGGAGAGTGTTGTGACAAGATGCCAAAAAGGACTTAGTGGACTTAAGACTCTGCAAATGACATGGAGCAGAGAATGCTTTACACACAATATCAGCACCTGATGCTGTCATTTGTTGCTTATGGCCTGGGACTGCTTACCGTCTCAAAGAGTGAGATAAACAAAATAGAGCGCATACAGAACGCTGCGATGCGGGTCATTCTGGGTTGCACCAGTGATACACCCCAGTGGTGTGTATCAGGACAGGCACGTTTCATGCAGATTGGCATGCTTCGATGCGGAGGAAACGGGTGAGGATAATTGTCTAGATTTTTTTCACCGAGCTGCCGGTGTGTTGGTAAATGAACAGCCAGACAGACTGGCTAGCTCTGCACAACTTGGTGGAATACTGATACATGATAAGGCAGACGTGGTTAGTGCCTTGTTGGAGAACGTGTACAGTTCGGAGGAGCAGATGGATCACCACAGTCTGGTGAGATTGATGCAGGGGGGAGTGACGAGAGGTTCTGGCAGATGCTCGAGGCTCAAAGGAAAGGCAAGACGGACGTTTAATCAGAATGCTACTGGCACCATTAGTATCGGAACTTTTCGATGGCTTCTAAAGATGGGGACGGAACGCTTATGTGAATACCCCGGAATGTTGTGATGTCAGTTCTTAAATCAAATCAATCAAAAAAGCTTAGTTTCACTTGAAATACCAACCAGATAGTTTGGGGACCTTTCTACTATATTTAGAGAGCTAGTGTGTAGCATTGTTCCATATTTTGTGCTATAAGTCCCAATCTTGAATGTATTGTACTTATGTCTAAGGAGCTGCGCGTACATTTCGCAATGTAAATAGAGTAGTCCCCCCCCTCCCCTCTCTCTCCGCCAGGAGGTTGACAGGGTCCTTGTGATTGCGTTCTGGATGAAAAGTGTACCAGTGGGTTCTGGTGGCTGCCTTGATCTTGGCTTTATATTCCTCAAAGCAGCCTATCTCTGTTGTGGAGACGGAAAGCCTTTTTTAAATGTTAGACCCCTTTGCAGTAAATGTCCAGCAGTCATTTTACCACTTCCACAGCTGTATTCATCAATATCTGATATCTTTACTTTGTATGTGGAGCTTCTTTTTTTAAGGAAGTTGTATTTTGTTAAAAGAAGGGTTACCTGGGGACGTTGAGGGGACATTTTCCCTATCTGCAACCAGGTTCCGTTACGAATTCTGTATCCGCTTGTCACAAAACCTGAAATGAGTTTCATCCTTATCATTACTAACACTAATACAACAAAAGTACAACAACAGTTCATAACCTGTGTAGCTTTTGTTTGTTTGTTAATTGAGATGAAAAATAAACGACAAATAAAAGACCTAATGATGAAATTAGTTAGTTAGTTAGATATTTAGTTAGTTAGTTGCGTATCCTTTAGTCGGTTCTGTGGCTAAGTCGATGCGAACGCTACGTAATGGCGGGATGCCATATTCGATCCCAGCTGCGGGCCATACGCCTTGCGTTGGTTTCGACAGTGGTATCAAGAAAGCCGGCTGTCCAAAAAGCAATGGCAAACTACTGGACGAAAATTTGCCTAGAAAAACCACACAACAGCCAGGAGCTGTTGGGGTTGTTTCTGCAACGTCCTATAAAGGATACGCAACTAACCTAGATGAGTATCCTTTACATGACAGTACAGAACCAATTCCAACACTTGTTGGCTGTTGTAGTTTTTATAGGCAAATTCACATCCAGTAGTTTGCCATTGCTTTCTGGATGATAGGCTTCTCGATGCCACTATCGAAACCAACGCAAAACGCAAGGCCCGCAGCTGGGATCGAACCGGTCAATCCGGCATTACAAAGCGCGTTCGCAACGCCTAAGTCACAGACGCCGACAAGATGAACTTTTCAAAGAAATCAACTCATAAACCGTTTTGGTTGCCCGCATCAGAATGGGCGAATCCCCTATTCCTTGGGTCTACATTAAGAAGTAACAAAACTTGGGTACATCTCGACGTCAGAAATGTTGGAGGGAAAATGTGGGCAAGATCAGGAAAGAGGTCTTTCTGACAGTTTAGCATTATCTTCTTTGAATTTTTTTTTTTCGTACTATGAATATGCTGTAAAGCGTCGCAGAGATCAGTTATTTGTAGTTTCCTGTCTTTTTTTTTTTTTTTGAAGCTTGTACTGATGTCATATTTCGTTTCTGTTCGCTTCTGACCAGATCACTAAACCATTTAAGTCTATTATACTCTTATTAAATCATTCACCGGTACCAAGCATACCACTTTTCTTAGTTCCTCTTTGGTGACTTTTGTCTTTTCTTGTTTCTACGGTTGCCTTGCTTATTCATCTGATGTTACATACTGTAATGTAATGTTTGTGTTTTTTGTAGGACTGTCTATGTTTGGCATTTATAGCACACAAATGGTATGAATGGCGCATTTATCAGCTGCTTTTGTGTGTGTGTGTGCGTGTTAGTACTTTGATGCACAAAACGTGGCTCCTTTTGAAAAGTTATGATGTTGACCTTCTTTATTATCTTTTCTATTTCTTTGTCCAATCCTCTATCCTCTGTATATATACTACCTATGTACTTAATATATTTCACCTCTTTAGCTTGTTTTAATGTCTTTCTTTCAACAGTGTTAACATATTAAACTGGTGTTCTATTGACTGTTGACTGATTATTTCTGTGGGTTTTTTTCGGTATTAATTGTTATATTGTATTTCTTGCAATAGAAATCAGGGCTGCTTGGAGGTTATTCAAATTTTTGTTTAACAGGGAATGATCTTCGACAATCAGCTAGAAGTGCAAGAGGACGGCCGCGGAAAAATGGATCGACAACATTAAAGACACTCTACGCCTTCACGGCATGACAATAGACAGTGGCGGCCAACGTGCATTGTTTCGCAAATTATTCCTCCCCACGGTGCTTACCAGCAGTAGTGGTTTATGATGATGATGAAGATGATGATCTTCGACAATAATAACTCTATTGTATGCCTCCATGGATGGGGGGGGGGGGGGGTGTTGGGTTGGTTTCTTTAAAAGGTTTATTTATAATATATATATATATATATATATATATATATATATATATATAACAAGAGTGGCGACAGTACATACACTTGTTGTACCCCTTATGAAACTTGCAACAAGTGTGTCATGCCTACGGTTGTTCTTACAGCACATTCGGTCATGCGATAAATAGTTCTGATGTTGTCCAGAGGTTGTCCACTCATTTAAATATATATATACTAGCTGTACCCAGGCACGCGTTGCTGTGGCATAGTTTGGCTAAATGGAAATGAAAGAAAATAGAAATCGCACGTGTCTAGTACAATCATTGTCTGCTCAGATATAGAGATAGTCTTTGATCCCTCCCCCCCCCCCCCCCACCACCACCACAACTAAATCCACCTACTACTCTCTCCCTCATCAAAGGTTTTTGGAAAAGAAAGACAATGGAAATCGCACGTGTCTTATATAGTTAATGTCGCAATCATTTTCTGCACAGATATAGAGATAGTCTCGTTTTCCAACTTTAGAACACGCACCTTATAATTGTGTCTTTATATTAGTGGTCGTTTAAATGGTGTTATTAGCACAGTAACAAAAATGGTTTTTTGGTTATCACATGCTAAAGCTGTTTGTATTTTTATAGGGGACGGAAGTAAAGTTACAACTGTACTTGTGAATAACAAAGTAAGTCGTAAAAAATAGAAAAGCGGAGGTAGCATTAGTAAAATATAAACAAATTAGGTAATGAGAATTTAAAATCACGTGTAAAGCTCTTTAAGTTCTCTTAAATTCAAGTCATTAACCCCTCCCCTTCCCTCTTCCGACTACTGCTCTCTCCCTCTCCGAAGGATTTGAAAATCATTACCTGGCGATATTTTGTTGTTGCTGTAACTGACATTGACATCCCTGTCCATCCGGACTAAAATGGGGAGCAGGAATTGTAATAGGTAGTGAATGGGGCTAGTGTAATATTTACCACATCATCATTTAAGTACCAGTACAACTACTACCACGACCACCACCACAGTAGCTAAAATAATGTCACTGCTATCTGTGTAACCATCGGAGTAGACAGAGAGTCGTGAGCCAGAAGATTTGGTTCCGCATGGCTAGTGCTGTCGCCACAGACTGGTCAGGTTAGGATGTATAATTTCACTTGCCGACAGAAGAACGCCATAACCTTACCGGCGGTCTTCACATGAGAGCACTATGGTGTCACAGCCCAACCACAACTATTACTGCTGTTGCTACTTTAAGTGGGTAAAGCAGTTACTGTGACTTAAAGCTCCCTCAGTTAATAGTTTGCCCCCCCCCCCCCTAAATTCACTGACAACTCTTTCTCTCATTGAAGTAGTTGCGAGGGAAAAAAGAACACTTGAAAAGCAAATGAACACAGGAAAAAAAACACACACCATAATTAGGAAATGAACGCTATGGTAAACAGCACAGCTTAAAATTATAACGCAGATGAAATAACTAAATCTAAATGAAAATAAATGGAAAGATATGAAATTTCAGCGTAACCATGCAATCGGAAAGTTAAAAAATGCAATCATAAGTATGCGAAATGGTCAAATTTAATTATCAAATGGTTTACCCATTTACTTGTCCTTTTTTTTTTAAGTATTAAGGGCAACATTGCTAGTGCTGTCACCACGACAGAGCAGATGAGGATATTTTTTTAGTCTGGGGTAAAAAAAAAGTTAACTACTGCGGATTTGAACCCTGGTCTCCCGCACGGAAACGCAGCGTTCAAACCATTCGACCAAGCAGCTACTTAATTGGAGCACCGAAAAGAGAACTAAACTATTAGAGATGTGTGTCCCTACTACTGTGTCCCGATTATAACACAACTCAAAACCGCAGGCAATTGTTTTCTCGTAGACAGATACTCCAGATATATTAATGAAACGGCACAACAATAGAAATCGCACGTGTCTAACACGGTTAATGAAGTTAATGTCGCAGTCAATGTCTGCGCCGACGTCGAGATAGTCCTTGATGCCCCCCCCCCCCCCCCCCCCCCCCCCCCGCCCATCGAAGGTTGTTTGAAAAAAAAACAGAAAATAGAAATCGTGTTTAATATGGTTATTGTGGCAAATATAGACATAGTCTTGTTTGCTGTACCACGACCTACTCTATGTATTAGAGAAAGCGTTGGCTGCACGTAACTCGCCGGCGAATGGTGGAAGCCTTGCGTTCTGACTACGGCGCATGCACAGTTACTAACGTGGCTATAATTAGAAATCACTAAAATTATAAATATAAGTTTCGAATATTATGGCATAAATTGTCGCAAACTATCTTTAACAATGACAGGTTGAATTTCAAACCATGATGGTTCAACATCCGGTATCAAAACAACATATCCTGAAAATTTCAGCTAAATCGGTTCAGTAGTTTCTGAGTCTATAGGGGATAAACAAACACACAAACATTGATATATATATATATATATATATATATATATATATATATATATATATATATATATATATATATATATATATATATATACATATATATATATATATATATATATCCTTATTCTAATGACTGATTTAGGAATCACCACCATAGCATAACGGACACATCTCCAGACGATGCGTCTCCCGTAGCAAATGTCTTCAGTTGCAGAGACAAAATAATGAAACTGGTGATACACATATGATCATGTTACAATCCTACTCGCTTGGCATAATTACAAGGTAAAACATCTGTTTCAGACATGGCTGATAGTACAGCAGAAAGAAAGCTGTGAAGATCTATGACAAACAGTGTCAGAAACTATAAGGAGAATCATTAGGATGAAAAATTATATTCACTCAGCAAATTTTTATATTTAGACTGATGCCAAAGTTGAAAAAAAAAAAAAAAAAAAAAAAAAACTTGATGCAAGACTCTAATAATACGTTAGACATATGGCTGGCCGTGTCTCATAGCATATGCCTTCTTACAGTTAGATCATGTCCTCATTTGAAAGCAGCTGCTTTGATATCTGCCTGAGTAAGTCACTAGAGCGTTAACTGTTTATATTGTCTAGTAAGAACAGGAGCTTTTTCCACGCCTTCATCCATATTGGGTATACAGGGCAGGACATGATTTTATACACCAGTCGGCACTCAGTGGATGACGTGATAAACATTCCACCGGCCGTCTTTACTTCCTAGGACTTTACCTGGTACTTATTTAAGGCTGGATCGCTGGCAGCCTAGGTACTATTTAGAGAACAAAATCTAGTTCCGTCAGGACCTCAACCTACGACTTTCGGATCCGCAGGCGAGTGTCCAGCCGCTTCACCACGGCGGCTCCCTCAAATTGTCTAGTCTGCCTTAAGATCTGAGGTTTCTTTTGTGCACTTAAAATATTTCGGTAAATACATGTGCATATATTTACAACTACAGAAAATGCAAACATATAAACAGGCTTCAGTTCACAAAATAAAGGCGACTAGCAATAGCAAGTCGAACATTTATAATAATTCTGTAAATACAACCAACAACAAACTCATTTACTTACCTAAATTATGGGAATGTGTTCTGTAACCGATTGGGTAGATTGTGTAATTTAGTGGAAACTCACACGCTGAGTCCATACGATAATCTTAGGTAAAAAAAAGAAAATTGAGTTTCATATCTATCACTGCAATCATCTTACTCGTCTAAAGAAAACATAAATTCCTGAGTTTAATTGCTGATTTAAGAATCACCCTCATAGCGTAACGGGCACATGCAAAGATGTTGTGTCTCCCACACAACAAATGTGTCAAGCAAATAATAAAACTAGTGACACATAAGATCGTTTTATAATCTGATATTCAAAATACTATGCAAAAAGTCATATATAAACAGATATGAAAATACTAATAACAATATCGAGGAACACACGAATCTAGCAAATAAACTCCTGGAAATGTAAAAAAAAAAAAAAAAAACCATTAAAAAAATTGAAGCAGTGAGTCACACATCTAGTCAACATAATTAAAACTAGCGCGCGCGCGCGCGCGCCACACACACACACACACACACACACACACACACACTCTAGAGAGAGAGAGAGAGGGGGAGACATAAAGATCCGTACAATATTAAATCCCCCCCCCCCCCCCCAATATAGTGTGAAACAAACAAACAAGAAAAGAAAATGTATACATAAATATACAAAATTATAAGCAAAGCGACATTTAAAACGAATTCCCTCATTTATGACAGTTCAGTCTTGATCTATTCATTACACGCGAAATTCATTTTTCTATTTTTAAATTTACGAGGACAGATTTAACTTTTGGAGTCCCAAGGAGTTTAGCATCAGAGACCCAAGGGGTAGTCAAAAGAGATGTAAAATCAGCACATCTTGCGTTTACTGGGTCTCTAGGCAGGAACCTATCAACATATGATGCGTTCCTTGGGACTCAAAGAGTTAAACAATGTCCGCATACCTTAGGAGCTGCTTCTTATATCAGATATGTGCGTATGTCTAAAACAGTCAAACACTGTGTCCCTGGAACTGTTGAATTTACAGCTACGTACACGGATATTGTAATTTGTTTCTAGGAACTTAAGGATGGCTACTGACCTTTAGCTTAAGGATTATATTTACTTAAAGTTTATATACGTAAACGTATTTTTGAAGACTCATTTTACTGAACTGTACCGATAGAAAAAAAAAGTTAGTTGCGGATCCTTTACAGGACGTAACAGAACCAACCACATCATTTATTGGCTGTTGCGGTTTTTGGAGGCATATGTTACGGTCAGTAGTTTACCATGTATGGATAAAGTCAAGTGAAAATAAAGGGTGCAGTTCCGCACTGCCTATGTAGAGCCGCCATTGATTATGTTTATTCTGTTGAGTTTGCTCTCAACGGGTTCTATGCAGCAGCGAAATTGGTCAATTACCTAAGTGCGCTCGACATCATCCGCTATAGAAACTATAGTACCTATTCAACAGCTTGCCTCTGAATTAGTCGCGTTGTCTGTCGATCTAGTTGTATATGTGTGTGTGTATGTGTGTATGTGTGTGTGTGTGTAAATATGCGTACCTAATTAACTGCCTAATTACTCAAGCATCCATTTATATGTTTACCCCCCCCCCCCCCCAGTGTTTTAGTACGCCTGATTTGTTCATTATTCGGCTGACAGTCTATTTAACAAAAAATGCTTTCCGCTAGCCATTGATCCTGTGTGCTTATTCTTCTTATTACCTAAATTTAGGCGAACTCTCTCTATTTCTCTTTATCTCTTCCTCTCTCTCTCTCTCTCTCTCTCTCTCTCTCTCTCTCTCTCTCTCTCTCTCTCTCTCTCTCTCCCTCTCCCTATCATTTTTCTCTATCTCTCAGTCGCTTAGAAGGTCTGTTTTTGGCGTCTTCATCTACATATCTAGCCAATTCTTGTCACTAATATATGTATGAATATATCACTAATCAACCTTATCTCATTAGGCAATGCTGGAATACTTTTTCGCCCGCTTTGTGAAACTGGATGCACATCACCTTATCGATGAGTCGTCACTATAATACCACCAGTACCTGATTAGAAGAGCATAGGGTACACATATTCCAGTAACATCCAGTACCTGCTACTTGTGGGGGAATGTTACCCCAGTTTCCCAACACAAAGTATCCAACCTGTTGTGGTGGTCTGAAAATAAAAACAGTAAAGAAATGATATTACTAACTCTTTCAGTACCAAACTTTGTCTGATCACATATTACAATGCATTATTTACTTACTTTCCTCTCATATATTGAACTCATTTCATCTCACTTGTTTCTTAAACTAGGTGCGTTCTGAGGCCCATTTATAAGGAAAACAGGAAGAGACCCACAGCGTCCGCAATAAGCATGCGGAGTGGACTAATTAGGGGCATCCTTAGTAGTCGGGGTACATCTACTTTAGAGACAAGTAACCAACAGTTTGCATACACCTTAGCTAAATATTTTAAACGGATAGGTACTCAACACGCAGGTTCTGACTAATTTCTGACTAAATTCCGGAAGTGAACGAACAGCAATATACATTGCATTTTAATTCATTCTGTCTAAATCGAACTGGTAGATTTAAAAAAAAAAATTTAATGTCAACTATTTTAACACAAGAGTCAATGTTTGTTTTTATAAAGTAAACAATCTGTTGGGAAGTACAAGCTGAACAAGTAACCACCGCTTGGGACTGAGGCTGAAATATGTTTATTTTGAGCATTAACCATGAAATCATAGGCAAGGAAAGATAAATCCAAACACTAAAGAAATAGAAACTGGAAATCTGCTCTTGGCACGCGAAACCAAAGATGTCGCTTTTAATTATTTGGCGGTCTTTTTTGTCGAAATAATTTGCTTTGCTCTCTGCAAAATGTAGGTTCGACTTCAGACTCTGACTTTCGGTTTGCGATTGCAGTTTTTTTTTGTTTTTTTTTTTGTTTGTTTTTTTGTTTGTTTCTGGAGATCTTTACAAGTTGTCGCTGGAGCCAAGATGACCATACTTCGAGCGAAGACCTCAACGAGCAACCAGATTCTCTTCTCTCTAAGACGTATGGGATATCCGGTACTACGAAGTTGTATGTAGTCTTGTTTTTAAACATCCTTCAATTCATTGGTGAAAGTTGGGTGTCTTATATGCACAAGCAGATCACAACCATGATGTGGAACAATCAATTAAAGGCACTGCATGGCCATGAGAAGAAATAAAGAGGTGGTGATATATATATATATATATATATATATATATATATATATATATATATATATATATATACGTATATAGATATGAGATCATTACCTATTTATTCATATAAACATTTTTTTTTAAAACTAAATATTAATTTCTATTTTTTTTCTTTTAGACTTCGCAATTTTTATATTTTGTATGTAATTTAATTATTGTTATCGCTAATTACAAAAATATTTTACATTTTCTTGATGAACTAAGCTTGTGCAAAATTGTTTTAATTGTTTTTCCTTCTTTACTACGTTGAAGGACATACAAGGAGATATAAACTTGTAAAAAGGGGCAGGTTTGCCACTTTATAAATCTACGTCTTTCCCTATTAGAATAGTTTTTCAGAGTAGCTTTCCGTATTTGCGGTTTTAATGTACCTTTACTTCATGCTTGATTGACAGGTATACATCACTATTAGTTAGCTGCGTATCTGTTACATGACGTTGCAGAACCAGTCGCAGCATCGTTTGGACTGTTTTTGGTTTTTGTATGCTAATTTTACTTTCATTAGTTTGCCATTGCCTCTGAACCGTCAGCTCTTGATACCACTATCGAAACCAACGCATAGCAAATCGTCAGCAGCTAGGATTGAACCCGGCACCCCGACAATACGAAGCAACACCTAAGCCGCCACAAACTCTGACTATACATCACCACACTGGACCTTTATTTGCCTGTAAATTTCTACAAGTATCACCCCGTCACTGAAAAAAAAAAAAAGATCAAAATTCTAATTTTGAGAACATGCATCTTCACTGTGGCTACATACGGATGTGAGTCGTGGACTATCTCTGAGTAGAAACAGAATAGGGGCTTTTGCGCTGAAATGCTATAGAAAGATTCTCAGAATACTTTGGACAAAGAAGAGGAGAAATACAGACATCTTGAAAGATTTTAACATCAAGGAAGATTGGCTAAACAGCATCCGTTCTCGGAAGCTGAAATATGTTGGTCATATCAAGCGCCACGACGGATTGGAAAAAATTATAGAAGAAGGCGTGGTACCAGGAAGGAGGGGCAGTGGGCGACCGAAACGAAGTGACTCCTTGAGTGTGAAAGTTCATGAGGCAGGAGAACTGGCGAGAGACTGAGTTTCTTTCAGGCAGACTGGGATGAGAGTAACTTTCTGCAATAGACATGCTACATAATGATGATGATATATATATATATATATATATATATATATATATATATATATATATATATATATATATATATACATATGTATAGGTACACACACACACACATAAAAATTATAATGTACCTGTTATGTGTCATTCCAATAGTAATACCTGAATTGTCCGTAACTCCGGCTGTAGGGAAATGTATCAATTGAAAGTATGACGGTGAGCAATAATTACATCTTTAAGTACCAGGTTATGTTATAGATGTTTTTACAAACGACGTCAGTGAGCATTGTTTGATGTTTGAAAGACAGATCAACTTCATGACACAAGAGTAGTAGCCTATAAGTGCACCGTTCTACTCTAACTCAAGCCTGAGCTTGAAGAAACTCATCGCAGTGCACGAACTCAGTAGCACCAGCGGGGATCCTGAAATACTTAGGGTAGATTTTTACCTCCAAATTTCGCCCAGCCAGCACTGTTATGCTATTATGTCCGATTTGCAACTGTCAATTGATTTTGTACGTGCCGAACAAAACACACGCGTGTCTGATCTCACTACACAGAGACCAGGAGAAATTACTAAAAGTCCACGTGAAAAAATCTCAGCTTTCACCGGGGCCTGAATCCAGGACCTCTAGCACTCAAGGCGGACGCCATGCTTGATGACCACCCCCCCCCCCCCCCCCCCCCCCCCCCCCCCCCCATTGTTTCAGTCTTCAGATCCAGCAGCCACTCCAAGGTATCGTTTCAAATTTTTTAATTTAAATATGTAGAATTATACAATTGCGAAAATTTAGCATTACGTGCGGTTTAGGCGATGAAGTATATATGGGAGAAAGGATGTAGGGGAGAAAGGATGAATAACGGGAAGGATGTATGGGAGGAATGAGAGGTAGGAAGTATCAGAGGAAGGATGCACGATGACAAGGATGTATGAGAAAACGGATGTATGAGAGGAAGAATGTATGAGAGGAAGGATGTTGAGGAATGATTATAAGCGATAGGATGTATGTGATAAAGGATTTATGGGAGGAAGGATGTATGAGAAGGATGTATGTGAAGAGGGATGAATGAAAGGAAGCATGTATTACAGGAAAGATGTATGGGAGGAAGGATGTATGAGAGGAAGGGTATATGAGAGGAAAGATGTGTGAGAGGAAGGATGTATGAGAGAAAGGATGTATGAGAGGAAGGGTATATGAAAGGAAGCATGTATAATAGGAAGGATGTATGAGAGGAATGATGCAAAAGAGAAAGGATGCATGAGAGGAAGCATTGTGAGAGGAAAGATGTTTGAGAGGAAAGATGAAAGGGTGAGATGGATTTGGAGGATGCATGAGTGGAAGGATGTATGGGGGGGGGGGGGGAGTGTGGATGAGGGGAAGTATGCATATGGTGAAGTATGTGTGAAGGGAACTATGTATGAAAAAAAGGATCTAAGGCAAGTAGGATTATGAAAGGAAGAGAACGACGTAAATGCAGCCAGTTTACTGCTGGATCACACAGTAATTACACTTTAAGATATTTGATGCGAGAGAAGGAGGATCTTTAGGAATGCCTGGTATGCTGTGATTTCCATTGCTACGTTAGGACTCAGTAATCAGCTACTTATTTAACTGTCACACATAACAAACTCGAGTTATTTATTGAACCAGCCCACGTTGTACAAACAAAATAAGTATGTTCCAAATGTAAAACTTCTATAGTAACAAGGTGCTTATGAACTTCCGGTAGTTATGATGAACAGCGTGACTAGAGATGACATTGTGATCTGTGCATTCCAGTGGAAAGCATTCATATTTGTGTTTTATTCTTATATATATATATATATATATATATATATATATATATATATATATATATATATATATATATATATATATATATATAACTTTTATTAATACACATGACTATGTGATGCTATTTGCGTTAGACAATATTTGTGTCCGTATTATTAAAAAAATCATCATTGTTGTAATCAACACCATCATCGTAGCTCCATAAAACGACGTGTCACGTGTCACCAGTCACTCTTTACTGTCTGATAAGCTTCCTCTGCCTCTGTGGTCAGATTGTTGTATTGTACTTACTGTACATGACGTTGGCGAATTTGAGGTCGACCCATCAGCCATATTTGGAAGCTTGCCCTTTCTTAATCGGCCTCTTTCCCTCTATTACGTACTGTAGTGTAATTTTGAAGAGGCTATCAAATTGTATTACATGTGACTGCCATTTTATTTCCATCTTTTCACTTTTCTTTAAAACGAAATCATAGTTGCCAACGATATGTAGAAACGCATCATTTGTTTTGTCTTCTCTACCAGTCAACAAGCTGGCTCTTGGACAGTATTTCAAAGCTGGCAGGTCCTGATACTCTCCATATAGCCCTAAGTACCTATAAGAAATAGTGTATGAAAACCTGTTTGTCATATATTACTTACGAGCAAAGGTCTTTGCGTAATGAAGCTGCACGACCATGTAGTTTATTTGTGTGGTACCACTTACTCGAATTCCAACACCTGAGAATGTATATAAGTTATTACCAGCACTGTCCCACTTTATCTCAACATATGACGAATGAACAATGTTCGTATCCATCTTATAGTTACTTATAAGGTTATGCTCTCCCAAGCTTTCTCCTAAGTAATATTTGAACTCTTCTGGCTGTATGAGGAATGAGGATATTCATATAATACTGCACCTCAGCTGCACCCAAGCTCTTCCCGATGTGTTCTTTTCCTCAGCCAAGATCTACCTAATACAGTATGAATTGTTCAAACAGAATTGTCAGTACTTTCTTTCTGAATGTAAAAGTTTTCTTTCTTTCATAGTATACCATATTCCTAACATTCTAATCATGGCAAATGAGTTTAGTGTATACAAGTTGAAACGTCACAACCTTAGTAAAGTGTGCTGTAATGCTTTTTTAAACTCTACAGTGAACAAGTGATAAAAACACGAAGAGAAAGTCGAGATGTGTATGCATCAGTGAAAAGTTAATAATTAATTTGATCAGGGGGGGGGGGGGGAATATTAATGTACAGCCGAGACGATATTTTTATAATTATGAGACGGAAGGATTCAAAACAGCATCTATGATAATTGTTTTTACGTGTGATGATCTATATCCTATGAGAGGGGTTCTGCAAGCTTGAATGATTCTATCAAAGACAGAAAAGGAAAGAATACGACGAACGTATACTACTGTTCACATACATACACTCACACACACAAACACATACCCACACACACAGGCACACACAACACAAACTAATCTAATGATTTTATTAATTTAAAAATGTCGTATGTGTATGTAATAAAAACAGACCCAAATGTTGTTATACAGTGTTAAATGAACCTTTTAGCGTGAATTGCGGGTTTTTATAATAGTTACAACGTAGTTGTCAATTATGTTCATGTCCACGTTTCTTAGCATAGCTCATGATGCTCGCAATAAAAAGAAACACAATTTGAGAATGAACACTATTTGCTGACTAAACAGCTGAAGCTCTATAAAAGGAAAACACTACCGAAACATTCAGTTGATTTTTAACTAGTTATATGTGGCATCCTGTCAATAGATTTTATGAATACTGCTATTAGCCGACTGCAGGCATGCGGAAGTCAAAGTCGGGTTGCCTGACATCTAAACGAGCATCAGAATACCAGTCGATTTTGTCACCGGTTTCAAAGCCGCTGGTTCAGTTGAAGACCAGCATCGCTGTGAAGTATCCAGAGGAGTGACAACGGCAGCAGAGGATCGCTTTATTTGGCTTTCACAAATCTTTAAGGGTTTACAACAATTTCCACAATTGAGCAGTAATTGCTCTCCAAGACATCATGTGTCTGATCAAACTGTTTGAAATAGAATAATTAACGCTGGACTCTGCTTACAATTTGAACTAGTTCACTTATTAAATTACAAACACTTTTAACGTGAAAATTATCACTCTATTTGTTCATTTCAGTAGCATTGTGTTTCTTGTCTGTTCTTTATTTTTCATTTTTAAATGTGTGTATGTGTGTGTGTGTGTGGGGGGGGGGGTGGGGGGGGGGTATATATATATATATATATATATTTATAGAGTTAGCCTCAGACTGACCTTCTGGTAAAGACTTTTCAGGAGCATCCAAGGCCCAAGCGAACAGGATTTTTTTGTCTCGATCACCACACACTGTGTCAGGTGTGTTACCATCACTTTCACCTTGGTCGCACACCCTTGAGATGTAACAATAGATTTTTACTTTCGTTATTTAAACAAAAGAGCTTCGTTTCTCACACCTTGACAGTGTGAGAGTTTTGTATAGTTTTTTTTTTTTTTTTAGTTCATCATTCAGGAAATGCAGAAGAAGCCGGGGAATCTATTAGTAAGTGTCACACGTTAACATTATATAATAGGATGTACAATGTGTTAGTGCTACTCGCAGCTTTGTACAAAATGAGATATACATTTATATAATGAGGATGATGATAACGTCGATGATAATGATAACAATCACTTTTACAACAATGAAGCAATACTGTGTATTCTATCGTATTTCCTGTAAGAAAGTCAGTCTCTCTACAGCTCTCCCGCCTCACGCACTTTCCTGCCATAGACGTCATATAAATCCTGTGCCGATCTTCATGATAGTCAGCCTCTGTCCGGGTTTCCTGGTATCATACCGACTACTGTTATTTTTCTAATACGTGGCGCTTGATACAGCCCCAAAAAAGTTATGCTTCTGAGGCAAAATGTTGTTTGCTAGCAATATTTCTTTTCTTCTTTGTCTATAGTATTCTAAGAAACCTTCTATAGCATCTCAGCTCAAAAGCGCATATTTTCTTTCTTGACGACGGCTAGATAGGCCACGGCTAGCATCCGTTTATGGAAGACGCATGGTGTCAAAATTGTGTCTTTTATTTTCTTACTGGTGCTTTACCACAGACTTTAATGCTGTTTAATCTTTGCATTGCTGTGGCTATCCTCCTTATGACTTCTGTTGAATACTCGTCATTGCTTTTTATTATGGAGCCTAGATTTGCAAACGTACCTACTACTAGCACTGACATAAATTTAGGGAAAAAGGGGGGCTGGTTGAGAGAGGGGTTACTGCATTCGTGATGATTACAAGAAGTGCAACTAATACGTGTCTACTAGTATTGTACTGCATTGTATATGGTGCTAAGGTCTGTAGCTGGGTGACACGAGGAGGCATCATTGGATTTGACGACTGCTTCACGTAATACACACAAGCTACATCATTACTTCACAAAGCCAAGTCCGTCCGAGGTTAAATTGAACAGAGAAGGAGACAGAAGCAATAACGGGTAATTTCAAGTGAGATTAAGGCGATACATGAACTCAGTCCGAACTTTTATATTTTTGTATTTTTATGAGGCGCTTGAATGCCATATGTTTTTAGTATTTCCTCCTTTATCTTTCTAGATCATTTATAGTAACAAATGATGCCAAGGAAATCAGCATTCTATGACATGTTGATCGGCTCCAGCATTTGTATTTGTTCTTAGACATCTTTCTTCTGTCGCTGTGAAACGTTAGACCACCATCTTGTGTGCCACCAAATCAAGTGTTTTTCATATGTCCACTTACGTCTCTAATTCCTCGGCACCTTCAGATCTTTCCAGACGAAAGTGTTATACTGGGCTGCGAAGAAGCATGGGAATCACAGCTAATGCCGATGGCGAGTGTGACTAGCAAGACACGCAAGCTCTTCTTATTCTTCTTGTTCTTCTTCTTCTTGTTCTTGCTCTTCTTCTTCTTCTTCTTCTTCTTCTTCTTCTTCTTCTTCTTCTTCTTCTTCTTCTTCTTCTTCTTCTTCTTCTTCTTCTTCTTCTTCTTCTTCTTCTTCTTCTTCTTCTTCTTCTTCTTCTCCTCCTTCTTCTTTTTCCTCTTCTTTTCCACCTTGTACCTCATCGAAGTGTGGAAAGGGGGGGGGGGATGAGATGTAGCATTCGTTGATGTGCTTTGTCAAGAGCACCATTAAGACTGATGTTCATTTCTGTAAGGCTGTTCTTAATGCCACACTCCATCTTTTCCGAGGTCTTCCATTCGCTCCATACCCGTTATAACGTTTTAGTATGGTTCGCTGTCAAGAAAAGTCTTACACAAATAGAGCAGGGGACGTCAGGACTGTTGTTACTATTCCTTGTATTTAGTGTGCTTTAATTGTCAAATAAAAAAATTACCATTCCAATATTTGGTCAAACCTGTCGTCATGGTTATGGTAACAGGGCTATCTTCGGTTATATCATAGGCTTAGGACGTATGTGGGACAAGTAAATGAATAACAAGTTTTGTTCCACTAGCTATGATCAAGTATGGCATGGACAGAGGTCACAGGTACAGATACAGTCTCGGCTGAAGAGGTATTGAGACAAGTCCGTGTAGTTCCAATAAATAGAGTGAATGAACAATTGGCAATACACACGACAGAAAACTGCAAATAAAAATGATGAATAATGCTAAGCACATTAGACTTCAAGAAGATTCTGTAAGCCATCAAATAATTTTTTTAACAGCCTTATAAGGTTTGTGGGCCGGATATTCTCCAACCCTGTTCTAAATAATTAAAAGTCTTTGTGAATTGTCAGTACAAAATTGACAGCTAATTATTGTGTAAAATGGCGACTTACCACGATGATTCGTTGCTTCCAGGCACCCGACACCCGTAGACCATCATATGATGGGCAATAGATTTGCTAGCGTGAGGTGTGAACTTTACTGTGAGATTTTTTTTTTTAAATACAGAAACATATGTTACATTTGTGTTTGTTAGATAGTTCCAGACAGACAAGGAGAACTTCTGCAAGTCGAATAATTGAATAACTAATGTGCATTCCAGTTTAGTTCCGTTTTTAAGGGTTTCGACCACGTTCAACATACTGCTAGCAGCTTTGGTTTTATTTATTTTCTAGTTTCTTTGTGTCAAATATATTGGCTGAGTTATATTATTTGTGCCAAATGTAATGGCTTGAATATATTTTTTGGGACATCATGAATGGCTAAGTGTTGCTACTAGTGTGTTATACTGTTCATCTTTGTTTGTTTGTAAAGGGCCATTTTCCATGCATTTGGGCGCAGAGGGCATATAGGGCTAAACCTATATTTTATAGACCAATAAACACAAGATGGGTGATATAGGCAGCATCACGGCGGCGGCCTTTACTTGCCGGGACTGCACCTGGTACCCACTCAAGGCTGGATCGACCTGGGAGCCAGGTAATATTTGTGTGTGTATGTATGGATCCTGTATTTCAGTCATGTGCTTGTCCCTTTTAGCATGTCTGACTCCCAATGTGGCGGTGACTGTAGTATGTATAAATGGGTTAAGTCTCTTACAATCTAGGTTAGTATTTGTGATGCACTTAGCTTATTCCTTGATCCAGCGCTGGAAGACATTGATGAGATGGCAATAGCGCTCTGATAGGATTATGGAGATGGGCGGGGTGAGTTCGATTCTTGTGAATTCTGATGATTTTGATATGAACTCTTACGGTCTAAGGGGAGGGACATAGCCCCTTGTGCTTGGTAAAGTCCTTTTAGGTTAGAGTGCAACTCTTGTTTTGTTCTAGTAAGATTGAGACTAGCTACTGAATAATAGATGTTTGTACCACTGGCTATATGTAGTGTATTGTGTCATTCCCAGAGAACGCATGTGAGACAAGTAATTGAATAAAAAATGTGTGTACCAGTAAGACTGAGACTAGCAACTGAATAAAAGATGTTTGTACTATTGGATATGTTTTATTATATCATTGCCGCCCGGCTCTTTAGCGTAGTTGGCTAAACCGGATTGCGCGGAGACCGGATGACGAACTCCTTGTGGTCCGGGTTCACTCGCGTTTGTAGGCAGGAAAGCCACATTTTCTCCCAGAGTTACGGTATTTACAATGGAATCTAGGCCGAAAGGTTGCGATATCCATAATACAGAGCCTAAGGGTTAACAACTCATGGCTTCTGGATACTAAAACAAACAAACAAATAATATCATTGCCGGGGAGATAAAGAAATTGAATTACAAACGTGTGTACCAGTAGCCATGTTCTATTTTATCGTGTCTGGGGAACGCCTGTCAGAGAAGTAACTGAATATCAAATATGTGTACCATTAGCCAAGTTCTATTATATTTTGGCCTGGGAAAGCCCGTGAGGTAAGTAATTGTATAATAAATGCGTATACCACTAGTTACATTCTATCATTACCATGGAACGTTTGTGTGATAAGTAATTGAATAACAAATGTGTGTGCCAGGAGTTATGTTATATTGTGAGCAGATGACGTGTATGCGAGACGTAATTGAGAAACAAATGTGTGTACCAGTAGTTATGTTAGATATTATATTGTGGCCGGCGGATGACGTGTAAGAGAGAACTATTTGAATAACAGATGTTTGCACAACTAGCTATGTTCTATTATTAAATGATAAGCAAACGCATGTCAGGCAAGAAACTGGATAACAAATATTTGTACACCAAGCTGTCTTCGGTTAAATCACGAGCTTAGGACGGATGTGAGAAAAGTAACTGAATAACAAGTTTTGTGCCACTAGCTATGTTTAGGTACAGCATAGACAGATGTCAAAGGTAAAGATACAGCCTCGGTTGAAGAGATATGTGAGACAAGTCCCACGTTGTTACATTAAATAGAGTAAATGAACAATTAGCAATACACAGGACAGAAAGCTGCAAATAAAGATGATGATGAATGCAAAGCCCATTTGACTTCAAGAAGAAGCAAATCTACCAAGTTAATGCAACAGTTCTTTTCGATTTAAAGACGGATGCCATACAGACTGGGGAAACCCACTGTGACATTTAACAAATGACACATTATTTGAAAACGGTAAACGCACGTAACACTTACCAATATAGGTTTCCTTAGGCCCAAGCTTTTTGGCCGTACACACTAAAGCATCGGGCTACGGAAGAGAAAAAAACGTCCCACATATGAACACATTATAGTATTATTTACGTGTACTGGATTCTCAAGAAAAGTACTAGTCAAGCATTAAACAATAATACTATCGTAAAGAGAAAACCAGCGAAATATTTGCCAGTAACAGCTGAATAACTAAAGACAGGGAAAGAAAGTAAAATTCTTCTTTTTCTTCCTCTTCCTCCTTCCTTCTTCTTCGTCTTCTTCTTCTTCTTCTTCTTCTTCTTCTTCTTCTTCTTCTTCTTCTTCTTCTTCTTCTTCTTCTTCTTCTTCTTCTTCTTCTTCTTATTTTCTTCTTTTGTCATCTCACCGATACCAGGTAATAGCCCAGTGCCGTGGTTTTTCTGTATTTGTCTTGCGCTTCTCGGGTAGCTTGGATTTGTTAATCTTTTAGCAACTTTCAACCACTTTTTCAGCAATACCACCTTTTCTGTGTCTGAAACACTGGAGACCCGTAAATTCTTTAATTTTCAAAGCATTATCTGCTGGCTTAGGAATCTTCACTGATGTCTCTACTATTGGTAGAGAATGCAAGCTCTGGAAAAATATTTGTGAATCGCTTGAACTTTAAAAGAGACTATATTTTGAGAAGCAATATCTCCGTTCAGTTGAATGTCATTAATCCAGGCAAGAAGAAAAGATTCCAGTGCACGCACACTTTTATGTGTTCGAGATGGCACGACAGATACATTTAGACACACTCAGTTCCCTGAACTACAGATACTCCTCTAGGACCACAAAGTTTCTTATAAAAGTCTGCTTTCTTGAGAATTCCTGTTACGGCGGACATGGACACGTTATACTACTTACTCGTTTATCATATTTTTCAATTCATCTGTTTAAATGTCTATTGTGATTTATTTTTTCTTGTTCTTTTCTACCTTAGTTTTCTTTGCCTTTCTTGTTGGACATGACATGCAATATCCTAAGAAAAATGTGAAGTGTTTGTACCTTGCAAGTAGATAACTTATTAAAGTGTTTGACTAAATAAATAAATACCGAAATCGATTCACAAAAAAAAGTAAATGTGTATGTAGAGAATGCATCGCACACACCTCTCTTTGCATGCCATTTCAGGTGTAATCGATATAAAAACACGAATACGCACGCACGCGCAGTACATACCGATTAGTATCTCGAATTTAGGTTTGTATGTAGATGTACTTGTTGGTACATCACTGACTAAACCAGATCTAACCAGTACATTACTACATCACTGACCAATATATACATCACTGACTAAACCAGTCCTATCCAGTACATCACTAGTTCTGTCTAGTACATCTCTGACTAAACCAGTTCTATCTAGTACATCACTGACTTAACCCATTATATCTAGTACATCACTGACTTAACCAGTTCTATCTAGTACATCAATGACTTAACCAATTCTAGCTAGTACATCACTGACTAAACCAGTTCTATCTAGTACATCACTGACTTAACAAGTTCTATCTAGTACATCACAGACTTAACCAATTCTATCCAGTACATCACCGACTTAACCAGTTATAATCTATTACATCACTGACTAAACCAGTTATATCTAGTACATCACTGACTAAACAAGTTCTATTTAGTACATCACTGTGAAAACAAGTTCTATCCAGTACATCACTGACTAAACCATTAGAATGCTTTCCCGCCAAACATGGGATCTCTCTCTCTCTCTCTCTATATATATATATATATATATATATATATATATATATATATATATATATATATATATATATATATATATATATAAATTGCATGAAGTGAGCATGTTTGTTGTACATGTTCATTATTGTGTGGTGCCTGTCCACATGACCAAGGTTCTGAATTGGCAATCTTGAATGTCTAGTACTTCTGGCTGCAGAGTATTTTGTGGCCAATACACAATCCACCCGCTGACTTCTAACTGGAAGTGGTCTCTTTTTTGCTATTTTCTGAAAGATGTTAACAGTTTTGCTTGTTTATTCCTACTCTGTATTCACTTTTCAATGGGCGGTTGGCACTGTTGTGTCAGGGTTTACAAAAAAGACTGAGAAGAGAAAGGTCTTGGAGGCGCAAGCTGAAGACACTGTTAGACATGTGTCCAGGCTTGATACATTTGAGCGAGGAGAAGGACTGGGTCAAAGTGTCCGAATCAGACTTGTGCAGGGTTCTAATCACACTGTTGCTTGAGTGAAGGGTTCTTTTGGGAGGGAGTGACCAGTGAGAAGGCACACATAGATCATTACGGTTTGAGCAGAATCGCGCTGTGATGAGTATTGCTTCAGAGGTCTTGGGTAGTTAGCGTTGATAATTTTTCTAGAAATGCCGGTGTGTTGGGAAACGAGCAGGCAGATATATTAGCCGGTTCTGTACGACTTGGTTTTGAATTATTGTATGACAAGCTAAATGTTGTTAGGGCCCTTTAGGAGCGAGTGAACAGAGAGGAGACACAAATAGATCATTACGGTTAGAGCAGAATGGCGCTGCGAGAAGTTATCAGAGGATTTGGCCGAGAAGCGAGACATATATATACAATCAGACTGTTACTGGTGCCATTAGAATTGATACTCTTTGCTTGCTGCTGAAGACGAGGACATGGCGCTTATAGGAGTGTCCCGAATGCTGTGATGTAGATTATAAATTCAACATTGTTGAAGGTTTACAGCTAGTCAGTGAAACCGGCGTCTTTAGACCCATCAGATCTAATTACAGTAAATCTTTCGTGAGTCTCATTTTTTGGATATATGCGTTAAGTTGTAAAGATCCGTTTCCACCCAATTCGTCCTAAAGGAGCCCCAGAACTACAAGGGGATAGGGGAGCAGTTTAGTTATTACAATTGAGGCTGCTTGAACTATAGCTCACGA
>CAJHNH020001692.1:110000-122500 GCA_905116865.2 Candidula unifasciata
CCCCACAACTGTCCTGTAAAGGATATGCAACTAACTTAGCTAACGTGGTGAGCTGAACATGTCCCTTGTGTTTAGCTTTGACCTATCGAGGGACTAAACATTTCTTTCTTAATTAACTACCTAAAGGCAGCAGTCGTGATAGTGACCACGTAACAGTCAGGGAAGAGAGGCATGGATAGGTCACCGCGAAGATGTGCAAAGGCGACACGCTTGTTACGAGGAAGTGGGTCAGTTCTTCTTCCTCCAAAAAATCTACCCACTGTCGTTTATTCATATCCACTCACGAGAGGAAAGGTCTTATATAAAGATAAAGTCAAGGGCAATTTTCCACGCTCTCTCGGGCATATAGTGCCTATGGGAAAATACTTATATTTTTTAGACAAACAGACACTCGGTGGTGATGACGTCAACATCAAACCGGACTTCTTTTTTCCCAGAACTGGTACACACTAAAAGCTGGCTGAACCTAAGAGTTAAGGTTTTTTTTTTTTTTTTTTCAAAAAAGGTCCGATTCCGTCAGGTCCCCAACCCACGACCTTCCAGTCCACAGGCAAGCGTCTAGCCGCTAAACCAGGTCGTCTCCCTACGGTGTTAGGGACTTCCCTTAAACACAAAGTCAGTTCTTATTGCCATGATTTTAAGTGGGCTAGGGTAGTAAAACAACAACAGGTTGTTTTTATTATTGACACACTCAGGTCTAGGTTATATTTGTTTAATTTTTTTGTTTTCAAACATAATGTTGTTTACTAATGTGAGGCCGAGAACACACTTAAAATGTAGGTCTTTTTTTTTTTTTATTTATTTTTTTATAAACAAACAAAATAAATTTTAAGGTATGCAGGTCAGGTGGCGTCGGCGCTAGAACCAAGAGGTTCGGGCACCTTGAGCTCTGTTCCCCTGCCCCGAGAATTTTCAGCACAACTACATTTAATGTTATTTATGTATTCATTTATTTATTCATTTTCTGGAAGAATGGACAGAGAGATAGAAACAAGAATACAGAAAGCAAATGCTGTCACATACCAACTATCACCTCTGCTTAAACATCCAGATATAACCATGAAGACCAAAAGACAATTGATAAACACCATCTTCATTCCAACACTCTGCTACCAGTGCCAGACATGGACAATCAACAAGACCCATGAAAGAAAAATAGAAGTCTGTGAAATGAAATGTCTAAGAAAAGCAGCGAATAAGACCAGACTAGACAGGATAAAGAATATAGACATTAGAAACACTGTCAAAACTACACCATGTTTAGACTACATAGAACATCAAAGAATGAAATGGTTTGGACATCTAACCAGGATGAAAAATGATCAAATAACATCACAAATTTTCAACCAAAGAAGCTCAGGATATAAGGCAAGAGGAAGACCAAGGAAACTGTGGATTGACGGGGTCTCCGAAACCTGCCAAAAGCATGGCCTCAGAACATCAGATGCTGCCCGCCTTGCTTATGACAGGAACTTGCATCTCCCCACAACGCTTAGCGGCATACGTGGAAGGAAAAAGTAAAAAGTAAGTATTTATTTAACTTATTTACATCCCTCATCCAAACATTTACTTCTTGTTTTTCATAATCCTTCTTGCTTATTTCATTTCGTAACATAGCCGTGTGTATCCATGTTTCTTTCCTGTTATATAGTTCTTAGTTTCACGTTCACCTTGGGGATTTTAGACGCAAAGTTGTCTTGTCCGTTTAGTGTTGTATCTAGTACTCTGTTGATAAAGACTTTAGTCGAAACGTTTGTGTCGCGTCTTTCCTTTTCCCTGTCTGCGTTCTCATGTTCTCACGTGTACTCTGTACTTTTCTTTGAGAGGCACTGTGGGTTTTCCATGCTGGTGGTACTAAAAGTCACTGTATTGACCGTCACCTAATTTCCATTTTCACGCAGAGGTCGTTCAGAGACTGCCAGAGCTCCATTGTGTTAGCCTCGTCATGTTGTATGTTGTATCTTTCCTTCGGTTGTATGTAAGCTAAACCTATAGAACGTGTAACGCTATCTGTCTAATCAAGTAGTACAAAGTAGAGCCGAGAAACGACTGCAGCCAATATTTCAACATGTTCATGCCCAGCACACTGGCATATCATTAGGAAAAAATTACCTAAAGATTTACTGATAATGATGATTCCTAATTTTAAACAAACACAAATTTAGCTACAGAAAGAGAGAGAGAGAGAGAGAGGGAGAGAGAGAGAGAGAGAGAGAGAGAGAGAGAGAAAGAGAGAGAGAGGGGGTGGGGGGGGGGAGAAAAAGAGAGAGAGAGTGGGAATTGGAATTTCCATAAAATGGTCCTCACGTGCACGCTTTACAACGTATAATGACCACATTCATTTCATGGATGGTGAACGTGGAGGTATGTATAATTACATTCCTTTTGCTGCTGCTAGTATCTCACAGTTAAATAATTTGTAAATAGCTGGCTTCACTTTCTTTAACTTCACCGTGTTCATTACTTTATATACCAGTTTGTGTTTATGACAAAGAGATATAACTCTATATCATTATAATATCGCCCAAGCTAATATAAATTGAGGCTCTCCTTGCAGTACCGGACGAGGGCTGTGGACGCCGGCTGGACGGCGTAGTTTGGTTTAGTGGCCGCACTGGAAACAGTGAGCGGAAAAGTCACCAAACAAATGACATACTTACCTATCATCATACAGTTGCGTGTAGGGTTGCGTACGCTTGCGTGTAGGGTTTCGTTGTCATCCTACGGTTGCGTGTAGGGTTGCGTAGTCATCATACGGGTGCGTGAAGGTTGAGTAGTCATCATACGGTTGCGTAAAGGGTTGCGTAGTCATCATACTGTTGCGTGTAGGGTTGCGTAGGGTTTCGGTTTGGTTTAGGGTTAGGGGTTAGGGTTAGGGTTAGGGGTAGGGTTAGGGGTTAGGGGTAGAGTTAGGGGTAGAGATAAGGGTTGGGGTTAGGGTTAGGGTTAGATGTGAAAATTTTGACGTAGGAGTTCCAAATACTGCCCGACAATCTGATTCCTTTGGAGTGGCGCCACTGACAGTCTGCCAAATATGACGGCAATAGCGCGCGGCTGGTGATCAATCGGTGGCGAATTGTCCGTAGCATCCACAGTCCGTCGACTGTTTGGGTGTGTATGTGACTGTGCGCGATTATAGCGAACTCCTGCGTCAAAATTGTCACATCTAACGCTAAACCTAACCCTAACCCCAACCCTACCCCTAACCCTAACCCTATCCCTAACCCTAACTCTACCCCTAACCCTACCCCTAACCCTAACCGTAACCCTAACGTTACCCCTAACCCTACCGCTAACCCTAACCCTACCCCTAACCACGCGAATTTATCGGTCATTAAAGCATACAGATCAGAAAGAAAAAAAAAACCCAGATTTCTCCTCAACGTCCCAAAAAAAAAAAAAAAACAGATCTGGGGGACACAACCAAGCATTGGCAGCCCTGATATCGACCTTGCTGTCTTCTTTGATTCGTGACTTTTCCGCTCACTGTTTCCAGTGCGGCCAAGGGAGAGAACTCCCACTAAACTGAACTAAGCCGTCCAGCCCCCGTCCGGTACTGCAACGAGAGCCTAAATTGAACAGCCTAGATGTGTCAGTAAGTATATTGACACAAATTACACCATGAACTGGAAGGGGGAAAGGCACAAATACAACCGAATATTGTAAGCAAAGATCGTGTGCGGAATACTTGAACATTTTGATTAAAATAGTCCAGTCTCTAGGTCAGCGCTTGTGTTTTGTTAAGTTAGTTGATGAAACTAATGCATAAAGAATGAAGACATGCGAGTGATTGTGGGATGTATGCGATATGTAATTGAGCTGCCGACTATTGGAGAGTCTAAACGTGCTGCAAACGAGTTCATACCACAGAGTAGTAGCAGGCAAGAAACACTTCTTGCATGAAGATTTATATATAGCCAAGAGACCCAGACTAAAAAGAGGAAGGTCTTGGATGGCACATGCAGAAGAGACAATTAGTCCTGTGTGTGCATGCTTGAAAATATTAGTTCAATTTCTCTGGAATTCATTGAAAATATTAGGCGAGATGTGTGGATGAGAGTGGGTGAGCAACGAGCAGACTTTTGCAGGGTTCTAATTAGACTGTACCGAATATTCGCTTCGTATTCGCTTCGGGGCCGAAATAACTAATAATATAACTATTCGGTATTCGGTCGAATAGATGCGGTTGGGCCGAATACAAATAGTGGTTACCTTACACTTGTTTCTGCATACACAATTCATAGATCAAGTTCTCAGTTACAACCATAGTTCATTGTTCCTTGTTCATTTTTGAGATCATTTCATGGCACTTCAGACATGACGATAAATGCTCCGATCTCCACCTGGGTATGTCTCCAATTGTTTTTAGGCTAAAAACTCCCATTGTGTACTGGTTGATGTAACGACGGGTGGCTCCCGCATTGTTATCCGGTTTTACGTCTCCATTAAAAAAAACCAGGGTATACAGTCTGTACAGTGACCAAATAAAAAAAATCATTTTTTACGAAACTGCAATGCTCACAGAATTTATTCTCTCATATGGCATTGGAGATTTCTTTTCTGTCCAAAGATAGCCTATTCCTGATTTTCGCACTGTCAACTAGATCGTCTGCTCTCTTATTGCCTTTCACACCAGCGTGACCAGGGATAACAATGAAGGTGAATTTGCAAAAAGCTGCCTGCTGTATCAGGTGTAGCCAGTGTATGTACCCCCACAGTAATCTTCCGTAAAAACATGCACTGCTGAGCTCCTTTTGTAATGCGATTATACACCATTTCCAAACACAAATAAACACATGGCACTTGTTACAGTTACAGTAACGGTTATGGTACAACAGGAGTTTATCGATCATCAGTAAAAGGGTCCATCGTCATCAATTGCTTCAGCCCATTGTCCTCCTCGACAATTTCAGAGGGTGAGCCGATCTGGGTCATGATTCCCAGGCATCGGACATCTTCTGTTGCGCTTTAAGGACGTTCGGACAAGTCGAAATGATGGCTTTGCAACAGGCATTTCCTGTTCCTGTTTCTTTTAAAAAAGAATTTAAATCTCGACCACGTTCAACCTTTACAGGCATTGTGCGGTTTGGTGTAATTGGCCTCGAGAGTGTCCTCCACATGGGGTGAGGTCTGGCGAATGGCGCCGCTGCGGCTAAGCTTTGTCGTAAGATCTGCCTACGATGTGTTACCGTCTAGCGTCAACATGGTGAAATGGCATGTGACTACCAACCCGACATGTCCACTTTGCAGAGCTAAGCAGACGCTCGAGCACGTATTGTCCGCGTGCAGAAAAGCCCTAGGCCAGGGAAGATATACTTGGCGCCGAAACAAAGTCCTGAAAGAGTTAGCGGACATTGTGGACCAAGCTAGGCTAAAGGACAACGCGCGGGCCAGTCTTACCGTAACTCCCGAGGCTTCATCGAGGCTTGACACATTTATAAAGGCAAAAATCAACAAGATCGCATACGCTGGATCAGTACTTGACTGTACGAGGGACTGGTTACTGGATGTCAACCTGCCTAGTTTCGAAAGATACCCAGAGTAAATTTGGAAGACCAGCCAGAGACCCGACATATTTCTGTACTCTGGCAAAAACGCTAAAGCAGCTAGGCTTGCAAGGAAACGATCGTAAACGGTCACCTAAATAACTGTGTGAAGCTGCTGAAATAGCTTTGAGCTAGCTCTGGACGCAACAGATCGTCGTGGGGGATATGTCTCGGTAAACTGGTTCAAGTCCCTATCGGAAAAAGGCTTCTTATCCCTTACAGCCAAAGTGTCCGATAAATGTCTGCCGGTGTCTCTCTGCCAAATGCTAAAGTGCAACAATGGTCGACGAACCAACCATACGCTTGTCACTCTGGTCGTAAAGGTAGTCAGCTGATATAATTTGCTACCACAGCGACTTTATAAAACCAAATCTCACAAAACCTGTTGAAAGGTCACCATATTGTCTTGTCCCTATCAAGTCCAATGAAGTGCAGCAGGGGAAGATGGAGGCCTGGCTTCATGGCTTACGTCGCTTACCCTCCGAGTTTGTCTAGGAAATTATTGGGCCGAAACAATCGTCGACAAATGATCTCTCTACTGATGATCGGTGGACTCCTGCTGTGCTTGCTCCCGCGTGGAGTTCTTCTTATGATTAAATTATCTCTGTGGTAGCGAATTGGCCACCTACCTTCACAACCAGAGTGACAATCTAGCAGTTGGTTCATCAGACAGACGTTAGACTTTGGTAATTGGCAAATAGCTGAACTTTCAGAGGTAATGGCGAACTTCTGAACGTAAAATTTGCCTAGAAAAACCACAACAGTCAAAATATACTGGTGTTGGTTCTGCTAGGTCTTGTAAAGAAAACGCAATTAACCTATGTCCATTCGTGCGATTTTTGTGCACTGCTGCTATTACCGTCGCTAATACAATAAAGTGTATGTGTGTATTTATGTGTATGTGATATATATATACATATATATATATATATACATATATATATATATATATATATATATATATATATATATATGTGTGTGTGTGTGTGTGTGTGTGTGTGCATACACATATGTTTCTCGACAGGTAAAGCGCCCCTGTGCTGTTCCTACCGCCTAATCATGTCAGTGCTGTCGTGTTTCGGATTCTTACTCACATTTGCTTCGCGCTTCAACCTCTCATCCGTCATTAACTGTATGGTGAATCAGACGGCCGTCTCGCAACTGTCGGGCGAGGAACTCCGCAAACATTGGCCAAAACCGAATGGGTCTGTTTATGACTTCTGCAGGGAATACCATGAACATCGAGCCAACTCGAGTAGTGTAACTGCATTAGCTGACGCACACCGAGTAAGGCAATCTGTTTTGTTAGTCGCTAAATCTTTGTTTATTTGTATGGCTGTTTGTCGCTTTGTCTATCTGTGTTTTTATTCACTTATATGAGTCTTTGTTTGCTTCACTCTACCTTGCTCTGTCGCCTGCCCCCCTCTGTCTGTTTCTCTTTAGTCATTTTACTATATGTTTCTGTCTCTCCGTGCCTCTCTATCTCCCTCTGCCTCTCTGGGCGTGACCATGTCACTGTTTTTCTCATCATTTGCTTCTCGACAAGAAGAGGACGAATAATAATAAAAAAAAAAAAAAAAAAATAAAAAAAAGGGCAGCAAGGGGTTGAATATGCTATGGATTATAACAACTCAGGAACTTTCCACTTCGCTCTACAATGTGGTTAAAGAACTAGGATTGCGCGGTAATGAACGGAAACGTACACTTAAAAAACTGGGAGAGGTAGCCGAAAGGGCCTCTAGCTGGCTTTGGACGCAAGGCAACAACGTAGGGGACGAGCCTCGGTGAGCTTGTCCGGGTGTCTAGCGGAAATGGGTTTCTCACCCCTTGAAAGTCCATCGTGTCCGAATTGTCTGTCAGTGTTCCTCTGCCACCTGCTAATAAAAGTCCAACATGTGTCCGGTAAACCAAACGTAACTTGTCGTTCGGTCGTCCAGGCACGCTGACTGTTCTAATTAGGCTGCCGCAACGACTTCTTATCTCACAGTACCTTCTGCAAACCACCAAGTCGTCTTGTCCCTATCCGAAAGAAAAACACCATCCGGTAATCTCGTGCAGCAGGGAACCAGCCCTGAGCTTCATGAACTCAGGTGGGCCCACCTCCGAAAGCGTCTAGGAATCGTGGGCCGAAACGCTCGTTGACGAGGATAATTTCTACTGACGACTGGTAGATCCATGCTGTACTTGCTCCCTGTGTGTTTATTCCTATTACGACAGACTTTAGGTAAATAGTGGGTCTTTTCTTGTTTTCATTATAACCACACAGGTAATTTGTTATTCGAAAAAAGATATCCTTGTATTGTTGTATTTAAATACGTCGTATTATCTAAAGTTCGTAACAAGGCCAACACTGTATAGCGTAAAATCAATACAAAGCAGAACATTACAATAGGAACACAATTTTTTTAAAGAAAATAAACAAAATTTAAAAGAAGTATTAATTCAAAAATAATATTCAAATGTCTCCAGCCAAAAGAGGGAGAATTGGTATGGCCAGTTATTGTTCAAAATATTATCCAGATATCCTTCCTCTGCGGCTATTGGACCACACAGATTCCCGGAGGGTTGTTGTCACAAAGGTAAAACTTTAATCATCTGTGTGATTTCTTCCTGTGTCTGTTGTGCGGACCTTTGGAAGAGACTAAGCAATTTCGAGTAAATTACAAGGCAAAGACAATACTCTTACATTGGATAGGACCACTCGAGAAAAACCTGCAAACTATAAAACTAGAAGGGTGTTATACTGCCCACATGGAGGTAGATTTAAAAAAAAAAAGGACAAACAAAAAATACACGGAAAAGGGAACTAGAGGATACAGGTAAACATATATTGATGGTGTAAGTGAGATGAATGCCACAGCAACGAATAAGACGACTATGCGTGAGCTGGTTGAGGGTTTGGGAAAAGACAAAAGAAGAAGAAGAAGAAGAAGAAGAAGAAGAAGAAGAAGAAGAAGAAGAAGAAGAAGAAGAAGAAGAAGAAGAAGAAGAAGAAGAAGAAGAAGAAGAAGAAGAAGAAGAAGAAGAAGAAGAAGAAGAAGAAGAAGAAGAAGCCGCAGAAGCAGGACAGGAGCAGCAGCAGCAGAAGAAACAGCAGATGATGATAATGGTGAGGATAACGATAATAAAGAAGAAAAAGAGGAAGAAGAAGAAGAAGAAGAAGAAGCAGAAGAAGAAGAAGAAGAAGAAGAAGAAGAAGAAGAAGAAGAAGAAGAAGAAGAAGAAGAAGAAGAAGAAGAAGAAGAAGAAGAAGAAGAAGAAGAAGAAGAAGAAGAAGAAGAAGAAGAAGAAGAAGAAGAAGAAGAAAGAAGAAGAAGAAGAAGAAGAAAGAAGAAGAAGAAGAGAAGAATAAGAAGAAGAAGAAGAAGAAGAAGAAGAAGAAGAAGAAGAAGAAGAAGAAGAAGAAGAAGAAGAAGAAGAAGAAAAAGAAGAAGAAGCCGCAGAAGCAGGACAGGAGCAGCAGCAGCAGCAGAAGCAGCAGCAGAAGAAACAGCAGATGATGATAATGGTGAGGATAACGATAATAAAGAAGAAAAAGAGGAAGAAGAAGAAGAAGAAGAAGAAGAAGAAGAAGAAGAAGAAGAAGCAGAAGAAGCAGAAGAAGAAGAAGAAGAAGAAGAAGAAGAAGAAGAAGAAGAAGAAGAAGAAGAAGAAGAAGAAGAAGAAGAAGAAGAAGAAGAAGAAGAAGAAGAAAGAAGAAGAAGAAGAAGAAAGAAGAAGAAGAAAAAAGAAGAAGAAGAAGAAGAAGAAGAAGAAGAAGAAGAAGAAGAAGAAGAAGAAGAAGAAGAAGAAGAAGAAGAAGAAGAAGAAGAAGAAGAACAAGAAGAACAAGAAGAACAAGAAGAAGTTCTTTTTGTTCTTCTTCTTGTTCTTCTTCTTGTTCTTGTTCTTATTCTTCTTCTTCTTTGTCTTCTTCTTCTTCTTCTTCTTCTTCTTCTTCTTCTTCTTCTTCTTCTTCTTCTTCTTCTTCTTCTTCTTTTTCTTTCGTTCGCTTGAAATAAATTATCTATATCTGCAATGTTGTCTCTAGTTTGAACTTCACTGTCTTTTATAATTCACTCAGCGACCCGTCAAGTTTGACTCACACCGATGTTTCTCTTGGCCAAAAGTTTTGCATTGATATGCTGTATTTAGGACAGTCTTGGAGGACAAGATCTGTTGTCTTAGGTGCCAGTCCACATGTGCACATGGCTGATTCGCCGATTTTAAATTGTGTGTACATGTGCCTGCTTGTACACGTGAATATTTTCATGATATGCTGCACCTAATAAACTGTCGTGAACATTTGTATATTTTGTCAAGGTTAGGTGGAAAGCAATTGTTTGGGTGGTGTATGCTAGTGTGCGGTACAATCACCCTGTTCACTCCACTGGCTGCACATACAAGCTACTTGTTAGTGGCAGCTATACGGTTGACCTTAGGTGTCTGTCAGGTGGGTTGTGAATGTGGCTACTTCCACTTAGTTTTAGTATATATCTGTTGAGCTGTCATTCTGGTTGGCTGTCAGTCATTTTGTCTGCCTTTCATTATGTCTGTCTGGTTGTCATTTTGTTTGTCTGCCTGTCATTAGGTCGGCCTGTCATTATGTCTGCCTAATATTGTACTGTGTCTCTTATTGTAACAACAGACTGGTCGTTGTCTGTGTTCACTTATTACAAGACAGTGTTTCACTCAAGCCAGATCCCGCAACTCATCCACATAACAGACTACACCAGCTGATAACAGTTTAACGTTAAAAAATCACAAATCCTCTGGTCTAACAAACACCGTATTACAATCTACAGCATGACACTTACTTGACAGGTCCCGGATGCACTTAGAATGACACGGCCAAGCCTTCGGCGTCCATTGTTGACTTATACACTTCAACAATCAGCCCTCAGTGGGATCAAATCAGCATCACCTTTGTCTCAGACTTCATTCAGCTTGACTTTCATTGCCTGACAATGAGCTTTCAGTACAGACGATCACACTCGGCACCTTTCAGCTCTGGGGCCTTGTAGAATGAATCTCAATTCTGCTATCCCCCTAGTTATCCTGTGTTCACAAGTCCACTTACACATTCACGAGTTAACATTCTCCCATACTTACTTCGTGTCCTGCATCCTAGTGATTTCATAATTCTAACAACAAGTCAAAACGTTTAATTTAATCCTCTGATTCTCATCACTACACTCATTCCGTCTGCCTGTCAATTTGTATGCCTGTCATTTCGTCTGTCTGTAACTCTGGCTGCCTGTCATTCTGCCTGCCTTCATTATGTCTGCCTTTCACTATGTCTGCTCGTCAGTATGCCTGTCATTCCGTCTGCCTGTCATTCTAAGTGTCCGTCATTCTGTCTACCTGTCATTCTGTCTGTTATTTTGTCTGATCTTCATTATATCTGCCTGTCCTATCAGTCTGTCTGCGTGTAATTATGTCTGTCTCTCTGTGATTTCGTCTGGCTGTCATTCAGTCTGCCTGTCATTTTAACTTCTGCCTCTATTAGTCTATCTGTGCGTATGCTTTTCAGATTGCTTGTCTGTCTGTCTTCTGTCTGTATGCCTGTATATAGGTCTCTATGCGCCTGTATATCTGATTTTCTGTCTGTGGGTCTGTCTACCTTTCAACGAGTATTCTATTATGTATAATAATGGAACTAACCGAGCAAACGGCATAGATATATATTCACCAAGTTCTTCTAAGCAAGGGCGAGGACACAAAAAAAAAAAAAAAAACAGGCCCTACCTTCTTTCTCCTTCGTCTTACATTCATCTAGGCAAATGTGTAGAAAGGAGGGGTGGGGTGGGGGTGGGGGGGGGGTGGGTTAATTGACATAATCTTCGTTTCGGAGTATAATAATAATAATAATAATAATAATAATAATAATAATAATAATAATAATAATAATGAGAGAAAGAAGAAGAAAAAGAAGAGGAAGAAGAAGAAGAAGAAGAAGAAGAAGAAGAAGAAGATGATGAAGGATTAGGAGGAGGAGGAAGAAGAGGGAAATGGGAATAATGAGAAAGAGTAAGAGAAAAGAGAAAGAGAAAGATGAGGAAGAAGGAGGAGGAGATGGAGAAAGAAGAAGAACGCGCTGACCTAAACTTATATAGTATTTGAAAATAGATGAAACACATTAACCAGCACCTATAACGAGAATTTATTCACATGGTTAAAAGGCCGATTTTTTTTTTTTTTTAATCCTGCTGGAGGAAAGGTGGAAAAAATGGGGGGGGGGAGGGGGGGGGGGCGGTGGGAGCGTGGGGGGTTCAAAGGGACTGAACTCAAAGGGAACTTCAGGTGTCCCAGCTGCAACTTCGACCCAGACTAAAATTGGTACCCTCTGACATCATAGAAGTTAATGGCAGCTAGGAAGACATTTACCATATGATTCATCAAATAACATTTATTTTGGTAAAAAAAAAAAAAAAGGAAATCAGGGGCCTTGCATCATATGTCTCAATGAGGCGAGACATATAACTTTTACTCTGTTATAGTTGCTGCTGTTTTTTTTTAAGTGCTTTCTAATATCCCACCCCAAACAGGGGAAATCCACAGGTCACAGGACAGTCTAATATTTCGGGGGCGGGGGGGGGGGGGGGGGGGGGGGTGGGGGGGGGGGGGGGGGGGGGGGGGGGGGGGGGGGGGAGGGGGGGGGGGGGGGGGGGGGGGGGGGGGGGGGGGGGGGGGGGGAGGGGGTGTAGACAGGCTGCATGCAGTCGTGGGACCTACGCTGCACTATCTCGTTGGACGTAGGTGTCTTGTGGTTAAGGCCAGTTCTAGATGTGTTTAGATCGTTAAAAGCATAATAAAACTGGGACATACAGTCTTACCACCCTCTAAAAGGTTAGACTGTCCCGTGAGGTCATAAGGGGAGTGGACATTACGAAAGAACCATTTTTTTAAGAGATCACATTGTTAACCGATGTAACACCACTAGGCCTGAACAACGACCTATAAACACCTGATGAC
>CAJHNH020001692.1:125000-127500 GCA_905116865.2 Candidula unifasciata
CACGAACTCCGCAGCGACAGAGATGATATGGGGAAGTAAAGGAAAAGGCCTACATAATGTTGACCAAGCGCTACTTGTTTTGTCAAAAAATAAGTGTCTTGCACCAAATTCCCACGTGTCACTGGGGTGAAAATGCTTCTTCAGTTACTCCAACTTTACTCTTTTGCTTTCCATTGTAGGTTTCATGTGTCACGGCGGAGAAATTTGGATGGCTTAGCGCGTCACACAAATCAATTGTCCACCTCCCCTCCCCCCCCCCCCTAACTAAAGAATGGTAGACTACCGCTGTGAAATTCTTATTATTATATAACCATCTTTTCATGGGAACAATCCGTAGAGGTACATTGGAGTGGCTGCTGCATCGGAAGACTAAGCACGCATTGGAATGGCCTGTGTGCAGAGACGTCGATTGTAATAATTTAAGTTCACTGGCATTTTTGAAACTATCCCAGTAAAGGTTTTACTGTACACGCCTGTCAAACACAGTTACGTTTTTTTCTGCGTTTGCCCTTAACTGTGCAGGGGGCTGAGTGTTCTCTAGGCATGATGTCCGCCCCGGGCGCTGGAGGTCCTTGGTTCAAACACCGATGAAGGCTGGGTTTTTTTTTTTACGTAGACTTCTAATAATTTCCCCCTGTCTCTGAGTAGTACGACCGGAAGCCCGAGTGTATTGTTGCGCACGTAAAAAAAAAAAAAAATCCCATGCCAGTCAGAAAAAGAAAGTGTCGTCAAACGGTGGTGCAGGGGAAGTATTTTTAAGTTAAAAATCTACCCAAAGTATTTCAGGATCCTCGGCGGTGCAATACAGTTTGTGCACTGCGTTAAGATTCTTAAGACTTCGGATTGCGTCAAAAGTAGAACGGAGTGCGTATGGGTTACACTGAGCCATGATTTTGATGCTGATCCGTTGAATAAACAAACAGACAATAAACATGTGCAGCTGACACGTTGTGTTATGGTTTACAGATAGGATGCGATATCTGCGTTTTTCCACACACATATCGGATTTTAGCGAATTCCCAGCCCAGCTGATCGCATTTAACGCCATGCTTTTTTAGAGACAGTGGGCCTATTCATCCCCCCCCCCCCCACCAGCCCCACCACCCCCACCACTTGTTTTCCATCTCAACCCCTTCCCCCCCCCCCCAATACAGAAAAATTTAATATTTAACCACCCCCCCCCCCCCCCCCCCCCCCCCAAAAAAAAAAAAACACACTACCAAACGAAATAATTAGCCAGCATGTGGAGTTGAATACAGTGATTGTGTGCAATAATTCATTTATATCCGTACTCTAAGGAGCTGCCTTGGGTATTGTGGCTATTGATTATTTGTCCGACTTTATGTGCGAACATACGAAAGGTGGATGGGAGTCTGTGTTTTTCATTTCAGGTAATATGTCATTTGTGTCTCTATATAAATTGTCGAGAATTGTTGTGTGAATTGGTTGTATTAGTTTAGTGAGTCAGGAAAACTATTATAGGAGAAAGGGGGGGGGGGGGGGGGTGGGGATGGGGAGGTTGACTCGCAAGTATAACTCGCCCTCTGAAGGTCGTGGGTTTGTTTCACGGCTTCTCTCTTTAGTTCACGAGTGCATTTTTTACGCAGATCCCTGAGGATCGTCGACGCAGCTATGGAGTCCTATGCGATGCTCTCAGTAGGCGGCTAGCTGTTCTGCAGAGGCAGACCGAACCGTATGGAATGGAACCCGATGCAATGAAGTCGATCCTCTCACCTTTACATTTACCGAGAACTATAATGAAAGCCTTGCGGACAGATCCATGGAATAGTATAAGAAACGGTGATACAGGACAGTTTTCTTTTGCTGCAGGGCCACAAAACCAGTTTCCTCTATTTTTAGTGGGCTGCAGGTCTAAGGGAGTCGCCGTGGCCGAGCGGCTAGACGCTCGCCGCGGATCGGAAGGTCGTGCGTTCGCTCCCTGGCGAAGCCGGACATTTTTTTCAAAAATTTCCTTGGCTCCCAGGTCGACCCAGCCTTGCGTGGGTACCGAGCGCAGTCTCGGGAAAGTAAAGAGGGTTGGCGTGATGCTGACCACATCACCTATCTTGTGCTGATTGGTCTATAAAAATATATAGGTCCAGCTTTATATGCCTTATACGTCTAAAGGCGTGGAAAAGGGTCCTTTACTCTACTTACTTTACTTTGCAGGTCTAGAAAAAAAAATTTGAGGACCATTGGTATAAAGGGTCTCCGTGGCGAAGAGGTCAAGCAAATCATATCATCCCTTTGTGGGTTGAAATTTTTCGTTATTTAAAGCACTTCTCTGGATCTTACCAGGGACCGCAATATAACCCTGCCATAAATATGGCCTAATGGCTGAACTCTATTTCTGGGTCCTCTCCTCGGTGATCCTCATCCACATGGTGGCACTTTGTGTCATCGGGTGTTTATCGCTTGTTTGGTGTTCTGGTGGGGTTAAAGAAGTTAGACAGACAGACAGACAGACAGACAGACAGACAGACAGACAGACAGACAGACA
>CAJHNH020001692.1:130000-149698 GCA_905116865.2 Candidula unifasciata
GGGCGTGGATAATAAAAAGCCCAGTCTCTTGACACTGAGATGAGAACGGTACCTTCTGAATGCTCAAGTTCTCAAAATTACTAGAATTTCGCCCTGTGGTTCGGGGCCCAATTACATTAATGAAAAATTAAAAGATCCGCTGCTTCTTATCAAACATGTTGTAAAGGCGATTGTTTAAGAATTAACTGTAATCGCATGTTAGGCCGTAACCCCATAGATGTCACAGCCTAGCTTTAAACCATAACCCAATGTTAAAGCCAACCTGGCAAGGGTAAATGCAGAAGAAGAAGTCACCGGACATGACCCGTTACCGATTTCGTATGTATAACTGTAAGTCAAAGGCAGTCAGTGCTCTCTGACTTGTAATGAAAAGGGAAGCGTTGGGGAACATTGCGTGAAGTGGATATATTTCAACGGTTGACGAAGAAGAGGTAAACCTAGAGAAAAGACGATTCATGGCCTGAAGCTATGGGTGGGGCAATATTCTTAGTGGAATTTACTCAAAATACCCTAGATTAGTGTTTCCTGAACTTTTCTTAGTCGCGGCGCCTTTTTTTTTTTTTTCAGGTAAAGATTTTCAATGGCACTTTTACCCTTAAAAGAAAAAGTATGAATATAAGTCTGTGAACAATTTTTTTTTTAATTACCAAAAAAAAAAAAAAAAAAAAAGTTGTGTGTCTTCGAATATTTCTCGCCGCCCCTCTGAAGAGGTCGCGGCTCCGAGGGGCTCCGCGGCGCACAGTTTTGGAATCACTGCTCTAGACCGAGATTTGTGGAGAGACATTAGCGACTGGCAGCGCAAAGGATGATGATGATGACGATGTCTTAATACTAGTCTTGACCTTTCTCATTACATTACACGGCTTGAATCCATATTGTAAACTAGTGGGAAGGAGTGTAACAGTAACTGTTAACTTCTTTACCGTTTCTAACGGTCAACATTTCCCATTTACTGCCTGTATGTATCACATTTGCCGTGTAGGCAAGGGGGTAAAAGGAGGGGGTGGGGTCTTTGAGCCTGAGGATGTAGAGCCGCATGGCAAGTGTTGACGCCACTGACTGTGGTTGAGCTCTTCGAGTTATACAACAGATAAAACAGATCCCAGTTAGTTTTCGAAATAAAAGTTTTCTCTTTTCCTTGATTTGTATGTTCACAGACTCCTTATGTCTATTCCACTCTTAACAAATAAATACAAGGCTATCACTGCCACCTAGACCGATCAAGCGTCCCCAGTTCGAACATTCGCACTCGTGGCTACTCACCCATACCTAACATGGACAGGCCCAGTTCAGTTCCACCCCTCCCCTCCACCATCAAAGGATATGATAGAACCCATTTTGGGAAAGGGGAAACAAGCAGACTTTGTTATCAGGCTGCAGCTGGTTCTATTAGCATGCCAACTCTACGTTGGCTACTAAAGAAGGGGACAGAGCACATGTGGGAATAACCGAGGGCAGTTATGCCAGTTATTGATTGACTCATTCATTACGAAACTGGGATTTAACTGTTTATAGTGTGCATATACTCGCCTTTCTGTTACTTCTATTTTAACGTCAACAACTCCGATGTTAAACACTATTTTATTTCACTAAGGAAGACTACCGAGCACCTTGGAAATCAATACTGACAAGCTCTCCTTACTGGGCACTGGTGGCTGTTCACGTGTGTTCTGAATTTACCCTGTATGCCCTGATAATATTCATAGACATATATCTACATCAAGCTGAGTATTTTGACACTAACAAGGTCTGATAAATAGAACTATATGTTTATGTATAGTGCACTCCGTTTGTTGAAACGCATATATATATATATATATATATATATATATATATATATATATAAATATATATATATATATATACATATATATATGCGTGCGTGCGTGCCTGCCTGCCTGCCTGCGTGCGTGCGTGCATGCGTGCGTGTGTGTGTGTGTGTGTGTGTGTGTGTGTGTGTGTGTGTAAAACACCTACATATCGACATAGTAGCAATGATATCAGCACATTATTATTATTACTATTGTCATTTTTTTCTATTTTTATTTTTAATGTGCTAAGTGACACATAAGTGTAATAATATATTAAAATACCGTGAAATGTAAAAACAATTATTTTTAAAAATAAAATGTATGTGCACGGTTGACGTAAGCCTCTGTCCCCTTTCAAACTTACTGGGCGGGGAGGGTGCTGTCCTTCTTACCCCCATATTTTTTTTTTCCAGGGACCTGAGCCTATAAAAGTACTTAGATATTTTGAGGATACAATAAACTGTCAATGACTGCATTTATTACACCCCTTTTGTGGTGTAGACAGGGAGGGGTGATGTGGGGTCTGAGCCTGGAGAATTTACTGCCGCATGGCTATTGCTGTTGTCACGACTGTGCAGGTGAGGATTTTATTTTGTGATCCCGGCTGAGTATACAGTAACAAGCATTTAACTTTGCAGAGCTAAACAATACCAAATAAATCAATTTTGAAGGAAACCGAGACTTTAATCCCCGTGTGTAGTTACATCGGCCGGTGTTATGTTTACCATCTTACCTACATAGTACTCATTTAGTCAGTAAGGGGAAGGGCCCCTTTTTCACGCTTTCAGGCGTATTGGGCATATAAGGCTAGACTTATATTTTATATACCAGTCGGCACTCAGTGGGTCTTCTTCTTCTTCTTCTTCGATCCCTCTGTCAGAAAACTTACATCAGGAGGCCGGTAGCCTTTATGAAAGCTATCGTGTAATCCATATCCCCTCGTGTATCACGGTGGGTGATCTTCTCCACACCAAGCCGACCGACCGCCTTTACTTCCCAGGACTGTACCTGGTACCCATTCAGGCCTGGGTCACCCTACTGTAAAACGGTTTAGCTTCGTCAGCACCTGAATGACATCCTGGTGCGCAGACGAGCGTCTAGTCGCTTCACCACAGTGATCCCTTGGTGTCGATTGGTCTATACAAATGTACTGATGCTCTGCTGGAGTGAAGAAATGCTTGATATGTATTTATTTTAATTTGTGTGGGTAGTAGTGGGGGACAGGCATTGGCCTAATGGAATCAGCGAGTAAGTATGGGAAATCTGAGTAAGTATGTGAACTTTCCTAATCAAAATTACTGTTTCATTTGTACTCATTTGACCTGCAGGTTCGTGCAATCTCAGCCCTGTCTTACATTGGTTTTTTTATGACTAGCGTAACTTCTGGAATCGTATACGACTTCTTTTTGACACAGGAGATGTGTTCTACTACTTTTCAAAGAAAGGCAGGCGTTTCTTTAGGTATGACTATATTTGTGGAGATTTGATTGGTATCATTGCGTATACTATGTTTGTTCAAATGGGCGCCTTCGTAATAAAGTCACAAGGGAGAGTGGCGCTTAGTATAACTAAGATCCATATCCTCAGCGCTCGTGTCATGTTGCAGCCCCAGGGAGACGGGGTTTCACTAGGCCAGTGGTCGGCAAACTCATTAATCAAAAGAGCCAAACATCAACAGCAGGAAGATGAACACTTCTTTAGAGCCAAATTTCTTTTCAAGAATTTGTCAAAAACCATGTTTTTATGCGTCTAAGTGGCGACCCTTTCAGCCATGACCCTTGCCGTACTGCTATGTCCAAACAACACGTGGATTTTCGACACCGCCAACGGTCATGTATCTTTCCGAACGCGATAACACCGACTTATGGTTGTTTCCACAACGTCTCGTTCCGTGGTGTTGCAGTAAAGCAATGTTAGTCTCCTTGTCAGGTACAGATGCTACTAATTGGAGGAATTTCATGGCGACTGCTGGAACAACAAGACAGACGCGGCGGCAAACACCGATTAATGAAGACTGCTGCTGCAACAAGATGCGGCAAACACACATCGCCTCTTTTGCGACGCACTAATGGAAATTGCAAAAATCCCACCTTCCCACCCTGGAAATTATTTGTCTCCCGTGACGTCATCATGACGTCATGGGGTAAGCAAAAAATATAGTACTTCTTTTTCTTCTTCTTCTTCTTCTTTTTCTTCTTCTTCTTCTTCTTCTTCTTCTTCTTCTTCTTCTTCTTATTATTATTATTATTATTATTATTATTATTATTATTATTATTATTATTATTATTATTATTATTAGCCTCATATGCGCAATGAGCCACTGGTGTATGAAGGGACATTTACTTTACTGTGTTCTTGTTACAATCAATACTGGTTCTTAATATCTAACGTTGCTCCCCCCCCCCCCCACCCGCCAGTAATACTTGTTAAAATCTTTTATTAGTTGGTGTAATTTGTTTTTAGAAATACTTGTTCCTCACACCTACCTGTTTATTTGTTTTAATTAACGCTGGTTCTTTGTACCTATACTTTCACTTTTAGCAACGCTGATTCCAGCTGTTGTGATTATCTATTGTGGTTTTCTTGACTGCACTCGCCGTTTTGAAGCTACGGTCCTTTTGATGACAGCCGTCGCCTTAATTGGATTACAGTTTGGATGTGGCTACTTAAATAACTTTGCCGACATCGCCCCATCCCATGCAGCAGTCATGTACGGAATGTCAAGTACTTTCTCAACTGTTTCTGTAATCATAGCCTCTGCTTTGATAAAATCTATTGTGTACGTGGTAAGTGTTAGAGGGTCGGTCAACAGGTTTTTTTTTTTTAACTCTTCCAAACCTAGAGCTCATGTCTAATAACTGAGTGCATCCATAATACCGTAGCAGTTCTGGTACCAATTTTAGGCATAATTATTTTCCCAGCGCTACTGTAATAAAAACTACTAGACGTAAATTTGCCTAGAAAAACCACAACAGGCAAAAAATGCTAGGGTTGGTTCTGTAATGTCCTGTAAAGGATACGTGATAAATACTTTTCTGACTAGCGTTACATTTTATTGTGAATACTAGCCATTTGCAAACACATGCATTTAATGCATACAGTAAACATATTTGGACCCACCATAGAGCAAGCAAGCGTGACTGGTGGTCGTTGAAGCGAGGATGTGAATTTTCTTACCTGGATTTTTGAAATGACCCTTTCTCAAATAGGTGCCAGGAAATTTTCTTATAGTATTGGCCATCAGAGTGAGAATGGTTACATCACTTTTCAACTGCCGAATGAGCCTATAGTCTAAAGTCATGTTCTCAAAATGCTTTATGCTTTAGAAAGATGTCCTTTTTTTGCATTATTATTCAGCAAATTCTTTACAGAACGTCGCTCTCCTCACATCACCCCCGGAAGTCTCTATATATCTAACCAAATGTCCAGCCCTAAATGCTTTCATAGCCAGCGCATCTTGAATTTCGTGTATACATCTCAAGTTTACTGTATCCACATTCGCAGAGGTTTGCCTCTGTCTCGTTTTCCGGAAACCTTACCCTCCACCACCGCTCTCTCCAAGAAACCATGATTTAACATGACCAAAATACTTCAGCCAATGGGACTGGCTACCAGTGCCAGACATGGTCACTCACAACAAACCATACAAGAAAATTAGTAAAAATGGAAATGAGATGTCTGAGAAGGGCTGTAGGAGTGACCATAAGAGATAAGATCAGGAATGAGATTATAAGAGAAAATGTTGGCACAGAACCAATTCTAAATTACATACAAAGACAGCAAGTGAAATGGTTTGCCCACTTAGAGAGAAGGCCTTGTGACACCATACCATACAAAGCATACATGGAAAGAGAAGAAGGTCGTAGAGCAAGAGGTAGACTAAGAACAAGATGGAAGGATAACATCAGAGAAGCTCTACAACAGCACGATGTGCCTATGGTCGAGGCGGCCAGAAGAGCCAGAAACAGAACCTTATATCTCCCTCGATACCCACTGCGGTAAAAGAGGAAGTGGAGAGAGAGAGAGAGAGAGAGGGAGAGAGAGAGAGAGAGGGAGAGAGAGAGAGAGAGAGAGAGAGAGAGAGAGAGAGAGAGAGAGAGAATGGGACAGAATGCTGTTTATGAACCAATTCTTCCTAATGCTTAGATCTTGCATGCTGTTTTCTTTTTCTTTTCCTGGTCTATGGTATACTAAGAATACCAAGAAAAGATAAAACCGAACGAAACATATATCAGTAAGCTTAACAAAATAACGAAAATAAGCACAACGTGAACGTTGCGGCTATGTAGCCTTCATAAGCACATACATAAATCAAACAATACCAAACAAATACACAAAATTACTTAGCTTAGTATCTTGAAGCAGGTAGGTCTATGTCTTGTCAGTAGACTAAAGAGACACGTGGGACAGAAGAATAAATACTTCCTGTAAATTCCAGAGGCTGTAACTGGAGGGTTTTAGATAAAATTATGTGGGTAGTTCAATCCCCTAGGACTTTAGATGAAACTGTGTTGGCAGGTAAGTCCTCTAGGTGTTGACGAACCTAAAGTGAAAATAGAGCGATTTTCAAGAGAAACATTTGATTGTATGTATACACAGATAATTGAGGCGGTTAGAACATGTTTTCAGCATCGATTACACACATGGAAAACAAAGATAATTTCTTAAAAATACACCTGACAAAGATACTTTTATTTTGTAGCCCTCCGGGATGGGGAGTGTGGAAGAATATACCCGTTGTATTGTTTTACTACGTTGTCTCTGTGATAAAATGGTCAAGTCCTTTACCTCGCGCTTTAAAGGTCGATGGTTTATTTAACTTACTGCGACGTTCGCTTTATGCGTGCATTAAAAAAAATAAGGTAACAGTGGCGATCTTGGCTGGGACTAAGCAACTCGTGATTTGTGCTACGCTTTCGACAAGTAGTTGACCATTCTGAGGAGAGGGACCAAGACATACCGGATAACAACCGATGCAATGAAGCCGAACCTCTACATTTCAGCCTGTCTTTATCTTTAATTTTAACATTCAAAAGCACTATGTGATGGCCTGACCATTCCATTCTATTGTTTCCTGCATTTACTAGTTGTCTTCAGCCTCTGGGTGAAGGAAATCCGCGTCTGAAAAATAAAAGACCCATTAAGCTCCCGACTGGTATATGTTACAAGGTAACACTTCTCACCTCAGCGGCAGAATGTGAGTTAAGCTAGACTTATTCCGTATATTTTAACAAAGAAGACACACAATAGCTGGCAAAATTTATTGTTTGGCATATTTTGCTCTATCACCTCAGGTGCACACTACAATAACAAATGTATAAATGAAGCAAATAAATGAATCCCTTTTAATCTGAAAACCACTAATGAAAACGCGCCATATTATAGCTATGCGTTTCTTTTTCTGTGAACAGTAGAATTTCCCCGCGAGGTTCTGGAATCCCAAGTCGATCAGTGTGTGGAATATATCTGCCAATAACAAACATTGTCGCAAAAAGCTACTTACTAAAAGTTTACTGAATTCATATGTCTTTTACCGAAAGGCGTACACTCCGCAGCCTAGCTGTAAGCCATAAGGCAAAATGCCAGTCGTCTTTGTAATGTTAAACACAAAAGATGAAACAGTTATAATGTAGGCAGTTTAAATGCTAAATATTGTAAGGTAACATTTTCGCTATCATTTTTCCCCAACAGACACACCATAGCCACTGGAGAATGATATTATTTCTCATCGCTGCCATTGACGTGATCGGCTGCGTTATTTTCATGGTCTTTGGAACGGCAGATATTGAGGACTGGGCTAAGATGCCGAGTGGGGAAAATACACCTTCGAGCACCATCATAAGTGAGGTGCGTGCACGGGCATTGCACTGGACATCGCAACGTACATTGCAACGAAGAGCGCAGCGAGTAATGAAGAGAAGTTTTGAAAAAGGTATCCTAGGGCTTTATAAACCTGGAAAATCACCGACGTCTGCGCTTCAAAAACGACTTAGAAAATCGGAGATGCTTGTTCGACCTTATGGATTTGGACAGTTTGAGATGATTGTTAAACCTCACAAATCTAGCCAATCTGAAATGTTTGTTAAACCTCTGAGACCTAGACAGCCTGAGATGTTTGATCAACCTCTGAGATCTAGAAACTCTGCGATGTTTGTTCAACCTAACAAAACTGTACGGTCTGAGATGGTGGGTCAACCTATTAGACCTAAAAAATATGAGAGAACTGTTCAACCTAACCTACCTGACAAATCGGAGATATCTGTTTAACATGGTGTAAGACACGTCAGCGTTTAGAAATAACCATCTAGAGATTTCTTGATGGGATGCTTTGCCAGCACAAAGCAGAGACTGGAGAAATATCTGTTGCACTTGTATTCATTTCTGCGCTGCCATCGAAACGTCTAACATACCAGAAGCTCGATGACACGTGTACAGGATGTCAGTCCTACAAGAGAATCTTGCTGTTGTGTCTCGCACTGCCAAGCTCACATTAGTTGACGGGAAAGCAAAAACTATCGATGACTCAGATGCAAAAAAAAAAACTGTTTACATATTTGTTGAACACTACAGTATTCTTATGTGCACTTTAAATAATTTCATCTATTATAAAGATTTTGAATGACTAAATTAGGTTCTTTTCAGCAGCAATGCGTTTGGGTCTTGTCTTTCCTTCTTTGTGTGTGTTTTGTTTGTTTGTTTTTTTAGTTTTTTTTTTTTTTTCCTTTTTAGAAGTAAAACGCCATCGAATAACTATGCATTCCTTTTTATTAACAGTATAATTAAGGCATCTATAACGTTTACTAAAGTACCACAAATAAATAAAAAAAATAGTGCATCCCTGAAATCGTACATTACCATATGCGCTGCGGCCCTTTCTATAGTAGCCATCGCCGAGTTCTTATAATGATGTGCTAGCTGCCATATGATTACAATTTTATCTGTTCTCCTTCACCCCCCCCCCCCACCCCACCCTTTCCTTTAAAGCATGGCAGCCTACGCCTATCGACGCAGCACATGGTGATGATGATGATGAAATTACCGAAGACATACGGAGTCCTGTAAGACGCATGGGCAGAACACGCATGTTGTAATTGTATCAGACGCCGTGAATACGTTTCTGAAAATCGCACCAGATATAGTCCGTTTAAAAAAGTCGCGTTTTTTTTTTTTTTTTCATAAAATGACCTTGGCTTCCAGATCGACCCGGCTTTGAGTGGGTACCAGGTATGGTACAAGGAAGTAAAGGCGGTCGGCGTGCTGCTGACAATATAACCTACTAAGTGCCGTAAGGTCTATAAAATAGATCTAGCTCTTTATATCCAATACGCTTGAAGGAGTGGAAAAGGGTCCTTTACTTTCTTTACTTCATCAAGTATAAAAACAAACAAAACAGGCAAAATATGAAGGGACCTTACTTTTAGAGGATCATGTGAAATGTGCAGTTATATCCCTTTAATAAAACTTTCTTCTTCCCGTCTTTTTTTCAACGTCAATATTAATTAGGAAATCAAAATAATTTCAATTTTCCATTGAAATAACATGGGAAAAGGCAGCTACAGAGAAATAAGTTCATTCATTGGCACCTATCCGTCTTTCTAGACGATAGTGTTATATTGGGCTGTGAGGAGGCATGAGACCCACAGCCCATGGCGATGGCGAGTGTGACTAGCAAGACCCGCCCATGTCAAGAAAAGTCTTCCACAATAATAGGATAGGAATCTCTTGTATTCCTCCTCTCCATAGCAGAAAGCCTGGACAGAATTGTAGAGACCATATGTTGCCCATGCATATTGATCCCTTCCTAGACCTGCCTTGTTTTCTACAAAGGAAAGGTAAAACCAGTAGGTTTGGAACTAGGCAGTGTGCAGAAGCTGCCGGATCAGAGAGCAGTGCTCTATCTGTCCGCCTGTCGGAGCTTCCTTCCTACACCAGCTGCCAGCCAAGGCGAAGGGCCTGGTCTATCCTGTCATAACACAAAGTTTTCAGGTTGCATTTCCTCTTCCTAGGATAAGGCTAGTATCCTCCCCAATGAGCTCCTCCGCCCGAAGCCGTTGGCACAATATGGGATGTTGAGTTAGTATACGCCGCCCAACATTCGGCTAACAGAAGACAGGTGGTACCGGCTACTGTTATACGGTAGCTCATTCATATCTGACCAAGACCTGACCTAAAGAGAAATTAGTTACTGTCCAGGTGTATAGGTGTTCAAAGAAATAAAAGAACAGTTTATAGCTACAAAACTGAAATCTGCACTTTTACTAGACAAAGAAGACATTCGGAAGACCATTTTTGAACGAATAATGCCAACAGACACAAGGTTAGATGACATAACTATTTGTAAGACTATGTGAACCTGGAATAAGAAGTGGTCAAAAAATGGGGAAGGAGGTTGAGTTGGGGAACTTATGAGAGGAAGAGCACCACGAGTGTATGCTTGACGTTCAACGAGGAACGGTTTGTATTTACACCTAAAGACTTTTGCTGCGGAAGACGGAGCATCTCTGTATGTTCGGCGTGTTATAGTGTGGATTCTTAAATCAGAAGTTAACGCTGTCTAATAACTGTTTCTTTCTTCTCTATATACCCAGTACTCTTGAAGGAGTGGAAAAGGGTCCTTTACTTTCTTTACTTCATCAAGTATAAAAACAAACAAAACAGGCAAAATATGAAGAGACCTTACCTTCCCACCCCCAACCACAGCCCCCAATCTAATATGCCTCAATAGGTGATGTCCAATTAACCTCGTCAATGATGTAGCTTCTATTCCTGACCATCCCTTACAGTTTACTTCATGTCTTTTCCATATTGTACTTCTGTGAAGTTCTTCTCAATTTTGTATTTCTTTTGATTTGCTTTTTTATTTTCTGTCGTCAATTTTATTTTATTTTAATTTTATTGCTTCCTCCTCCTTCATTCTCCATCGTCTTCCTTCTTCTTCTCCTCTTCTTCGTATCTTCTTCCTCTTCACATATGTATATAAACAACTACCTCTTCTTTCGAGAACTATTCGATAAATGGCGGGAAGAGAATGACCTTACTCACAAGATGGACAGACATCCGAACATTTGACTCCTTTTTTCTTCTTCTTCGTGGCGTTCACCGGCTGTAAACCGTGGCAGTTAGTTCTGGTTGTTCGCCCGCTTCTGGACTTTAGTATTATTCAAGAAATTGAATTTGGAGAGTACATAGGCTTCACATATCTGGTTTATTTGTATGCAGACTGTTGGTTCCTCGCCTCTCAAACTTCGAAGAAAACACCCTAATTAGTCGCCATCAACGGGGGGAAAAAAGGGGTGGGGAGGGCCAGTAGATTCAGTTATTTTCTCCCCAAACTGGGAACCTGAAAACCACACGCGGAAAGCGTAGGCTCCTTGACACGGCATATGGATCCGTCTCGGCATTGCTGGAAGCTTCAGTTAAATTATAGTTGGCGATTCCATCTTCACAAAGCATCTCCCTGCAATATTCTTTCATCTCGTTATGATTTTCTTGGCAGATAAAATATTCACTTGATTTGTCAGGCATCGTAATCTTCCCGTATGGTTCGATGATACTTCGAGATTGTTCTTGTCGGCAGGGAGAAAACATAAGGGCGGTGAGGAAAAGAGGGTCCTGACACTCCCCTACACCAGTATTTTTTAAATGTGGGGGGGGGGGGGGGGAGGGGGGATTAATTCGTGTTTAATTGGGCAGTACTACTAAAAATAATTATAAAACATATTATTATAGCGCAATTAATCAAGACCTAAAACCTTCTAGTCCCTCAAAGGGCTTAAAAGTATAAGTAAAGAACGATCTTCCACACTATTAGTCGTACTGGATATATAGTAAACAGTAACAGAAACCTTTGCCACGCCTTTTGGGCGTATTTGTTATTTAGGGCTAGACCTATATTTTATAGACCAATAGCACAAGGCAAGTTTTTTCTCTAGGTTTTGAACAACGGATCAACATCATGACACACGGCTGTAACCCATACGTGCTCTGTTCTTCTTCTAACTTTAGTCTAAGACCAAAGAAGCTCAGCACAGTGCGCAGGCTCTGTAACACCGGCTAGAATCCTGAAATACTTCAGGTAGATTTTGAACTCAAAATTTTGCCCGGGAGGCGGAGTTAGTCTCCTCTTTTTGATTTCCAACTGCCAAGGGATTTTTTTTTTTTTTTTTGTGCGGAACAATGCACACGGACTTCAGATCTCACTACCCAGAGACGGGGAGAATTACTAGAAGTCCAAGTCCAGGTGAAAAAATCCCAGCCATTACGGGGGATTGAACCTAGAACTTCTAGCACTCAAGGCGGACACCATGCCCGAGACCACGCAGCCCCAAGGCAGGTGACGTGGTCAGCATCACACAGGCCGGAGACAGGGGATAAAAAATAACGGGGTTGTAGGGGTAATTACAGGAACAACTAAAGAAAGTAGAATGTTACACGCTACGTTAAGAACAGAGAGTTACCTCGAGTGTTTCTGGTCAGGAAAACACCAGAGATCGCTGGATATCCTTAGAGATGAGCGGTATAACTGGAAGCCAGACCGAGAGACAAAATGGCAGATGGCCACAGTCGATCTCTGAGAAATTTTGTCAATAAAAATTGTATGGAAGACCAAAAATCGCGAGACCTCTCACGAGTCACTGGTTTTCGCACTGTCCCCTCAAAATACACATTGACTATGAGTAGATATTGTGTAACAGTAGACACTAGTTTGAGTGTTAAACCCATGGCTTTGCTTTTGACGATACGCAGTACCTGCACGTTTTTATAAAGTAAAGAACCTTTTTCCACGCCTTTAGGTGTATTGGGAATATACCTATTTTTGTATAGACCAATCGACACGTATCGGCGTCTGTGCCTTAGGCGTTGCAAACGCGCTTCGTAATGCCGGTTTTATCCCAGCTGCGAGCCTTGCGCCTTACGTTGGTTTCGACAGTGGCATCGAGAAGCCTACCGTCTAAAAAATCAATAGCAAAGTAATTGACGTAAATCTGCCTAGAAAAACCACAACAGCCAGAAAAATTATGGGTTTGGTTCTAAATGTCCTGTAAAGGATACGCAACTAACAATAACGATCAGCACTAGGTGGGTGATGTCGTCAGCATCACGCCAACCGCCTTTACTCGCCAGGACTGCACCTGATACCCACTCAAGGCTATGTCGACCTGGAAGTCAAGGTCATTTTTGAAAAAAGTTTGGCTCTGTCAGAACGCGAACCCATGACCTTCCGATCCGCAGGAAGGCGTCTAGCCGCCGACGCCACTGCGACTCCTTGCACTTTTTTTTAATGGGTCAGTTATTCTGTAATAGATACTTTATGGCATCTTTGTAGACACTTTGCGATGAGTAGTGGCACCTGTTTTTTATTTTTTTGTATTTTTGTATTGGTATTCCGTTAGATAAAATCAGCAAGTGGGTCGCAAATTGACTCGCTGGCAGGCGACTTCGTCGCAAGTCGGAACAGTATTTGGTTCTGTCTCCTCTGATCGCATCAACACTGAAGGAGTCCTTTTTAGGGCCCTTGGTGTCGTGCAATGCTAAGAAATTTTATGTGACGCACATAGCCTAGTCACAATTATAACCTAAAGCTCCTCCGTAGGGGAGACTGGTTGAATTTGATAATATTGTTTTTTTAGCAAAACAAATGAAAGGAAGTCAATTTTAGGCTCGGTTGACCTGGGAGTCTAGTGTAGAGTTAATAGGGTCAAGGGTGGGGCGGGGTGAGGGATGAGGGTTGCTGGCTGTAATTATGGTCTTACTGGAAATCAAGTTGGCCTAAAAATAACCCAAAGTCAATGGCTGGTCACCTAAAGTCATAATGGCATGTATTCTAGTACTCTGCCTACATTTTCGCTTCTCGGCCAATGTTTGAATTTGCATTCATGGTAAGAACAAATTCTTCAGCTTCCACAAGAGGTAACGTAAATTTCTGGTTAAAATCAAATGCAGATGCCTTGATTTTCAACCAAATAGGCTGGTTGGTTGGTTAGTTGGTGGAAAGATAGGTGTATATGTTGGCTGACTGACTGGTTTGTTGGCAGGCTGAGTGGTTACTTAGTTAGATGTTTTATTTTGTGGTTGGTTGATCGGCTATTTAGATACTTCGTTGCGTGTTTTTAGGCTCAACGGATGGTTGATGTGTTAACTGATTGACTGGTTTGCAGGCAGGTTGGATGGTCACTTGGTTAGATATTTTAATTGATGGTTGGTTGGTTGATTGGCTATTTAGATGGCTTGTTGTGTGTTTAGTTGGCTGAAATGACGGTTGATGGGTAAACGGATTGACTGGTTTGCTACTTAGCTGAATGATTTATTGTATTATTAGTTGGTTGGTAGATTGATTGTTTAGCTGACTTGTTGATTAGTTGCTAGTAGTTTATTCGAAATGTACACGATCCATGGCATTTTGTTCAAATGCTTAATAGCTGTATCATTCATGTCCCGCTCGCAAACATCTTTATATCGTAGTAGAGGTCGGCCTCGACATCATCTTCCTGTCTTTAATTCACCATAAAGGATGTCCTTAGGGACTCTGCCATCCTCCATTCTTCAGGGGTGACACAGCCACCTGAGCCTTCGTAGACTGAGCATGGGAAAGACTGTTGTAGTACCTGCTCTTTCCAGTACCTCAGTGTTTGTGATTTTGTCCTGCCACTTAATGCCAAGTATTCTTCTTAGGCATCGCATGTGAAAGCTATTAAGCCGTCTCTCCTGGTCCAAATAGGAAGACCAAGTTTTACTGCCATAAAGCAGAGTGCTGAGAACACAAGCCTGATAGACAAAGGTTTTTGTTATAGTTGTGACTTTTTTGTTCTCCCAAACTTTCTTTGTCAATCTGCTCATTGTTGTTGCTGCCTTACCTATCCTGATGTCGATTTCTTGGTCCAGCGAAACTTTTACTATTCACTATGGAACCCAGAAATTTAAAATGGTATACTGTCTCAAGCTCTTCACCGTCAATGTAGACTGTAGGCCTGTTAATAACAACTTGCACCATACCCTTTGTCTTCTGTTTGCTGACTATTAGTCCAAATTCACAGCACGCCTCATATATGTATGCGTGTGTGTGTGTGTGTGTGTGTGTGTGTGTGTGGGTGGGTGGGTGGGTGCGTATAGTACATAAAAGTGCCTCCCCAACATCTCTCACTCGGTACAAGAGTACCATTCCAAGCCACTAGTTTTAAAGCAATTAACATTTCTTAGTCAACATATTTGGCACACAGAAATCAGACCACAGTTATAACCGATGCTGCTCTCAGTAAATAAGTAGATATTTTTTTTTCTGGATGTATGGACAATGGTTGCTAGCTTGCTGTTGGGAATCTGTTCGTTTTAAGACTTGACTTTGCAGTTCAATACAGAGACGTCCATAATGATAAATCCTCCTATGAGATTTATCTTTCAGGGTGTTTGCTTTTGAGAATTTCATTCTTACCTGGTACCTACGGAAACGCTTCTAGTAGACAGTCTTGCAAAGCTAGTCTTTCCCTCTCTAAACTCAGACAACAGAATTATGTGAAAATCTTAGATTTCACAGCCTTGAAAAGCCAAGTTAAGAAATAACAATGTCAGGAATATGTGCTCAAAAAAAAATAGATATACAGACAGACAAAGGGACGGGTGGATGAACGAACGGAGGGACAGGCCGACAGAAAACGAAGGAAAGAACGAACAAACGAGCAAAAAACGAACGAACGAAAGAACAAAGAAAGAAAAAAATGAACGAACGAAAGAAAGAAAGAAAGAAAGAAAGAAAGAAAGAAAGAAAGAAAGAAAGAAAGAAAGAAAGAAAGAAAGAAAGAAAGAAAGAAAGAAAGAAAGAAAGAAAGAAAGAAAGAAAGAAAGAAAGAAAGAAAGAAAGAAAGAAAGAAAGAAAGAAAGAAAGAAAGAAAGAAAGAAAGAAAGAAAGAAAGAACAAAAGGAAGAAAGAAAGAAAGAAAGAAAGAAAGAAAGAAAGAAAGAAAGAAAGAAAGAAAGAAAGAAAGAAGAAAGAAAAGAAAGAAAGAAAGAAAGAAGAAAGAAAGAAAGAAAAGAAAAAGAAAGAAAGAAAGAAAGAAAGAAAGAAAGAAAGAAAGAAAGAAAGAAAGAAAGAAAGAAAGAAAGAAAGAAAGAAAGAAAGAAAGAAAGAAAGAAAGAAAGAAAGAAAGAAAGAAAGAAAGAATAAAAAATGACAGCGAAATATTAATTACACTACGTATCATCCATATTGCAGAATCATATCTCTGAACAGCCACTATTATAAACATTGTCGATAGTGTCTGCAGTTTGTTACTTTTGCTGCCTTGTGTGCAGTGTATAATTATTACATTATACGTAATTGCATTTTTTTGCAAATGCTTCTTCCTACGTGGAACACGTGAGTGAATTGCTCTGGCATTCATCACTACAATTGTAAAGTGAACATTAGACAAGATAGCCTGAAATCCTGTGTGGCCTGAAAATGCTTCATAACTCTGCCAATGTTCTTTCGATGGTGTCTCTGTGGCGAAGCCATCAGGCAGGCTGGAAGACGTGTCCCTGTAGCATGATACCCACACAAAAAATGATGACTATGTGCATCAACATTTTCAACTGTTTGCTGTCAATAAAGACGCAATCTCGCCTGTTCCAATCACAATAAAGACACAACTGTATGGTACACGAGAAGATATGGACTGTACAATAGCGTTCATAAAAGCACAGGCCACCTGATATGTTTTCTGACAGAAAGATCGAAGAAGAAGATAGTTATAAGTTTTGGAAATTCGCCAGGGTAGTGGCAACAAAACTAACTTTATTCGTAGACAAATGGTTTAGCCATGTGACAATACTGGCATCAGACAGGGCGCCACAGAGAGCGGTATTAAACTGATACATCTGTAACAGAATCAGAGGTCGGCCGTGCAGACAGTGGACCGCAGAAATATAGGACTTGACTTGACTTGAAAATAAAATAAAATAAAAAATCGGACGCTTCAGCGTGCCTCTGGGGCCTTGCTTTACTTGCGTCCTTCTTTCTGTGCGGTTTCATTTAGTTTTGGTGACGTGTACTCAGGCCTAATTTCTTGCTTGTTTCTGCAACACTGATTGGGAATGAATGCCTACTAGTCATGAAAAGGACTAGCAGAGTTTGCCTGGGGCGGCCTCGATCGGGAATGGGTGGGAGTAGGATTGGCGGTCGACATCATGCCTGGCTAGTCGCGAGCTGTGGTGTTTCTTCGTGCCGGTAAGCTGGTTTGGTGGGCAGTCATGGCGGCTTGGCTGGTTCTAATTGGTTGCTGGTTTCTGCTGGTTTTTTTGCATTTAGTTTCTTCTGATATGTTCACCAATTTTTGTTAACTTTGTAGGCGAATGATCGGCGACGGTTTGTTTGTTTGTTTTTTGCCTGGGTTCCTTCGTTGCTGGGTGCGTTCTCTGTGTTGAGGATGTTGTGGGCTCTTGTCATCTCTGCGATTAGTTTCCTTTGGTACTCCTTGTGTTTCACGTACAGGTGTGGATTTGGTTCTGAGTGATTTTGGAAGTTACGTTCTTTTCCGTGGTAGACTACGTCCCAGACGCCGTCTGGGAACCATATTCCTTTGCTTGGTTCGATCAGTTTGTTCAGACATCTCGACAATTCCCCGATGTAGTTTTCTGTCATTTCGTCATCTGTTACGACTGGTGGCATTTGGAATTCTAGGCTTTCGTGATCTAGTTGCTCTGGGTCTTCTGCAGCCGAGTTCTGTTCAGAGTCTTCGTGTTCTGATTCAGTTACTTGTTCTTCCATTTCTATCGGACTTTGCTGGGTTTCAATAAGATTTTTAATTTCGCGTATTGCTTCTTTCAGAACTTCTTGTATATTTGTCTCTTGTTCCGATTTTTCTTTCAGCCTGGTTCTCTCCTATTGACTGCTATCATTGCAGCGTCTGCTTTAGCTTTCGCCTCTAGTAGCCGAGTGATATTTTTGGTAGGTGCTTTCGCGTGCTTCTTTGAGAACAGCCATCTCTCTCTGGTGCTCCTCTCTTTCTGCTTGTCGGCGGGCTACGTCCTGGTCTTGGGCTGTTTTAAGCTGTGACAATAAGTCTTGCAATTTTTCAGTTGCCTGATTTACGTCTGCTAGTAGCTTGGTATGCTGGGCAGCTTCTACTTGCTTTTCTGTTCTCTGGGCTTTTTAATTCATACAGTGTTTGTGAGATCAGGCCTAGCATCTCAATTCTGTCCGCCGTGGCTTCATTTCTCTTGACTTTCTGATTCTTGATCGTACTGATTTAGTTTCGGATTTCAGTCAGCTGTTGCACTATTTCGTCGTCTTTAGCGGCTGGGCTAGCTCTGTGGTTTGGTCTTGCTGTTCTTGGCTGAGTGGGACGCTTTTTACGGTCTTTCAGGTAGGGGCAGCCCATGTACCTGGCGCTGTGTGCCCCTGAACAGTTGGAGCACCTTATGTTTGTGTAAGGCCTACTAAAATTCTGGTCGACTTTGGCCAGGGGGGACTCTTTGAAGTCGTACGTCTGTGTGCCACGCCCTATTGCACCGAGCGCACTGTAGGGTATCTGATGAGTAGTTACCCTGCTGCTGAGTCCTTCCTTGCGTGCTTTAGATTGCCAGTGGCCTCGTGAATGACTGGGCCGCTGGAGCGTCGGTGGCACTGAATGTTGGTGGCTGGGTTTAATTCTCGGCCCCAGAGCTACTGGTAGTTGCAGCTGCGGCATTGACTTCTGGAGTAGGGCTGATCGGTCTTTGGATGATCATCTCCTGGCTCTATTCGTCTCTAGCTGCGGCTTTTGTCACAGCAGGCTCCGGCTTATTGGGTGAGGCGGCTTTTGCTTGTTTCTTGGCTTTTCCCATCTTAGCAATGTTTTCCCGATGTAAATTTGAACAAAGAAGACACAAACAATAGACTGCACAATTTATTGCCTGGCATATTTCGCTGTATCTCATCAGGTGCATACTACAGTAACAACTAATTAAAATGAAGCATATAGCTGAATCCTAGAAACTGAAACACACATTCGAGTAGATTTCAAACTGTTTCACCAAGGTAAACGTAGGGCAACGACCATTTCTTTTTGGCCTACAAAGTTCCGGTTTCAATCTGCCAATCGCTGAAGCTTCCGCGTATCGAAGTAATCTACGGTTGCTGAACATATTCCACTATGGTTGGTAAAAGCAATGCAGAACACTAACACCTCAACAACAACGAATCAGGTGACTTGTCGAAATAATCCATCATCAGCAATTGCGTGCAATATTCTAAATTTCGGGCACATCATTAACAGGGATGATGCATTCCGAATTATTTACAATTCGGCTAACCGTAGATTACTTCGATACGCGGAAGCTTCAGCGATTGGCAGATTGAAACCGGAACTTTGTAGGCAAAAAGAAATGATCGAATGTGTGTTTCAGTTTCTAGGATTCAGCTATTTGCTTCATTTTAATTAATTGTTACTGTAGTATGCACCTGATGAGATACAGCGAAATATGCCAGGCAATAAATTGTGCAGTCTAATGTTTGTGTCTCCTTTGTTCAAATTTTCCCATCTTGTCAGGCGGGTGATTAGGCGGTACCTATGAGGTGTTTACCGAAAGCTAGATCCCTGATAGGTCGGCCAGACTTGTTAAGTATTCTGAAAAGGACACCAAGTGTGCTTTGCCAACAGTTCACGAGACAATCGTTTGCTACCAATGCGATCAATGTACAACGGGCTGCTAAAACCCCACCCACAACGCTGAATGTACGATAACTAGTCGAGACTGACTTAGTCGAAAATCAAGCGACTCGGTGTCAAGTATCTAGTTATCGAGAATCGAGCCACCAATGGGGAGTTAGCGATCTAGCAAAAGACGAGAGGTGCTGACGACTGGGCCGTCTACGCTCGAATGCTGGTGTGTACGTGCAGAAATATAAGAGACACTGAAAAGCATTTTGTATGAA
>CAJHNH020001693.1:0-15000 GCA_905116865.2 Candidula unifasciata
GGGGTGTGTGGTGGTGTGGTGGTGGTCGTGGTGTTAGTGATGGTCGTGGTGTTGGTGTGTTAGTGATGGTGGTGGTGGTGTTAGTGATGGTGGGTGGGTGGTGTTAGTGATGTTAGTGGTGGTGGTCGTGTGGTCCGTGGTGATGGTGGTCGTGGGTGTTGTGGTGGTAGTGGGTTAGGATGGTGGTCGTGGTGTTAGTGATGGTGGTCGTGGTGTTAGTGATGGTGGTCGTGGTGTTAGTGATGGTGGTCGTGGTGTTAGTGATGGTGGTCGTGGTGTTAGTGATGGTGGTCGTGGTGTTAGTGATGGTGGTCGTGGTGTTAGTGATGGTGGTCGTGGTGTTAGTGATTGTAGTGGTGGGGTTAGTGAAGGTGGGGTTAGTGAAGATGGGGGTAACGTTACTGATGGTGGTGCATTTGTGTTTGCATGTCTGAATATTGGGTGCGTCGTACTTTCCCTCTCATACATCATGTCTTGTTGTCTCTACATTTTCTATCTAAAATCTTCACCATAGGTTCCATGGCCCGTCTTTGATTGGGGAAAAGAAAAAAGAACAGACCCATTGTCTCCCTAAAAGCATGTCGTAAGAGTCGACTAAGAGGTTTCCTTCGAAGTAGGAGTGAAACTGTCAGAGGGACATGAATCAACAGTCTGAATTGAAAGGAAAAAAAACCCAGATCTGTCAAATGGATGTTCTGGAACAAAACTAAAGTCCAGAAGTGGACGAACAGACAGAATTTTCTGCTGGAGTTTACAACTAGCAAACGCGAAGAATTCCAAATTCACTCAACTCACACAAGTCGTTTCACCACATATCGTATCTTTCATCGGCATTCCTTTATAAGTGTTCTTCGAAATGTTTATCTGGTCCAAAATGTGTTTTCCTACCAATGACGCTTTTGAATAAAACAGGGGGAAAAAACAAACACTATCTACCTGTGAATGTTTAATACCTTAGGTATCGATTTTCTGTTTCACTCAGCTCAATCCATACCTGTCCCTGGCGTTACCTGTGTTTCCACATGTGCAATAAATCGAATGTCGTTTGCAAGCTGGACTACAACTCACACTCAACCAGCCCTCGCTGTGACCTCGTCTATCTCTAGGGCTTTGACGAGTGTAGACCATTGTGTGGAGTGCATTGTTTTGTCTCTCATGTGTTTGAATGTAAGCGATCCTGGTTTGAAAGTGTGAGTGTGTGAGTAATTGTGTGAGTGTGTGAGTAATTGTGTGAGTAAGTGTGTGAGTGAGAGTGTGAGTGTGTGAGTGATTGTGTGAGTGAGTGTGTGAGTGAGTGTGTGAGTGAGTGTGTGAGTGAGTGTGTGAGTGAGAGTGTAAGTGTGTGAGTGTGTGAGTAATTGTGTGAGTGAGTGTGTGAGTGTGTGAGTAAGTGTGTGAGTGTGTGTGTGTGTGTGTGTGTGTGCTGTATGGCGGTGAATCTTGGAATGTGAGCAAACACAATTAGAAGAGCTTTGGAGACAACTGAGATGTAGTTCTTGAAAAGAATGTTGTGAACACCTTGGACTGTCAGAATAACTAACAATGATTATCTGGAAATGGCTGATGAAAGTAGAACATTTTATACAACAATGAGAAGGAGACAAAGTTCTTTAATCATGTGATAAGAAAAAGAGCACTGGAAAATATTGTGACGACACGAAAGATCACTGGTAGAAGAGGCAGAGACAGACCAAGAGAAATATTGATCGATGGCTTAAGACAGAGGCATTGAGCAATATCATCAGTGGAATTGATCCAGAACACCAAAGATCGAGATCTGTAGAGATGAACGAACGCCTAAACCAGCTGGCAAGGCACTTGATGATGATAACATGTGTTTCTAGGCTTATGGCTCAGGCATTGCGAATGCGCTATGTAATGCCGAGGTGCCAGGTCAGCTCCCAAATGCAGGCGAGTAAACAATGGCAAACTACTAAATGTAAAATTACCAAGTAAAATCACAAACAGAAACAAATTGATAGGGCTGGATCTGCAAACTAGCCAAACGCAACTAACTTTTTAAGTGTGGTTGTGTGCAATTTTGTGTAGGCAGGTGGAAATATATAAAATATATTTCCTCAGTTTAAAATAAGGAATCATGAAATACTAACAAGGATATTGTCTCCTCGATGTGCTGGCTGGTTGCCAGAGGTTTTTCTTATGTAAGCAATAGATGACATTCTGAATGCACACAGTAGGTAACGAGTAGACGATATACGGTTATATTCTTTATGACACTTTCACAGGTGATCTGGTCCAATCAATGTCTACTATTGGCTAGTAGGTCCAGCAAGATACAGTGACAGTTATCAAGTACATAATCGACCTCTACTCCTATACACACTCGTTAAATGTCAGCCCCTGTTTCATTACACACGCAACACACACAATGGTTGATCCCACATCTCTGATCATGGCGGTTAGGCTCCTTAGCCGGTTGGAACTCGTCGTCTACCACTTCTGGTTAGGCTGTCATCAGGTTGTCGTCTGGCTGTCTTCTCATGGACTAAAATCTCCATCATCATCATCATCATCATCATCATCAGGTGCCTTGCCGACTGGCGTAGGCCATCATGCCTCTCCACAATCTGCGATCTCCTGCTGCATGTATCAGTTCGTGTGCTGACTCACTTCCATGCCATGCAACAAGACTGTCAAGAATCTTCTCTCGTCTTCCTCTGTCCCTCCTTCCACAGATCTTTCAAGTGGTCACTACATGTTCCATCTTCCCTCTTTTCATAACATGGCCGAAAAATGATGACAGTCTCCTTCTGATGTCTGTTATAAGTTGTCTTCGGGCTCCCGCCTCTTTCAAAACCTTTTGGTTGCTCTTTTTGGTTGTCCAAGATAAAGGAATCTCCTTTACGTCCCATTCACTCGTCTATCAATCCGACTTTTCACGCCAGTTACCAAACACATACTTACTGATTCAAACTTGGTCTAAACTTATAACCCTCGTTCTGGGTTTTACATGCTGTTCTGAGCCATGTTCATATATCTCGTGTTTCTACGAGTATTCACATTCTCATGTATTTCTCTCCTATCTCATATTTACCCCTATATTCTTCTTTAGAGGTGTTTCCGTGGAAAAATACCAACATTACACTAACCAGAGCTGAAACTAAACAAACAATTTGTTAGAAATAATTCACACAAACAGGCACATGGCGTCACCAGAACCCGGAAATTCTGACCCACAAATACTGGCTTTTTCGAGTCTGAAACATTAAAACTGAGGTCGGAAAAAATTTTGATCTGAAAACTGGGAGATTTTTGGACCGGCTTCAGTGTCGTCTTGATTTCCCGCTATTCTTCAGGCTTGACTGGTTGCGTAGAATGGAAGAAAAGAAAAAAAAAACGATAATGGCGGTGGCAAGGGAGAAATGAGAATAATTAAGATGGGGGAGGAATGAGACAAGAAAGGGAAATGGAGAGAAAAGAAGCAGGAGCAGCGGGGATGTGGTGGTATTGTTAGTAATAGCGGTGTTAATGAAGGCAGTATGGCCACGTCAGTAATGGTGATGTCAATGATGGTGGTGTCAGTGATGGTGATGTTAGCTATGATGACGATGATGGTGATGTTAGTTATGATGACGATGATGGTGATGTTAGTTATGATGACGATGATGGTGATGTTAGTTATGATGACGATGATGGTGATGTTAGTGATGGTGATGTTAGTTATGATGACGATGATGGTGATGTTAGTGATGGTGATGTTAGTGATGGTGATGTTAGTGATGGTGATGTTAGTGATGGTGATGTTAGTTATGATGACGATGATAGTGAGGTTAGTGATGGTGAGGTTAGTTATGAGGTCGATGATGGTGAGGTTAGTGATGGTGATGTTAGTGATGGTGATGTTAGTTATGATGACGATGATGGTGATGTTAGTTATGATGACGATGATGGTGATGTTAGTTATGATGACGATGATGGTGATGTTAGTTATGATGACGATGATGGTGATGTTAGTTATGAGGTCGATGATGGTGATGTTAGTTATGATGACGATGATGGTGATGTTAGTTATGAGGTCGATGATGGTGATGTTAGTTATGAGGTCGATGATGGTGATGTTAGTTATGATGACGATGATGGTGATGTTAGTTATGAGGTCGATGATGGTGATGTTAGTTATGATGACGATGATGGTGAGGTTAGTTATGAGGTCGATGATGGTGATGTTAGTGATGGTGATGTTAGTTATGATGACGATGATGGTGATGTTAGTTATGAGGACGATGATGGTGATGTTAGTGATGGTGATGTTAGTTATGATGACGATGATGGTGATGTTAGTTATGAGGTCGATGATGGTGATGTTAGTTATGAGGTCGATGATGGTGATGTTAGTGATGGTGATGTTAGTTATGATAACGATGATGGTCATGTTAGTTATGATGACGATGATGGTGATGTTAGTTATGAGGTCGATGATGGTGATGTTAGTGATGGTGATGTTAGTTATGATGACGATGATGGTCATGTTAGTTATGATGACGATGATGGTGATGTTAGTTATGAGGTCGATGATGGTGATGTTAGTGATGGTGATGTTAGTTATGATGACGATGATGGTCATGTTAGTTATGATAACGATGATGGTGATGTTAGTTATGATAACGATGATGGTGAGGTTAGTGATGGTGATGTTAGTTATGATGACAATGATGGTGAGGTTAGTTATGAGGTCGATGATGGTGATGTTAGTGATGGTGATGTTAGTTATGATGACGATGATGGTGATGTTAGTTATGAGGACGATGATGGTGATGTTAGTGATGGTGATGTTAGTTATGATGACGATGATGGTGATGTTAGTTATGATAACGATGATGGTGATGTTAGTTATGATGACGATGATGGTCATGTTAGTTATGATAACGATGATGGTGATGTTAGTTATGATAACGATGATGGTGAGGTTAGTGATGGTGATGTTAGTTATGATGACGATGATGGTGATGTTAGTTATGATGACGATGATGGTGATGTTAGTGATGGTGATGTTAGTTATGATGACGATGATGGTGATGTTAGTGATGGTGATGTTAGTTATGATGACGATGATGGTGATGTTAGTTATGATGACGATGATGGTGATGTTAGTTATGATGACGATGATGGTGAGGTTAGTGATGGTGATGTTAGTTATGATGACGATGATGGTGATGTTAGTTATGATGACGATGATGGTGATGTTAGTGATGGTGATGTTAGTTATGATAACGATGATGGTGATGTTAGTTATGATAACGATGATGGTGAGGTTAGTGATGGTGATGTTAGTTATGATGACAATGATGGTGAGGTTAGTTATGAGGTCGATGATGGTGATGTTAGTGATGGTGATGTTAGTTATGATAACGATGATGGTGATGTTAGTGATGGTGATGTTAGTTATGATGACGATGATGGTGATGTTAGTTATGAGGACGATGATGGTGATGTTAGTGATGGTGATGTTAGTTATGATGACGATGATGGTGATGTTAGTTATGATGACGATGATGGTGATGTTAGTTATGATAACGATGATGGTGATGTTAGTTATGATGACGATGATGGTCATGTTAGTTATGATAACGATGATGGTCATGTTAGTTATGATAACGATGATGGTGATGTTAGTTATGATGACGATGATGGTGATGTTAGTTATGATGACGATGATGGTGAGGTTAGTGATGGTGATGTTAGTTATGATAACGATGATGGTGATGTTAGTTATGATAACGATGATGGTGATGTTAGTTATGATGACGATGATGGTGATGTTAGTTATGATGACGATGATGGTGAGTTAGCAATGGTGATTTTAGTTATGATGACGATGACGGTGAGTTAGCGATAGTGGTGTTAGTTATGATGACGATGATGGTGAGTTAGCGATGGTGGTGTTAGTTATGATGATGATGATGGTGATGTTAGCTATGATGACGATGATGGTGATGTTATTTATGATGACTATGATGGTGATGTTAGTTATGGTGATGTTAGTTATGATGATGGTGATGATGGTGTTAGTGATGCAGGTTTTAGTGAAGGTGATGTAAATTATACTGAAGATAATGATGGCGATGTTAATGATAGTGATGGTAGTGTTAAAGCTGATGTGGTAATGGTGTCAGTGATGGTTGTGGTAATGGTAATGATGGTTGTCATAATGGTAATGATGGTTGTGTTAGTGATGGTAGTGGTGGTGTTAGTAATGGTGTTAGTAACGGTAGTGGTTGTGTTAGTGATGATAGTATTAGTGTTAGTGATAGTGGTGGTGGTGTTAGTGATGGTGGTGGTGGTGTTAGTGATGGTGGTGGTGGTGTTAGTGATGGTGGTGGTGGTGTTAGTGATGGTGGTGGTGGTGTTAGTGATGGTGGTGGTGGTGTTAGTGATGGTGTGGTGTTGGTGTTAGTGATGGTGGTGGTGTTGGTGTTAGTGATGGTGGTGGTGTTGGTGTTAGTGATGGTGGTGGTGTTGGTGTTAGTGATGGTGGTGGTGTTGATGTTGGTGTTAGTGATGGTGGTGGTGTTGGCGTTAGTGATAGGGGTGTTGGTGTTAGTGATGGTGGTCGTAGTGTTAGTGATGGTGGTCGTGGTTTTAGTGATGGTGGTAGTGTTGCTAGTGATGGTGGTAGTGGTGTTAGTGATGGTGGTCGGGGTGTTAGTGATGGTGGTTTGGGGGTTAGTGAAGGTAGGGGTAATCTTAGGGATGGTGGTGATGGTCTTAGTGATGGTGGTGGTGTTAGTGATAATATTGTAATATGTGCGATGATCATGAAAATTTTGAGGCTGATCATGGAAGTGATGATTATGGTAGTATTGGTGGCTGTTGTGGTGATAGTGTTAGTGGATGTTGTGGTTGGGATAAGGGGGTGTGTAGCAGTGGTGAAAATGATAGTGGTGGTATTTCTAGTGGTGGTGGTAGTTGCAGCATTGGTAATAAATTGGTCGCAGTGATGGCGCTGGTTGTAGTGGCAATAGTGTCAGTGGCGATGATGGTAATAATGGGGGTGGTTGTGACAATAGTGGTGGTGATGATGGTCGTGGAGACAGTGACGATGATGATGACAGTGATGCTGATGAAGATAAGCGTAGTATAAATAGTGGCGATAGCGATAATCATGGTTATGTTTGTGGTGGTAGAAGTAGTGGTTATGATGATAAAGGTCGTTTTAGCAGTGTCGATAATCATGATGATGATGGTGGCGGCGGTGATGTTGATGAAGGTGGTGTAGTAAGATGTCAACAATAAAAAGATAAAGTCTGGATAGAAAGTACTGCACTCTCATGTATGGATTACAAGTAGATATAAATATAACGTTAGGCAAATCAATACACCTTAATGAGGAGCGTTGACGCAAGGAAAACATGGGAGAGAGTGCCCATTCCCCTCTTGGGTTTACTGGGACAAGGTAGGGGCTCACTGGGCTAGAGTCTTGTAAGTACGTAATATTAATCATAATAGCTATTATTCCTTTTTTTTTTTAATTATGTTCAAATGAAAAAATTTTGGTGTTTCTTGAGATGTAGAAACAAATACTTAAAAAGAATTAAGGGGGACATTGTGGGGGGGGGGGGGGGGGGGGGAGCAGCTCAGTATAGAACCCTTGGTAAAAGTAACGTTGGTCTCCCCACGCCCCGCCCGCCCATATACACACTACGTCACTTCTGATTGGTAGTTTCTAAACCTGTCACATTACCACAAGGTTACGGGGTTGTTCCGTGATGCCGTTAACAGCGCGCATTGTATATTTCAGCACGCCAGCGAACATGGAGCAACCGGCCCTAACACAGCTTCCCTAGAGAGTGCTGTAACCTATGGCATCGGCATCTTTGTATCGGAAGGAAAACGTAAATGTAAGACACCACAGAAAGCAAACAATATAGCGGGACACACCTGTAACCTTCAAGAAAGTCGACCAGCCCAACAAACTTGTGAATTAGAAGTGACCTACTTTCTCTGGGGAGATTTGCGTAAACCAATCAGAGCCCTTTTCTCCGCCTTCAGGCGTATTGGGAACATAGGGTTAAACCTTTATTTTATAGACCAATCGGCACTTGGGGTGACATGGTCAGCATCACACCGGCCACCTTTACTTCCTAGGACTGCACCTTGTACCCTCTCATGGCTGGATCGACTTAACAGCCAATGTCTTTTTGAAAAAAAAAGTCAATTTCACTTTCCAGTAGCTTATCTGGTACCCATTACTGAGTCGACGTCACAGCCAAGATCATTTCTGGAGGGGAAAGAAAAGTGCGACTCCATTTGGATTTGAAGCTACGACCTTCACATTCGCAGATGGGCGTGGCCAGCTTTCCGCCCCCTACCCCAAATTTATTTCTTCTTTATTTTGGGGAGGGGAGGGGTGTAAGACTTTCAGAGTGCCTGGGATCATTAGGTTCCCGCGCCCCTGAAAAGCACAGATCGTCTTGCGTAGGGTTGTATTGCAACAATAAATAATGCAATTCGCCTTGGCCCGAGAATTCATCTTTTGTTTCGTGTCCAAGTGTGGACAACATTGATTTTTCCCCGCCTTAAGAAATGCAAAACATGCACGTCGGCTCAGATAACCAAACAATATTTAGTTTCTGTGGTGTTTCTGTGCAGTTTATTCCGTTGCCAGCGAACTGTTTAGCTCATTGTATATGGACAACCACAATTATTTGTTTCGGAACTCAAGTTTGGTGAGGGTTGTTTTTAACAAATACAAAGAGAGTTGTTATGCATTTCCCAGTACAAATTAGGAAATTGATGTTTAAGTATAATGCAGTATTTGAATAAAGAAGACACAAACAATAGATTGTACAGTTGATTGCATGACACATTTCGCTGTTATCTCGTCAGTTGCATGCTATAGTAACATCTGATTAAAATGATGTAAAAAAATTAACCCTTCAAACTGGAACACAATCGACTACATTCAAAAGTAACTGTCGTTTTCATCCAGGTAAAAACACACTATGGTCGGCATAGGGGTTGCAAACAAGCTTCGTAAAGCCAGGGTGCCGGGTTCGATCCCAGCTGCGGGCCTTGCGCCGGTATCGACAGTGGAATCGAAAAACCGATCGTCTAGAAAGCAATGGCATTGGACGTAAATTTGCCTATAAAAACCACAACAGGCAAAAATGCTGGGGTTGGTTCTGCAATGCATTGTAAAAAAAAAAAAACTGACAACCATGTCAAGGAATACTGTCGTTGATAAAGCTGCAGAATTTGATCTTTTTGCGAGGTAAGGAGCGGGCGACAATCAAGTCTGCTCACCTATATTATATGTGTGTGTGTGTGTGTGTGTGTGTGTGTGTGTGTGTGTGTGTGCGTGCGTGTTCGTGTGTGTGTGTTGAAAAATCGTTCAATGAACTGAAATGTAAATCTTAATAATCACGGCATGTTACGATAAAATTTATAGACATTAAATTTTACACTGGGTAGAATTATTTTAGAGATCACAACCATAGAAACGTTGAAATTTCCTTTGAAAAAATCTTGACGGCAAAGAAAAAAGAAGAAAAGAATGCGGTGACTACTCATTTTTTTTTTTATATCAACCAGCACTGGCACGAAAAAGAAAGAAAAGTTAATAGTCACTTTGGTAGAAATTTTCTGCCAGCAGGAACCATTCTTCAAGTACTTGAGAGAAACGCATCTTAACTCAATTCTAGAATCGATTACAGTGGAATCGAGATTACTAAATGTTGTATAACTTCACCGTGCTTCAGGGATTCTTAATACAGAGTTGAGTTGAGTCAAGAATTGACAGCACAGTGCTCGGTGCATTCCCATGTGTGCTCCGTCAACATCTTTAGCAGCCAGCGCAGACTTCCAATACTGATGGTACCGGTCACAATCTGGTTATATTACTGTCTTGCATTTCCTCTGAGTGTAGTGAGTCGGCCAGACCCTCTGGTCACACCCAGGTGCATCATTCTCTCCAGTCCATAATAAACTTGCTTGTTCCCAAAATGCCATATTTGCCTTGTCCTGTATCATTTCACCACCCAATGGTGCAAATCCATTCAATATGTCTGCCTGTTCATTACCCACTACGCCGGCAGGGCTGGAAAAAAGATCTAAAGATCACTACCTGTGATCTTCCAAGTGAAGCTTGCCCCTCTGCTCAAAGCACCCCTGTCGTCACGTTTCTCATCATGCTTTCAGAGTCTGTTACAATTACAACATGTGTGTGCATCTTGTTCTCTAGCCACCGGAGAGCTGCAGTTACCGCCTCCACCTCCATTCTCATGCTAGATGTTCAGATGTCGCATGCTAGGCTGTCTTGCACTAAAGATTTTCTATTGGCTTTCGCTTCAAGCCCCCAGGCACTTCTCTTTCCTCTCAACACCGAACCATCTGTATAGACAAGCAGATCACCTGGGCGTGAGTTGTGAATACAGAGGATCAGGATAGCCATATTGTGTACTGATACATGCCATAGGGTCTGTTACGTCTGTCGAATACCTATGGATCTAGAGTCTTCTTCTTCTTCTTCTTCTTGTTCTTAGCGTTTTATCGGCTGTAGACTGTGGCGGAAAGTTCTGGTTGTTCTCCCACTTCTGGACTTTGGTCTGGATCCAGAACTTGAGTTTTACGTGCACATCTGTTTTACAGATCTGACTCATTTGTGTGCAGACTGTTGGTTTCTTGTACTCTGACTTTTTTGTTCTCCTACATGGAGTCCCGTAACCCACAGGGGAAAGAGTAAGTAGCTAAATGTTACTTCGACTTCTATGTGCTTAGTTGTTTCATCACCATCATCAATATCACCACCACCGCCATTATTATGATTATCGTCATCATCATCATCGTCATCATCATCATCATCGCTATCCTGTTGTGCCTGTTGTGCCTTTATGCGTCTCATAGGAATCGCAATTTATTCGGACATTCCGTTTTTTTCAGCAGTTGCCTCGTTTCTTTGTGTGTGTGGTGTGTGTGGTTGTTAGTGTGTGTGGTTGTTGGTGTGTGGTGTGTGTTTAAAGTGTGTGTTTGCGTGCGTGTGTGTGCGTGTGTGTGTGTGTGTGTGTGTGTTATCAGCTGTTTCCAACTGCAGCTCATCGTATGGTCAGTCACTATCACTGGGTTTATGTATTCTATTTCATTGTCACTATTTTGTCAGTTCATTTGTGTGTGCGTGTTTTTTTTTTCCCTTGTCGTTGTTCTGTTGATGAAAGCTAATAGCCATAGAGTCTTTTATTTGTTTATTGTTATATAAAGCTTGTTATGTTTTCTTATCCTTTTCTGTCCTTTAATTTCTTTTGTTTCCTATATATTTATATCTTTTGTTTACTATTATTTCCCATATTTTCTTTTCTATATTGTGTTTTCTATTGTTTCTTATCTTTTTCTATCCCTTTTTTCTTTTATTGTTTCTTATCTTTTCTATTTATTTCCTGTGCAGAAGATACTCTTTCGCCCTTTCAGTCATCTTGGTTGGCTTGATAGTACTATTTTCCATAACAAGAGAAGGCAGGAGACCACAGAGACAAGAGACAATGAGTACAAAAAACAACAACAACAAAAAACCATTGTGACGAGGGACAAAGAGGATAGATAGACCATGGAGACAAGAGACAATGAGTATAACAACAACACTATTATGAGGAGAGATCATGAAGATGAGAGACCATGGAGACAAAAGACCAACCACTGAGGCAAACCGGACAACAGACCATTCTGATATAGCTAACATTTACTTTATTCGTGACTTCCACCCCGCCCCCCTCCTCCTCCCCCCTAATTTCCGGCACTGTATGCCACAACATCTTCTAGGTTATCTTACTCTGAAGCACCCCCCCCCCCCCTAACCCCCACCTTTTCCAAAAGAGACGTAGTGACAAGAGACCAGGAGGAAAATGATACCAAGGGGATAAAAACCTATGAGAATAAGAGACATAGTGACAAGAGACCATGGAGACAAGAGACCAAAGGGATAAAAAACCATGGAGGGCTATGAGGAACAGAGACCAAAGGGATAAGAGACCATGGGGGACAAAAGACCACGGGGACAAAAGACCACGGGGACAAAAGACCATAGGGATAAGAGGTCATGGGGACAAAAGACCATGGGGACAAAAGACCATAGGGACAAGAGACCATGGGGACAAAAGACCATAGGGACAAGAGACCATGGGGACAAAAGACCATAGGGACAAGAGACCATGGGGACAAAAGACCATTGTGACAAGAGACCATGGGGACAAAAGACCATAGGGACAAGAGACCATGGGGACAAAAGACCATAGGGACAAGAGACCATGGGGACAAGAGACCATCGGGACAAAAGACCATAGGGACAAGAGACCATGGGGACAAAAGACCATGAGGACAAAATACCATAGGGACAAAAGACCATGGGGACAAAAGATCACAGGGACAAAAGACCATGGGGACAAGAGACCATGGGGACAAAATATCATGGGGACAAAAGACAATGGGGACAAGAGACAATGGGGATAAAAGACCATAGGGACAATAGCCTATGAGGATAAGAGACAGTCACAAGAGGCCATTCCACGCCACTACAGTTCCTGGGATGCCTTACTCTAGTCCCACCCCCCTCCCCCCCCACTCCCCTTTTCTTCCCAAAGACCCGTCGTTAACCCGCAGGCCCTAATTGCATTTACCCTCATCCGCAACGACAACACAGAGATCGTGCACTCCATCCGGATGATTAGATCTCTCAAACTGGAGATGGGGTCGGCGCTTGTCCCGATGACTGCCAGTGTTGGTTGAGTCAACACGCACACCATCAACCTGAAGTTGTTAAGGTCTCTGCAAACATTTCACCAATTATTTCTTCCATTTTTTCCTCCCATTTATCCTCTCATTAGTTCCCTCTCTCCCTCAGCAAAATTACCTGGTCGATATAGATAGATTCTAGTCTGGGGATGTCCGGTGAGGCATCCTCTTATTCTTATTAACTAAGTTTTTTCCTTCTTCTCATCCATTCTCTTCTTTTCTTCTTCTTCTTTTTTGTATGCAGATTGTTGGTTCCTGGCCTCTCAGACAGATGCACTCCGACTTCGAAAAGAGCTCCCAATTAGTCTACGAAAAGCTTGTTGGGTAGGCGGTGGGTCTATTCTTGTTTTCCCCCCACATTGTTACCCCAGAACCCACACGAGGAGTCCTTTTAGTAACTCAAAGTTTGTTGAACTTTTCTTATTTTGTATTCAGTAACCTAGATTAATCTGTCTTTCTTTTGAGATGGATCTGCTTCCTATCATATAAAGGTTGTCGATGGGATGAGGAAGGGGTAGAGGTTAAACATAAGAATGTGAATGATGAAGCATGAGGGATAGGGAAGAAAAGGATGACTATAAGAAGGGGAGGAGAAGAAGGAGAAGGAAAAAAGAGGAAGAAGAAGAGGATGAAGAAGATGATGATGAGGAGGAGGGGAGAAGGAAACTGGTGATCACAGCGGTGATGATGTCAATGCTGATAAGGACAATAATAAAATATCAACGCTACATTGAATCTCTTTCGTTAAATTCTCATTCCATGACAAGAAACACATCTCCCGCCATTTTTTTCCAGTGCAGACGATCGGGTCTCTAACTTCCAATGTGCCGGCATCAGTACGACACAGAAATAAATGACGACATAAAAACAAAGTTAATTGGATAGCAACGGAACAAGATTTTATTTTCTCCCTGACATCAAATGTTGCTTCGAGCTACTACAATGTCATTAATGTTCACTGCAGGAAACTTCCATAATTTTCTTCGTCGGGATTTCTGATTGACAAATTTGGGGTCATATTTATTTGTTTTGTTGCAAATGTTTAGGTCATTTTAAACATTTTTTTTTTTAAAGATTATGTTTGTCTTCAAAGTTAAATTAATTTCTTTAATTAGTTAGACGGGGGAAAGGGAGGGGGAGTGGAAAGGGGGTGTGGGGGAGGGGGTGGGTTGAGGTTTTTTAGCGCGCGATTAAATATTAGGTAATTAATTTAAGCTCAGATACATGAGCATATAGAAATTCACATTGAGATAGACAGACAGATAGACTAGCAGGCAGTCTGACAGGTGGACCCTCGGACAGGGGGTCAGACTGACAAAGTATACAGACAAGTGTGCAGGCAGTCAGGTTCAGGCAGACAGATGGTAGACGGGCGCCAACAGACAAGCAGGCATGTAGACAGACAAGGAGCATGCAGGAAGAAAGCGGGCAGTGGGTGGACATACAGACTAACGGACAGACGGACAGACAGACGGACAGCAGACTAGGCGGAAGGCAAAAATACATACAAACATCAGACTAGTTCACATACAGGCGTCAGACATACAGACAAACAACAGTCTGGTTCACATACAGGCGGCAGGCAGACATACAAACAGCAGACTGAGTCACATGCAGGCGGCAAGCAGACATACATACATACAAACATCAGACTGTTTCACATACAGGCGGCAGGCAGACATACATGCAGACAAACTGCAGTCTGGGTTACATGCAGGCGGCAGGCAAACATACATACATACAAACATCAGACTGGGTCACATACAGGCGGCAGGCAGACATACATGCAGACAAACAGCAGACTAGGTCACATGCAGGTGGCAAGCAGACATACATACAGACAAACAGCAGACTAAGTCACATACAGGCGGCAAGCAGACATACATAAAGAAAAACAGCAGAATGGGTCACATGCAGACGGCAGGCAGACATACACGCAGACAAACAGCAGACTGGGTCACATGCAGGCGACAAGCAGACATACATGCAGACAAAAAGCAGACTGGGTCACATGCAGGCGACAAGCAGACATACATGCAGACAAAAAGCAGACTGGGTCACATACAGGCGACAAGCAGACATACATGCAGACAAACAGCAGAATGGGTCAAATGCAGGCGGCAAGCAGACATACATGCAGACAAACAGCAGACTGTCTCGCAGGTAGAGACAAGGACAGACGACAAGCAGCAGGCAGGAGACAGAGAACAGGCAGACAGACAGACAGACAGACAAGCAGCAGACAGTCTCGCAGGTAAGGGT
>CAJHNH020001693.1:27500-60000 GCA_905116865.2 Candidula unifasciata
ATATTTCAGCACGGCAGTGCTTTTAACATTCCAAAAACATGAACAGTTTGGGTCTGACACAAACCCCTAGAGAGTGCTGAAACCTATGTCACAGGCATTCTCTTTCTCGGAATGAACACGTTAATGCTAGACATCAAAGAAACAAAAAAATAAGAGCGTGACACACCCGTAACTTCCACTAAACTGGACTGGCCCAAGAAACTTGTCAATGAAAACTGACCTACTTTTTTGTGGAGGCATACGTCGAACTAAATCTCTGTTGGGTTATTTTACGATGGTCTCCCCATTTGCACACCCCCAGTTGTAAGTCAACTCCATTGATAAGTTGGTTGGTGTAGTCTACCGTGGTCGAGGTTATGGGAGTCGCAGTCTGTTGTCTGGTATTTATGGGGTTTTTTTTTTCGAGAAAGATTCGGTATGTGACATAGGTTTTGTCACTCTCTAGGGGGTTGTGTTTGAGAGGTGGCAAAAGCTCTGGTATACAACACGCGGTATGAGCGCGAGTGCAGAATATCTCCGTGACCTTGTGTCATCCAATCAGAAGCGAGCTAGTGTGGCGGTGTGCCAATGGGAAGACAAGCTTAAAATTTATCCTCTGTTGATACATTAAGTCGGTGTCTGTGGCTTAGGCGTTGCGAACACGCTTTGTAATAGCGGGGTGCCGGGTTCGATCCCAGCTGCAGGCCTTGCGTTGGTTTTGACAGTGGTATCGAGAAGCCGGCTGTCCTGAAAGCAATGGCGAACTACTGGATGTAAATTTTCCTTTAAAACCACAACGGCTAATTAATGCTGGTGTTGGTTCTGTAACGTCCTGTAAAGAATACGCAACAAACTGATGCATTAAGCGGTAAAAGGGAAGGTGAAGAAAAAGAAGAATGCTAAACTACCTTTTGAGACACTGAGGTGAGTACTCGCACCTTTTGAGACAGTGAGGTGAGTACTGGCACTTTTGAGACAGTGAGGTGAGTACTGGCACTTTGAGACACTGAGGTGAGTACTGGCACTTTTGAGACACTGAGGTGAGTACTGGCTCTTTTGAGACACTGAGGTGAGTACTGGCACTTTTGAGACACTGAGGTGAGTACTGGCACCATTTGAGACACTGAGGTGAGTACTGGCACTTTTGAGACACTGAGGTGAGTACTGGCACTTTTGAGACACTGAGGTGAGTACTGGCACTTTTGAGACACTGAGGTGAGTACTGGCACCTTTTGAGACACTGAGGTGAGTACTGGCACCTTTTGAGACACTGAGGTGAGTATTGGCATTTTAAAGACACTGAGGTGAGTACTGGCACCTTCTGAAACACTGAGGTGAGTACTGGCACCTTCTGAGACACAGGTGAGTGCTGGCACCTTTCGAGAAACTGCGGTGGGTACCGGCACCTTTTAAGACACAAAGGTGAGTAACGGCACCTTTTAAGATACTGAGGTGAGTAATGGCACCTTTTGAGACACTGAGGTGAGTACTGGCACTTTTGAGACACTAAAGTGAGTACTGGCACCTTTTGAGACACTAAGGTGAGTACTGGCAGCTTTTGAGACACTGAGGTGAATACTGGCACCCTTTGAGACACTGAGGTGAGTACTGGCACCTTTTGAGACACTAAGGTGAGTACTGGCACCTTTTGAGACACTAAGGTGAGTACTGGCACCTTTTAAGACACTAAGGTGAGTACTGGCACCTCTTGAGACACTAAGGTGAGTACTGGCACCTTTTAAGACACAGATGTGCGCCGGCACCTTTTAAGACACTGAGGTGAGTACCAGCACTTTTAAAACTTGGAGGTGAGTACCGGCACCTTTTTAAACACTTAAAGAAAGGAACCCCCACCTTTTAAAAATGTTGAAGTGTGTACCATCACTGTTATGTCCAGAAAAAAAAAAAAAAAAACTACTTAAAAAGCATCCCAGACAAGAAAATTTGCAACGAAAATATTCAACACTTACACGTCATCAAGGAACCACGATCCTAAAGCTATCAAGACTCATCAACAGCCCTCAGTGAGGGCCATTAAGGCTCTCAGCTGACGACAACGATCAAGTGGTGCTACATAAGTACAGTTTGCTCACGACGTACTTCAGCCGAGACTTAACTGTCTAGTCTTCTCTATTGTTTTTGTCTGGTCAAGTACTCTCTCTCTCTCTCTCTCTCTCTCTCTCTCTCTCTCTCTCTCTCTCTCTCTTTCTGACACACATCCGTCTATCATTATCTCTGAGTTGTTAAGCTTTCTCTTTCAATCACCTGTCTATCTCTATCAGTTGGTAATTTTTCTCTTTCTCTCTTAATAGTCTTTCATTCTTTTACAGTTGTTAATTTATCTCGCAATCGTCTATATTTGCATGTCAGATTTGTGTCTTCGTCTCTCAGTCGTTTATATTTCTATCGTAGTTGTCTATCTCTGTCTCTCAGTCGTCTGTATTTCTCTCAGTCGTCTGTATTTCTCTCAGTCGTCTGTATTTCTCTCAGTCGTCTGTATTTCTCTCAGTCGTCTGTATTTCTCTCAGTCGTCTGTATTTCTCTCAGTCGTCTGTATTTCTCTTCTCTCAGTCGTCTGTATTTCTCTCAGTCGTCTGTATTTCTCTCAGTCGTCTGTATTTCTCTCAGTCGTCTGTATTTCTCTCAGTCGTCTGTATTTCTCTCAGTCGTCTGTATTTCTCTCAGTCGTCTGTATTTCTCTCAGTCGTCTGTATTTCTCTCAGTCGTCTGTATTTCTCTCAGTCGTCTGTATTTCTCTCAGTCGTCTGTATTTCTCTCAGTCGTCTGTATTTCTCTCAGTCGTCTGTATTTCTCTCAGTCGTCTGTATTTCTCTCAGTCGTCTGTATTTCTCTCAGTCGTCTGTATTTCTCTCAGTCGTCTGTATTTCTCTCAGTCGTCTGTATTTCTCTCAGTCGTCTGTATTTCTCTCAGTCGTCTGTATTTCTCTCAGTCGTCTGTATTTCTCTCAGTCGTCTGTATTTCTCTCAGTCGTCTGTATTTCTCTCAGTCGTCTGTATTTCTCTCAGTCGCCTGTATTTCTCTCAGTCGTCTGTATTTGTCTCAGTCGTCTGTATTTCTCTCAGTCGTCTGTATTTCTCTCAGTCGACTGTATTTCTCTCAGTCGTCGTCTGTATTTCTCTCAGTCGTCGTCTGTATTTCTCTCAGTCGTCTGTATGTCTTTCAGTCGTCCTATCTTTGTCTCTCAGTCGTCCCATATTTGTCTCTCAATCGTCCCATCTTTGTCTCTCAATCGTCCCATCTTTGTCTCTCAATCGTCCCATCTTTGTCTCTCAATCGTCCCATCTTTGTCTCTCAATCGTCCCAATTTATATCCCAATCGTTCATGTTTCCATCTCCTTTGTCTATCTTTGTCTCTCATTCGCCTATATTTCTATCTCAATCTTTGTCTCTCTCAATCATCTATATTTATATCTCAGTCTTTGTCTCTCTCAGTCATCTATATTTATATCTTAGTTGTTTATATTTATAATGTAGTTGTCTATCTTTGTCTCTCAATCGTCTCTTTTTTTCTCAATCGTCGTTCTCTCCCTCACCCTGTCGTCTACATTTACATCTCTAGTATGCCTGCCACTCATACTTATCTACTGTCTCTTTATTCCTTCATTATCTCTCTGGTATTTATGTAACAGGGAGACGTCATCACTTGTTTGTTAGGATGTAGGTTATTGCGCAAAATTATGATGTACGGGAATCAACAAGTTTTGGCAGTCTTAGCATTTTTTTTCTTTTTCTAGAAACTTCTTCTGTTATTAACAGAGAAAAGTTTTGCAACTGAATAATCTATAAATAGTATTTGACATCATTGTTGACCTGCCCTGTCAAAGTGAACGTAGTAGTACTGGCGTTCAGGAAGTATCTATGAAGTCAGCTGTCAATTTAATTACTATATTTGCACAGAATAAGATGATGAAATCTGGAGCAATTGAGATATAATTAGAAAATTCCACGTGAGAACGTACATAGTAAACAAGTTGAGCATTCAAGAATATTCTAGAAGAGTAGAAAACACATTTACCGCATTCCAGCACCTCATCAAGTAAACAAACGGCCAACGAAGCGAAAGAAAACTGACCACCTGCAAAATGAGACGTTTTGAAAAGGGCCGTAATCAAAAACTAAAAGAGATCATGTGAGAAAGGAAGAAATTACAAGAACTATTGGAACAACCCCTACACTTAAATTCAATGAAAAAGGCATTGTTGTGTTATTTAATGAGAATGAGACAATGATGCTAGCAGCCTGAGCGTGCAACATGAAAGTAGAAACATCAAGATGTAGGGGAAGAACAAGAAGAAGATGAGATTGAAGGATTCTCTCATAGCTTAAGACTCCAAAAGTTCACGGCATACCGGACAACTGAGTATGCCCTAGCTCGGATATCGACAATCTGTTAACCTGTAACGCATACGGCGGAAAGAAGAATATGGACAACAGAAAGAAAAGAGAGATAATAACAGAATTTTAAAAAATACACAAAATCTCTTGACATATAAGTTGAGCAGGTCTCACAGAAATATCCATAAGACAATTGGGCAGTAGAATCTCTGAGGCACGTGTGATGCCGGAAGTGGGCATTGGACATGAAGATGCGTTAACTTGCGAGTTACGACAAGGGTGTCGAGGAATGTAAAAATGTTTTTGTTAACACTTACCTACATACTCATTTGTTCTTTTACTCACCCACCCGATCAATTTATTCATATTTTCACTCACTCTATAATTCATTCATTCATTCATTCAATGCTGAATTTGCGGTATTTTTTTCTGCAGACTGACCCAATACGCCATGGAGACGAAAAAGGCACATAAGCAACTGAACACATTTAGCAACCAAAGACGCTCTGCTAGCAACACTACCGGACTTAGCGCAATAAACAATACTACCAGTGACGCAGACCCCAGCTTAGTCAATGTGGACATTCTATCAACAGTTTCCGATACGCTTATGCTGCCGAATTCGGTAGCGGCCACTAGTGAGCATATCTCGGCCGATGTAATGAGTTCTTTGCAGACTTTTGCAGTATCCGAGTCGTTACTTCCAGCAGCGGCCCCTCGGTCTACCTCACAAGTACGTCTCTCAAGGCCTCGGCTCAAAATATCCGACCATGACCACATGACTATCACCATAGTAACAGATGATGACGACGTATCCACAAGTTCTACTGACATGGATCGCCCGCCACGGGAGAAAGGTACTCGAAGAGTAAGAAGGGTTAGAAAATGTCAGAGGCAAAAACGGGGACATTCTAAAGGTGCCAGCAGATCAAAGTCGCAAAAATCATCATCAGTTTACAGAGCTGTTTCTGTAGCAGACGATCATGGCTCGCCCAAACTTTCCATCCCGTGTTCACAGAAAGGCAACAAATCCAGCGATAGTGATGATGAACAATATGTGACCACTTCGGGCGACCGTACTTCATATCCAAATTATGATAGCCCTCAAGGACCATCATATGAATCGGCAAACTCGTACACATGCAACCAACAAGAAGTTATACTGAACGGAAACAGTCCAACTTTCTCACAATTACCGCTTTTGGATACACGAGGCATAACTTCACAAGAGACCAGATATGGCCCAAAATGTAACCCCGATAAACATTCGAACTATAATGACGGCAGCAAGATTACAGAAATTTTCAAAGAGAAGCTCTTTCCAGAAAACCACAGTACGCTTAATTCTTTTAGCATCATGGATGATTCATTAACTCCATCATCTACAACATTTGACAGACCGATAAACGGCACACATGACAACCCACATATGGGCGAATGCCAGGAAACAAATCAGATCACTGTCAACAATTCCTGTGACAAAAACACAGAGCCACTTCTAGTTTGTATTTCACCTGAGCAACCAGAACAGAGCAGTTGGCGGGAAAACGGTTATCTCGCAGATACGGAAAATATATTTTCCTGCTCCACATTTTCCAGACTTAGCAGTCCCTTCCACCGGAAGCGGAAGTCACATGATCAGTTTGACCCAGTAGCGTGTGATGTTTCGCATAAAAGATCTTCCTCATCTCTCTCAGATGACTGCTCCAAGGCCAGCCCAGTTTTTCAGGAAAGAATCAAACCGGCGACTTCGGCGTCTCTAGGGTTATTTCGCATACGTCAAAGTAGAGTGGTTCAGCGGGCAGTGCATCTGACATATTTGTTGACGTTTCTATTCATGTTCGCATCCTTGCTGCAGCTGTACACAGTGTTTGGTGTGTATGGTGTTCTTGGGACAAACCCTCGACCGGACCCTTGGCCCTGGCTGCTCCTGCACACAATATTTCGGTGAGTGTTTATGTGTGGGATGTTTGGTTGCTGTGTTTTGGATTTGCTGTGCTGTATTGTTGTATTGTTATGGTTGCTCTGTTGTGTTGTACTGTTATGTTTGTTGTGTTGTTGCATTGCTGTGGTAGCCGTGTTGTTGTGGTAGCGGTGTTGTTATGGTTGTTGTATTGTTGTGGTTGCTGTGTTGTGGTTGCTCCTTTGTTGAGTTGTACTGGTATGGTTGCTATGTTGCTGTGTTGTTGCATTGTTGTGGTAGCTGTGTTGCTGTATTGCTGTGGTTGCTGTATTGTTGCGGTTGCTGTGTTTGCTGTGTTTTTGTATTGTTGTGGCTGCTGTATTGTTGTTTTGTTGTGAATGTTGTGTTGTTGTAGTTGTTGTCGTATTCTTGTGGTTGTTGTATTGTTGTAGTTGCTGTATTGCTGCGGTTGCAGTGTCGAGGTTGCTGTGTTGTTGTAGTCACTGTGTTGTTACTGTTGCGGATGCTGAATTGTTGTGGTCGCTATTGTGTCGTCCTGAATAAGTATTCTCTAGACCTTGTTTTTTTTATATTGCTGTTAATGTTGCGGCTTCTGTTGGTGTTGTCTACAATGTTGTTTTGACGTTGATGTTGCATGGCTGCAGCTGTTATTATTATGATTATTAACTGTTTTTGCTTCTCAAGCTTTTGTGCAGTTGCCGCTTTGCACCAATTGTCAACCCGGGCGAAACATGATTGACAGGGGCAGTAGAATCCACACGAGGAAGCTAGAATCCATCCAAGTCGTTGGGAATTCCCATAAACGAAGCAATCAAATGAGCTCTTTCAAGCTGTTGTATACTTTACACTGACCAGCCTTGCAAGGTCAAGCGGACTAGGATGATATTTGAGGACGTGCTGTAATATGAGACGAGGTGTCCTAATCTACAGGGACCTTGTTGTTTCCGTCTTTCTATCAGATGTGCTGTTAAAGCTCTGGGAAAGCACGGGGTTTGAGGCCCAAGGCGAGTGGGACTAGCAAGACCCACTGCACACAGCCTGGGCAGTATTGTACAGGATATATCTTGCCCATGCTGCATGATCCGTCCCTCGACATTCCTTGTTGACCTTATAAGGAAAGTACCACCAGTACGCTGGGAACAAAACGCGCCACAGAAGGTGCCAATTTAGAAGAGCAGTACTATATTTGTTCACCTGTCAGAGTTCCTTTCATAGACCAGCTGCCAGCAGTGTTGCCACTTTTCTTTGACAAAAAAAAACACATCCGAAACGGACTCAAAAATATCTAAAAACATCTAAATTTGCGTAGGAAAACATCTAGAAAAAACATCCAAATGGAAAAGAGTCACAAATTACCTAGCAATTGATATGACTTACCTTCTTCTTCTTCTTCTTGTGTTCGCTTTCTGATTTACACCGACAGACAGGTTCTTGTGATAAACTTGACTGTTTTTATGAGTTCATTTTATTCCCATACAACTTTGTGTGCTGTGGTGACTCACGGGGCCAGTATTCTCTTCTTAATAAGCTGAACAAGGGACATTCTTGCAGGACATGTTCTGTAGTCTGCACACATAGACCACAAGGGCACACAGATGAACTACTTAGACGAAGCCTGTGCATATGCTGGTTAAGTTTGTTATGTCCTGTCCTGAGACGTAGGATAATGACCTGCCCATGACGGTCAAGTAAGTGGTAGTCATCTCTGGCCAGACTCTGTTCACTTATAATAGCCTGGATGGCCCTTTTCTTCTCATAGTATGTTACTGTATTCTCTTCCTGGTCACATTCGGCCCCTTTTTTAGCAAGTTTATCTGCGGTTTCGTTTCCTGGTATACCACAGTGGGATGGCACCCATTGGAGTACAGTACACTTTTGGGCAGCCACCTTGCCAAGTTCAGTTCTCAAGTGAGGGAGTTTGCCACTCTTGAGGGCTTGAAGCACTGATAGCGCATCTGTGAATATGACCACTTGGTGGCAATCAGAACTGGTGTTGTGTAACATTTCGGCAGCCTGCTCTAGTGCTAAAATCTCTGCTGTGTAGTTAGAACAGAATGTACCCGTGGGTATCCACTTTGTGTGGCGGTGGTTGTCTGGGTATTTAATAAAGATGCCAACACTCCCCCGATTTTTAACCGCAGTGGTTGCTGATCCATCTGTGTAAGTATGTAACCACGACTGCTCCTGATAGTTTTCCTGAATCATGCTAAGAGCAGCTGTTCGTTTTTGAAGATCATTGGCCTCATCTCCAGTTGTGAATCCATTGACTGAAGTCATTATCTGTATTGTATCACTGACTTGCTCCCAAGATACAGGGTATAGGGTAGGTTTCAGCGGTGTTGTTCTAATAGGTAGATCAGCTTGATACTGTCTTCTAAGATTTTTACCCCGATGGACAAAGCTGCTACGTTTGAAACATTTTCTATATGTTTGCTCCACGTGAGCCTTTTATCAAATGTTACTCCAAGGTAGATCAGCTTGATACTGTCTTCTAAGTTTTTTACCCCGATGGACAAAGCTGCTACGTTTGAAACGCCCTAATGCCAGATCATCTAACCTTCCATTCATTGGGTGTGACTACATACTATTAAACATGTCCATCTGGATCATAGTTTTAGTGTCTCTTCTAGAGGACAGTGTCTGCATTGCAGTTATTTTCTGCATCTTCAGGATTGGTGCAGTTTTCATGGATCCTGTGATGAGTCTAAGAGCTTGATTTTGCACTCTGTCTAACGATTGTAGATGGGAATTAGCAGCTGTTGACCATGCTGTTGCACCAAACTCTAAGTGGGGTCTTATCGCTCCATTATAAACTTTCTTTAAGGTTTTTCCATTCGCTCCCCATCCTGTACCTGCCAGTTTTCTAAGTAGGCCTAGTCGTCTCCTGGCCTTCCCTTCTACATTTTCTATATGTTTGCTCCATGTGAGCCTTTTATCAAATGTTACTCCAAGATAAGTGGGAAAGCTTTCTTCCTTTAGCAAGGATGTTCCTAGATGAATACTAGCAGCTTTGTCCCTGGGGGAAAGAGAGAAAAGCATTGTGGATGTTTTGTCTGTGTTGATGGCAACATGCCACTTTTCTGCCCATGTCATCAAGAGATCTGCTGCTCGCTGCATTCTTATATTTGCCACTGTGGTGTGTTCATCGGTACATCAGAGTGCCAGATCATCTGCATACAGGGCAGCTTTTACTCCTGTAGGGAGGTCTTTCACCAGATCATTTATATACACAAGAAAGAGAGTTGGAGAGATAACTCCTCCCTGTGGTACTCCTTGTGAAGTAACACTTTTCTACTCTGCTGGCCATCAAGACTGATTCTAGTTCTCCTGCTGTGTAAGAAGGATTGGATCCATTTTAGCATGTTTCCTTGGATTAAATTTCTCTTCAGTTTTGCAATGAGACCATATTTCCAGACTTTGTCAAAAGCTTGTTTGAAGTCAACCCATACCGCCAGGACCTTTTTCTTCTCTTGGAAGGCATCCTCTACAGCTTGTGACAGGTAGGTGACTTGGTCTTCTATGCTGTGACATTCCCTAAACCCAGCCTGCTCTGGCACCAAGATCTGCTCAGATTCTAAGTGCCATTTCAGTCTTGAATTTACAATTCTTTCCAGTGTCTGTCCTACACAGCTTGTGAGACTAATTGGGCGATAGCTCGAAGCCTGGGTCTTAATTTTTCCTTTTTTTTAAATGGGTATTGTGATGGCTTCTCTCCATACTTGAGGCACCAAACCTTTCTCCCAGCTGATGTTGAAAATTTCCAGCAGCTTTACTTTAGCAGATGAGCTCAGGTTGATTAGCATTTCGTTGCTGATTTTATCTGGACCTGCAGACTTTTTTAACTTAAGCCTAAAGATGGCATTTTGTAGTTCACCCATGGTAAATGGCTCCCTCATAGAGGCAGGAGTATCTGTCTGTCTCTTATTTGTTTGTATTTCTTTCCTTATTTCTCTCTGATGGTCCTCATTAAGGGTCAGGTTGCTTTCAACACTATATGTTCTGGCAAACAAATCTGCAGCTTGTTTTCCTCTGAAGATTTTGTCACCATCACTTAGCGTGATTGTTTGTCTAGGAGAGAAACTCTCTTCATTGAGTGATTTGGCTAATCTCCAGAGTTTCTTGCCATCTTTATCAAGGTTTAGAGCTGCTGTTTTATTTCTCCAGCTTTTCCGTTTTTCTTCAAGTTTAGTTCTCTGGAACACTGCTACAGCCTTTTTCTATTTGGTGTGGTTGTCAGGCGAAGGTTGGGATTCTGCATCCTTTCTAGCCTGATTCATTGTTTCCTGGCATTCCTGGAGTGTGCTGGACCAGAACGGTCTATAGTTGTGTCGACAGCCTCTGGGGGATTGCTTCTTTTGCAGCTTGTAGAATACTTCTATTGAAATCGTGCACTATAGCATTGATATCCCTATTTTGTACCTTGAGAGCAGACAACAATGTGCTTGTCCTGTGTCTGTACAGGCCCCAGTTGGCTTTCTTGAAGTTCCATCTTGTGATGACTGGGCCTGTATTAACTGGTACATTCTGGACAGTTAGAAAAATCGGGCGATGGTCACAGCCCCCCAGCTGGTCTCCCACCTCTCTACTTATCATTCCAGATATATCTGAGGTAGAGAAGGCAAGATCTGGGGTTGACGTTGTCTGCCACCTTCTGGGGGGCATTGATCAGGATTAGAGAGTGGTCATCTTGCCATGTTTCCACCTCTTCACCCCTATTGTCGAGATAGTTATAGCCCCAGCTCTGTGAATGACTGTTGAAGTCTCCAACTGCAATAAAGTTGGTATTTGGTACTGACACAGAGCTGAGGTTTAACGATTTGTCACTGGGACAGTAGTAATTAAGGAGTTCTAATTCCACTTTGTTGTCTTAAGCTGCAGGAGTTGGTACTCAGCTCCATCCATATAAGACATTTTCTCACAAGGATGAATACTTTTTTTTTACAAGGGTAAGTACTCCTCCTTTTCGCCTGCCTTGTCTATCAGATCTGAAGCACCGGTAGCCTCTCACTTTAAATATCTGATCTGCCTGCAAATGGGTCTCTTGGATGCAGCATACACTGACATGCTTTTCACAAAGGATGTTTTCCAGCTCCAACTTTTTGCTGTAGACAACCTGCTTACTGCTGACCCCCTCTGCATTTCAGTGCATTATGACAAAAGGCAATTTGGTATCTTTTCTGTCTAACTGGTTTTGGTCAGTAGCTATCCTCCGCCGCCTCCTGACTCCACAAGACGGTCTAGGAGGTCCTCCAGTAGCTGGGGGTGAATTCTGTCGAGGCTCAGAACCCGCCACTGCACCTGCCTGGTGGAGCTCCACAGGGCGAGCATCAACATTAAATTTGTCTGACGGTGTAATCATATATATATATATAGCGTGGGGTTGCGTAGTACTGTGGTTTTTGATCCGCCTTCTGGCCCAGTATTTCCGACTTCATGATCTCTTGAGAGGGAGAGTAGGCTCACCCCTTTGCCTTTACCTCGTTTGTTGTCCCATCCAGTTTCCCGCTGGGGGTTGAGATCCCAACCTTCAACTGGATTGCTGGGAAGAACAGGGTCCACCACGTGAAGATGAGGTAGGCTTGAGCAAGAGAGGCTAATAGACATTAAGAGTCTTGTACTGCGCATCATTACTCCATTTGGACTCCATGATTTACCTTATAGAATCATGTCCTCATCTTTACTGAAGTCTGCCTTACAAGATCCACAGGATAAACTTTGCTTGGATGAAAAAGTTGAAGCTTCAGATCCAAAATGACTCTAGTATGCTTTAGCTGTTCCAATTATTTTTAATACCCAATCAGGGAGCTGATAAGTGGAACAGCCTTTTCCTACTCTTATCAGACCGAGTTTTATTATCAAGATAGCATTTAAAATGTCAATTTTCATCCTGTTTCTTAGGTTAGATTTGATAAATTCACTCCAAATGAAAAACATCTAGAAAAACATCTAAACGCCAAAAACGCCATTTAAATGCAAGTGAAAAACATAAATCTGGATGTAAAACATCCAAAGTGGCAACACTGGTTGCCAGCAAGGCTAAGGGCTTGGTCTGCCCCACCATAACATCACTTCATCATGTCGCATTTACTCGACATAGGGTAAGTCTAGTATCCTCTCCTCTACGCACCTCCGTCCGAAGCCGTTGGACAAGTGGGATGTCAGGCCTGGTATACGCCACCCAATTGTTGGCGTTAACAGAAAACAAAGTGCCGGCTACGGTTATACGGCAGTTCAGTCATATCTGACAAAGACCTGACTGTTTTGTGTTTGTTTATTCAACGGATCAACGTCATGGCTGAAGAAACTCCGCGCAGTGCACAAAATCTGTTTCGCCGGCGGGAATCCTGATATACATGGGGGTTGGAAAGGGGGGGGGGGGAAGGGTAGTTTTTAATTCTAAATTTTGCCAGGGCAGCCCCGTTAGGCTACTCTTTTCAATTTCTAACTGCCAAGAGATTTTTTTACGTGCGCAACAGTACACACGGGCGACCGGTCTGGCTACCTAGAGACTAAGGAGAAATTACTTAAAGTCCACGTGAAAAATCCCAGCCTTCATCAGAGCTTGAACTCGGGACCTCTAGCACCCGAGACGGACGCTATGCCTCGAGACCACACAGCCTCCTAAAGACAGAATTATAGTGAACAGCCAATATGGCCTCGATAAAGCAAACTATACATATCCTCAGCATCAAGACTGAGTCTCTTCTCATAGCTCCATAATTCCTGTTCAAACTATCGTGAACGTCACATCCCAACATGCAATCCTCTTGCTACATCTTCGTAAAAATCTTTTAAGATAACCAGGTTACAATGGAGAAGGCCGTCATTTATCTTTCCTTTTCCCCTCAACCGTAATCGTTTTCCCCAAAGCCGTTCCAATCCTTTCCGTTGCCAGCGTAGAGAAGATAGCGCCTCCAATTTTCCCCTAATGGTCGCAGTCATACTGCTTTTGTCCCGCAATATTTTGGCCGTTGATGAAATTTAGCGCCTAATTTTGCAGCAGGGAAAATTGCCGATTAAACCCCGGGGGAGAATAGAGGCTGGTGGTTAAATCCCTTGGGGAGAGTCGACGTTGCTGTTTTCGCCCGTGCCTGGGGAGATGGGAGATGTGACGTGATATCATTAACATCATCATCTAGTGTCCTGCTGACTGGGTTGGGCGATTGCGCATGTGCTGACACTTTTCCCTGCTAGAAACATGTCTGTCAAAACACTGCTTTCAATTTTTTTCTTTCCCCTTCTCTGCATCTTTAATGTTTATCTGCGTCTATATTCATCCATTTATCCACCTACCTACCTACCTACCTACCTACCTACCTACCTACCTACCTACCTACCTACCTACCTACCTACCTACCTACCTACCTACCTACCTACCTACCTACCTACCTACCTACCTACCTACCTACCTACCAGTCAGTCAGTCGATCGATTAATCTACCTGTCTGTCTGTCTACATGTCCCTCTGTCATGTCTCTATTCTCCTCGTCTCTCCCACCTCTCTCCTCATCTCCCTCTCATCAACACGCCTGCTTGACACCTCTATGAAATAACCCAGTGTGCGCTCACACACACACACACACCCACCCACAATAAAAGGGATGTCTTATAAGAGCTTTCAGCTAAGCTAAATTGGCTTGTCCTGTAGCCCTTCTTCTTCTTTAGCAGAAATGGGCAAATTCCTCTCCACGTTCTTCTATAAAGAGCTTATTCTTTAGATGGCTTATTCTTTACTTACTGTTATTAATTTAATCTTTTTGCGAATGATAAATTTCTAAAAAGTTTTCTTCCTTTTGATTATTCATTGCAATTTTTAACCAGTTGTAGCGGTAATTTTACCTACTATTGTCCTTCCATTGTTCGTTTTTTATTGTGTCTTTCTTTGTGTATTATTTTATATATTATTTATTATTATCGATCACCGGCTGTGAATTCCAGTGGAAGGTCCCGGTTAATCGTCCGCTTGGACTTTTGGCTTTCACCTGGACCTGATTTTTGCGTGTAAAACCGTTTTTCATTTCCCTGCCTCATGGGCAGCTGTACTCCGACTTCGAAGGAGGACGTCAGGCCTATTTCTAGGTTGACTGTGGCCATTGTTTTGTGTGGGTCGAGACGTTGCCTGATTTGTGTGGTGTCCACTTTGTCTCCTCCGCAGGTATTGCCCTCGGAGTACCCCTTTGGGGCAGCCCCCTGTGGAACAGTTAGCCCTCAAGGGAAGGCAGGGGCAAATCATGGGCATTCCCCGCCATCCAAGGAGGCTTCCATGCATGCAGAGCCGGCACATGGCGCTCTGGTTCTGGGCTCACCCAAGGAATCGTCACGTCCTGCACATGCCTGCTTAACCTCACAACCGTATCAGGCCTCCCGCTCGACAGGGGCTGGGCCCTCTGGAAGTCAGCGGGGAGCAGCCCGTGGGTTTTGGACTTTTGTGACCACACAGATAGGTACATTTTTTTTTTTTCTTCGCACGTTAGATTTCTTTGACGAGCCGTTAGCCCGACAGAATTTTACATCCTGCATCAGGCATATCGTTATCAGTTTTGTCCCAACACTCGGGCGAGTGGGGTCTTTGGGTGTGGACATTCGGTCTTTTTCAGTTCAATACAAATTTTGATGGTCAGATTTTCATCCGTATGATCTAGTTTTGTCGGACAATTAGGATGGTTGCTGTTGTGGTGTACCTCAGCGCGGTGTCGACGACACTGAGGGTTAACCAAGGATGTACATGAATGGCCAGCCTATGGATGGTTGCTGTTGTGGTGTATCTCAGCGCGGTGACGACGACACTGGGGGTTAACCGAGGATGTACAAGGATGGCCAGCCTATGGATGGTTGCTGTTGTGGTGTACCTCAGCGCGGTGACGACGACACTGAGGGTTAACAGAGGATGTGCAGTGAACAATGTTCTCTTTACTCCGCAGTCTTTTAACCAAGGGTTGTAATTTTGGCTGTACGTTTGGCAGACCTACTCATGTTCCTAATGAGTTTTGATAACATTTTTCACCCAAGCGTTTGGGGGCGGGCTGATGAGAGCCACAAGGACACATCACCTCTGGGGGCCGCCGAACTCCGAGATCCCCTGACAGCTCTGTTAATGCTCATTTGAGACATTATCCGTGGCGAGGACGTGCTGTAGGGGTCTTGCGTGAGGTTCCGTACAACCAGGATAGTTAAGGACTGGCGCCCGAGTGACGTACGGAGTATCTCCTTATACACATCATGTTGGACTTAACTTCCCCTCACGCCTGTGACATAAATCACCGCGCCACTATTTTATATATTTCCTCCAGTTTCCTCTGCTTCTATCCCCCCCCCCCCTCCCAACACCACCAATATTCTTTGTATATTATAACGTTCTTCATAATCTTTTCTCTAAAGTTTATTTGGGGGGACAGTTTCTTGGGTAGGGGCGGAAATGCGGGGGAAAGGGGGGAGGGGGGGGGAGTCTTTAAAAACGATAAGTTGGTTATTATACATACGTAGAATTATTACAAAAGGTTTTTTTTTTCACCAGCTCACACTCACAAGTAAGCCGGCTACCGGCCATACTGAATACCACAACACAATCACTACAAATAAAAGTCATTCTACAGGAAACAGCTCACAGGGCTGCAACCAAGCACTAAACTCAGTAGCTCAGGCAGCGAAACCGTAGACTGACGCCTCGTGTGGAAAATGCATTAGCAAAGCGCTGTCGGAAGCAACAACAAAAAACTTCGACGGTTAACATTCTGCCAAGCCTTTCCTCCATTTTGGAATGGAAGTCACAGCAGAAACATTGGCATACAATGTAGACACGTGTGGTTTTTGTAATTCAGTTTCTTCCCCCCAGAGGTCTGCCATTTTGAGGAGAATATCAGATGACTGGGTCAACAATTTAAACTAACAATAATTTAGGTACACTAGAGCTGCTGAGTGAATTTGACCCGTCCTTATCCAAAAAACTCATATTTTACCACCCCCACTCCCCAATCCCTTTTCCTCAATTACAGTACAGTCAATACAGTAACAAATTATGTCATATTTAAAGGGGTAAAAAACTTTTAAAAATAAATAAAAATGTATATATATTTTAAACATATTTACTGTACCTTGTTCAAAATGCAACACAGTATTTAGAAGTAGGAGAAGGAAGGGGGATTTAGGATGAATAATGTTTGGAAGTTGAATCATCTTCCATGGTGAAATCAGGAATCCATGGTGGTATTTCATGTCGTCCTCTTTCACCATTTGTAGAGGGTTTAGGGTCACTAGTTTTGTTTGAAAGCCAGCCTTACAAAGTGATCTGATGTTGGCAACCATTTTGTAATTTATTCTAAAATGTTTTTGTTTTTTTAATGGATGGTATTCCAAATGCCCAGCCTGGCCGCCCGACTACACTAAGGATATTATGTCAGTAATCCAGGCTGAACGGGGAAACCGCCCGATATGATTTTTTTTTTTTTTAGAGATGGCTTTGCCGTTTGGGTTTCACTCGTGACTTGGTTTGTGACATATCGTGTTCTTTTTGCCAGAGCTAGAGACGCGAGTATTATAATTGTATAATGTTAACTAGAGCTCTTTCAGCGGGCCACATCCCGACAACCTCTTGGGTGGTCGGCCATCCTGTGAAAATCATATCTGGTGACGAGTCGAGAGGCGACGCATTCGGCAGAGCTTACGAAAACACCGGAGCATAAGCGGTGCCGTGTGATAGCTCGTGGCTGTGTTGTGCCAGGCGTTTAGTTTTTAAGGATGTCTTCAAGTTTCAAGGCACAATTAACATGGAATCATTTTCGTATTTCAAAATGTTGTGTTGTTGTTGTCTTCCATTAGGACTTCATATCAACGCATTCTCTCCACTTAGCTGTGTACATGGCGTACAGGACAGATCCCACCTCCCAGAAAGATGTCAGGGCACTCAGAATGTTGCAAGAAACTTACCATCACATGCTCGCTTTAAAGCTCCAGAAGTCATGTTGCAATTGGTAGACGAAGAAACTAAACTGTCCGATCCAATCACCCTTATGAACTCATCACTAAAGACCATTGATTCTTACCCCGAAGAATGGGTACATGTTTATACTGATGGATCTGCATTCAAAGCTACAAATAAAGCAGGTTACAGAATCTGCATAGGTTACCCTATTGAAGAGATATGTGATGTATGCGGGGAATTCTGCTCAAATTATGAAGCTAAAATAATTGCACTGGAAATAGCAGTATACCACCTAAAGACTGTAATGGATGTTTATCCTTCAAAGGCCCAAAATATTATCTTCACAGATTCAATGACTGCTCATCAAGCTCTGGAGGGCAGTGAACGCTGCAGAACTGATATAGCTAAGATAATTCTAGATGCTGATCAGCTCATTTACTCATACAACATCAGAATAGTGATGCAGTGGATTTCAGGCCACTCCGGCACACCAGGTAATGACAGATCTGACAGACTGGCAAAGAAAGGAGCAACACAAGAGCAACCACCTACAACGACAACCCTACAGACAGCAAAAACACTTATAAAAGCTATAAACAAAGAGACTTATCTGAACAGATGGCCATACATTAAGATATTCTCTCCCTTTGTAAGTGCTCTTTAAAATAGGTAACTACACTTTCGTACAGTCTCTTTTACTGCGACTGCACATATTCTCTCTCCTCGTCTCTGTGAAGGTTATCATGGGCAACAAATGCTTTAGAAAATCAAATTTGTCGGCTAGAAGGCGCAAATATCGTAACCTTGCTGTAAACGGTCACAGTGCCAGTATGTCCTGGGATGAAAAAAAGACAGAAAAAGAAGATTTTTCCCCCTGTGCTTACATACCAACACATCCCCTTCACTTGTAACTACACTCAACCAGTGACAAGACAGTCCAATTTGTGCGTCGAGTGCGAACAGCAACGAATAATAACAGCCGGTGTGACATTTCCATAAACCATCAACGCCATTTAGTGGTGCCCCTTCCGTCAGCGACCAGCGCTAAACCTCTGGATGTCTCCAAGGAAGAATTGCAAATGCCCAGACAATGTTTTCATTAATTACATTTTGCTTTCGTCAAGTCTACTTTCCACTGGGGGCACTGCGTCTTGGGCGACACCGTAAAACTTGACTTACGATTCTCGTGTTGGCTGGTACCCGGGCGCTTTCCGGTGAAAGCTGTGAAAGTTGGATGCGGATTAATTCTCGGTGCGTGGAATGTTTGTAGTACTGTCTGGTCTTTTTCATAGACAGGGTTAGTGTTTGTGACATTGCATGGGTTTTTGTTGAAAGCACTATCTGGTCTTGCAGACCAGAGATGTTTAAATGTTTACAGAGATAGGGTTAGTGTTTGTGGCATGTTAAGGGTTGTTGTTTAAAGCATTTTCTAGTCTTGTATGCATAGTTTAATGTTTACAGTACCCTGTAGTCTTACAGACATAGGTTAATGTTTGCAGTACTGTCTGGTCTTGCAGATATCGACTAATGTTTGTGGCATTATCTCTATTAATTCTCGGTACGCGAAGTGTTTGTAATTTTGTCTACTCTCATATAATTGGGATTAGTGTTAGTGGCATTGTATGGCTTTTTGTTTAAAGCACTTTCTGGTCTTATATAAAGCAATACTTGGTCCTATAGACAAAGGTTAATGTTTATAGTACTGTCTGGTCTTGATGTTTGTGGCACTGGTTGTGCTAGTTTAATGTAGTGTCTAATTTTGGAAGGGTTAATGCGTAAAGTACTGTCTGAACTGGTAATCACAGGTTAATGTTTAAAGTACTGCCTGGTCTTGAAATCACAGGTTAATGTTTCAAGAACTGTCTGGTTTTGAAAACGCAGGTTAATCTTTCAAGAATGTCTGGTCTTGTAATCGCAAATGAATGTCTCAAGTTTCTGTTCTTGCTGTCATGGTATTTCTGGTTTTGTAGACAAAGGGTAAAATTACAGGTTAAATGTACTGGCTGTTTATTTCATATGATTGGGTCTCTCTTCGCAGAACTTCTAGCCGACGACCGAGAGCGTCACAAAATGGAACGATCTCTGCAAAGTTCGTTCGTTCCATCTATTTTGTGGTCGGTATCTACTTCTCTGTCGGCTCTGTGGCTAAGTCAATGCGAACGCTTCGTAATGCCGGGATGCCGGGTTCGATCCCAGCTGCGGGCCATGCGCCTTGCGTTGGTTTCGACAGTGGTATCAATAAAGCCGACCGTCCAGAAGCAATGGCAAACTACTGGACGTAAATTTGCCTAGAAAAACCACACAATAGCCAGGGTCTGTTGGGGTTGGTTCTGCAACGTCCTGTAAAGGATATGCAACTAACCTTACATCTTCTTCTCCAGAGAAAATCTCTCTCTCTCTCTCTCTCTCTCTCTCTCTCTCTCTCTCTCTCTCTCTCTCTCTCTCTCTCTCATATATATATATTTATACTAGCTGTACCCGGCCACGCGTTGCTGTGGCATAGTTTGGCTAAATGGAAATGAAAGAAAATAGAAATCGCACGTGTCTAATACAATCATTGTCTGCTCAGATATAGAGATAGTCTTTGATCCCCACCCCGACCCCCCCCCACCCCACAACTAAATCCACCTACTACCCTCTCCCTCATCAAAGGTTTTTGGAAAAGAAAGACAATGGAAATCGCACCTGTCTAATATAGTTAATGTCGCAATCATTCTCTGCACATTTATATAGAGATAGTCTGGTTTTCCAACTTTAGAACACGCACCATATAATTGTGTCTTATATTAGTGGTCGTTTAAATGGTGCTATTAGCACAGTAACAAAAGTGGTTATTTGATTATCACATGCTAAAGCTGTTTGTATTTTTAAAGGAGACGTAAGTAAAGCTACTACTGTACTTTTAAATAACAAAGTAAGTCGTACAAAAATTAGAATAGCGAAGGTAGCGTTAGTAAAATATAAACAAATTAAGCAAGTAATGAGAACTTAAAAATCATGTGTAAAGCTCTTCAAGTTCTCTTAAATTTCAGTCATTACCCTCTCCCCTCCCCTCTTCCATCGACTACTGCTCTCTCCCTCTTCGAAGGATTGAAAAATCATCACCTGGCGATATTCTTTTTGTTGTAACTGACATTGACATCCCTGTCCATCCGGACTAAATTGGGAGCAGGAATTGTAATAGGTAGTGAATGGGGCTAATGTAATATTTACCGCATCATCCTTCAAGTACCAGTACAACTACTACCACGGCCACCACCACAGTAGCTAAAATAATGTCACTGCTATCTGTTTTACCATCGGAGTAGACAGGGAGTCGTGAGCCAGAAGATTTGGCGCCGCATGGCTAGTGCTGTCGCCACGGACTGGTCAGGTTAGGATGTATAATTTCGCTCCCCGACAGAAGAATGCCATAACCTTACCGTCGGTCTTCACATGAGAGCACTACGGTTTAACCGCCCAACCACAACTACTATTGCTGCTGGTACTTTGAGTGGGTAAAGCAGTTACTGTGACTTAAAGCTCTCTCAGTAATCAGTTTGCCCCCCCCCCCCCCCCCCCAAATTCACCGACTACTCTTTCCCTCATCGAAGTAGTTGAGAAAGGAAAAAAAACAATTGAAAAGCAATTAAAACAGGAAAAATACACCAGAAATAGGAAATGAAAGCTATGGTAAACAGCACAGCTTAAAATTCTAACGCAGATGAAATAATTAAATCTAAATGAAAATAACTGGAAAGCTATGAAGTTTCAGCGTAACCATGCAATCGAAAAGTTTAAAATGAAATCATAAGTATGTAAAATGGTCAAATTTAATTATCAATTGGTTTACCCACAAACCTGTCCTTTTTTTTTTTTTTATGTATATCATTAAGGGCCATATGGCTAGTGCTGTCGCCACGACAGTGCAGGTGAGGATTTTATTTTGGCCCTAAGTAAAAAAAAAAAAAAAAACTACTGCGGATTCGAACCCTGGTCTCCCTCTCAAGAGCCGAGTGTTCTAACCATTTGACCAAGCAACCACTCTATCGGAGTAACGAAAAGAGAACACAACTATTTTAGATGTGTGTCCCTACTGCAGTGTCCCTATTATAACACAACTCAAAACAGCAGGCAATTGTTTTTTCATAGACAGATATTCCAAATATATTAATGAAACGGCACAACAAAAGAAATCGCACGTGTCTAACACGGTTAATGAAGCAGTCAATGTCTGCGCAGACGTCGAGGTAGTCCCTGATGCCCCCCCCCCCCTCTTTTTCCCTCCAATCCATCGGCTACTTTTCAACTCATCGAAGGATGTTTGAAAAAAAAAAACAGAAAATAGAAATCGTGTCTAATATAGTTATTGTGGCAATCACTGCCTGCACAGATATAGATATAGTCTTGTTTGCTGTACCACGACCTACTCTATGTATTAGAGGAGGTGTTGGCTGCACGGTGCATGCGCAATTACTAACGTGGCTATAATTAGAAATCACTAAAATTATAAATATTAGTTTCGAATATTATGGCTTAAATTGTGGTCACCTATCTCTAACAGGGACAGGTTGAATTTCAAACCGTGATGGTTCAACATCCTGTATCAAAACAAACGTATCCTGGAAATTTCAGCTAAATCGGTTCAGTAGTTTCCGAGTCTATAGGGTGCAAACAAACACACAAACATTGATTTATATATATATATATATATATATATATATATATATATATATATATATATATATAATATATATATATATATATATGCGTGAGTGTGAGGTACAGACGCGGCCTGATAAACTCCCCGGTCACGTACAGCCTAGACAAGCCGGCGTCAGTCTCCCTCACTGCCTCAGACAGTTGGACACACATAATCCCACGTTCGGTGCCCAGCATGCGAGCCCAGTCTGCTTAGACTGGACACAAGACCAATACACATTACGCACATCAAACAGATGCTCGGTAACATAAACAAGAGGCCTCTTGTCCTTAGACACTGTTAAAATATGTCTTTGTTCATGGCGGCGTCGACAGAAAGAAATCAATGAGGGGGAGGGGGCCTGTTTATCTGTCTTACATACCCGGCTCTCTAGCGTAGTTAGCTAAACCTGACTGCGCGGTGACCGGGTGATGAACTCCTTGTGGTCCGGGCTCACTCCCGGGGGTAGGCAGAAAAGTCACATTTTCTCCCAGATTTACGGTGCCTATCATGGAATCAAGGCCGAAGGGTTGCGATATCCATAGTACCGAGCCAAAGGGTTAACAACTCATGGTTTCTGGATATTTGAAGGAAAAAAAAAAACAATCTGCCTTGCATCATCATCATCATCATCAGCTCTCTTTATGCCTAGTGGCACATAAGGCTTCAGAGAGAGGCCTTTGGATGCTTTCTTGTCCTGTGCAATCTGCAGTGCAGTTTTCCATGTCAGAGATGCTGCACTCAGGTCACTTTCCATTTTTCGTCTCCATGCTGTTTTTGGGCGCTCTTTTTTTTTTTTTTCCTTTCCCTCTGGTATCCATGTGAGAGCTGTTTTGGCAGGTATATCAGGATTCATTCCCATAACGTGGCCAAGCCATTTCTTCCTTCTCTTGGCTATCATACTGTCAGAGCTTCTTGGTTTGTGACTTGAAGTAGTTTAGTGTTTGAGATTGTATCTGGCCAGAAAATTTTGATAATTTTACGTAGATATGTGTGGTGAAATGTGGATAGATGCCTTACATTTTTTTCCAAATCAGTTGCGTATTCTATACAGGACGTTGCAGAACCAACCCCAGCTTTTTCTGGTTGTTGTGTTTTTTTTCTAGGCAAATTGACGTCCAGTAATTTGCCATTGTTTCAAGACGGTCGGCTCTCGGTACCACGGTCGAAACCATCGCAAGACAAACTGTCAGCAGCAGGGATCGAACCCGGCACCCCGACATTACGAAGCGCATTCGCTCAACGCCTAAGCCACAGATGCCGATACCTTACATTATAGGAAAAGAAATTAATTATTCCCACCTCAATATGGGACGCATTCTTTTACCCCGTTATTTTAAAGACAAGCCCTGGCTGCAGTCGGGGCCTTATAACATAACCTAACTACTGAATGCAGTTTCTGAGAATGTGCCAGGGTGATCCTCATCCGAATGGTGGTACTTTGTGTCACCGGGTGTGCGGTCCCAGTGAGGATTAAACGACACTCCCCTAAAATCTTACACCCGCAGCTAGGATCGAACCGGGTATCTGCGAACTGCAACGTCTAAACGCAGACGCTGACACAAGAAGAGATATTAGATAAGGAAAGACAAGAGGAACTACAATGCTAAATAAAGCAGATGAAAGAGAAAAGTAATCCCAATAGAAGACGGAAAAGGATGAGGCGGAGATAAAGGAATGTGAGAGGACAGCGGATGAGAACAATAAGTGAGCATTCATGAAGCATCTGACGACACCACCCTGCTCCTTACTCCACCACTTGTACAAAAGGTCAGTTGCAACGAATCAATATGAAGTGTAGGAATCTTGTGACCCGCTGGCCGCCGCTAATGACCAGATTAAGTGATACACTTAATTCTGTAAATGCTTCCTCGGACACTTCTTGTGCTGTGCCGTGAAGGAGAAAAAAGGGGGGTGGGGTGTTAGAAGTGAAATATAGCGTAAGAGATGGAGAGAACGAAACACTTTAACGATGAGTGCAGACAGATAGGTTTAGTTAAAAGAAGGGACAAAGTTGCAGAAATAGTCAATCTCTTTAGGAAGAGAAGGATGAGGGATTTACACAGAGACACACACACAGACACCACAGAGAGAGAGAGAGAGAGAGAGAGAGAGAGAGGGGAGAGAGAGAGAGAGACTAACAAGAGATTTAGAGAGATAGAGGGAGTAGAGTAGACATTAGAGATAGCATCATGAAGATTCAGAGGGGCACTGAGAGAGCACATTTCTAACAGAGAACCATTGTAGTTTCAGAGAGAGAGAGAGAGAGAGAGACAAAAAAGAAGAGAGAGAAAGAGAGAAGAGGAAGAGAGAATTGCTTATACAACGTTACGAACGAACGAATAATTATTTCAACGAGTTAAGGAAATACAGGCACGCAAGGGTTTTTACATTCGGCCCTTCCAAAGGAGAAATCTTTCACCAGCAGTGAGTGAGAGAGAGAGAGAGAGAGAGAGAGAGAGAGAGAGAGAGGAGAGAGGAGAGAGAGAGAGAGAGAGAGAGAGAAAAACGAACGAACGAACTTTTTTTCAAAGGGTTACAAATTAGGCACGCAGGTCCTGTCTTACAATTGGCCATTCAACATTCCATAATGTAGACACAGCATCAAGAGCATCATGAGAGAGAGAATGCACGCACTGGAATGTGCACATTTCTAACTACCGTAAACCATTGTAGTTTCAGAGAGAGAGAGAGAGAGAGAGAGGCTCTATACAGAAAGAATGAGACTATAAATATATGGGAACAATGGAACATAGAATCAGAGAAAGAAACAATGGAACAGACAGGGGCACGTAACCTTTTGAGACACACTAACAGGCGATTAGTTTAAAGCTGACATATAGAGAGAGTGGGGAGAAAGAGAAAGAGAAAGGGGAGAGATACAGGAGAGAGAGAGAGAAAGAGAAAGAGAGTAAACTTTATGGATTCATAAAAAGTGTGACGTTTACGGGGATCCCTCTGGATCTTCCCTAGAGCTGCGGACGCTCTCGGCAGGCAGTTCGTCTAAAAATCGATTCTCTCGACTTCAAACATTGAATTCATGCACTATGACAGTGACTCCCAAATTGTGCGCCCCGCGCGCCCCGGGAGGCTGCAACCTCTTTCCAGGGGTGCTGCGAAATATTGTATAAGCTTCATAATTATTTTAACCAAGACACGAACGGTCATACTTTTATTTAGGTTAGGGCGCCGTGGAAAAATTTTAATTGAGAAAAGGCGCCGCGACCTAGAAAAATACGGGAAACACTGCATTATGGTACTCAAATTAACACCAAGTATTGAGTACTCAAAATAGCAAATTAAATAGAAAACAAAACAAAATAGGTACTAAACAAAATCTTACCTTAGCATTGTTTACTTTCGTGTTGTAGTCTTCTTTGTCCTCAAGAGAACGACACAATCACTTCTCAGTTCCATAGCGGGGTCACAGGTGGCTGTTTGAACTCATCCAATCGAGGAAATGATTGCTAGAACGAACGAGTCATACTGACCTTCAATCTTTCGAACTCAATTACTTTAAATCTGTTTATATAGTACTCTAAGCCATCGTGCTGTAGCGGCTGGACGCTGACATGCGGATCCGGATGTCGTGGGTTATAAATAGTTTTTTAAATATTTTATTTTTAATTTAATTTTATTAAAAAAAAAAAAAAAAAAAAACTCGGCTATCTGCCGAATAACGGTCCCAAATTATTGAGGACGAAAATATACCCTAACAGGGCCTCAGTCACAAGTCAATTTCGGCATCCGGCGACTTAAATTGCGCCATTCCGGCGACTACCGCCACTGCCGAGAGTATCTCCCACGCTGCTACGTGGATTAGGTCTAAACTAGATGGCTGGGACACACGAGCAGCAGCTACCGCATTTGTTGCAGCTTCCTTCATTTTATTTGCTCATGAGTCCCAGCCATCTAGTTTAGCCCCACTCCACGCCGCGCGTAGTAGCGTGGGAGATTCGCAATTCACATGTGACTGAGGCCCTGTTAGGGTATATTTTCGGCCTCGATAATTTGGGAACTTTATTCGGAAAATGCCGGCTCATTTTCAAAAATTGCCTTTGCGAACGCTTGGCTTCTGAAAATGCCGTTGGGAAAAAGAACTAAAGGTTCGATCCCAGTATTTTGTTTACACATTTGATATTATTTTCAAGTTAAATCACTATATTTTTATTTGGGAGTCGCCATGGCAGAGCGACAAGACGTTGGTTTCGTTTCCCTGCCGAGAGTATCTGCCACACGCTGCTACGTGGATTAGGTTCTAACTAGATGGCTGGGAACGAGCAGAGCTACCGCGTCCAGCTTCCTTCATTTTAATGGCAGTTTTTAACTCCACGCCGCGCGTAGACGTGGGAGATTCGCAATTCACCTGACTGAGGCCCTGTTAGGGTATATTTTCGGCCCTCGATAATTTGGGAACTTTATCACACACAACAGGGGCTGTTAGGGTTTGGTTTTTCAAAATTGCCTGTAAAGGATTCGGGACTTTTTAGCCACAAAACTCACCTCTAAAAATGCCTTTGAGTTTTCAAAAGCACCTCTGAAAAAAAGGTGGGATAAGGGGGAGGGGGGCAGGGGTATTTTGAGTATTTGTTTACACATTTGATATTATTTTAAGTTAAATCACTATATTTATTTGGGAGTCACCATGGCAGAGCGACGAGACGCTCGCCGCGGATCGGAAGGTCGTGGGTTCGTTCCTTGGCCGAGCAGGAATTTTCAAAAATGACATTGGCTCCCAGGTCAACCCAGGCTTTAGCGGGTACCAGATGCAGTTCCGGGAAGTAGAGGCGGCCGGTGTGATGCTCTCACCCATCTTGTGCCGATTGGTCTATAAGTCTAGCCCTATATACCCTAAACGCCTAAAGGAGTGGGAAAGGGTCTTTTACCTCTTTCTATATTTATTTACCACTCAGTATATTATTATTGTTATCATTAAATGCTGATACATTGTTTTTGTTATTACATACATACAAGGCCCAAACACCTTGAGCTCCTCACCGCTAGAGAATATATAAGGGGTTTGAGCCCCTTCCCCTTTCGAACACTCTCAATGTTTTCTTTGTGTCGGCATCATCATCATCACTTTTTTTTGAGACAACAAAACAAAAGTCGTCACGCTCAATCAGCATCCTCGAAGGGGTAGCTTTAGGTTATAATTGTGGCTAGGTTATGTGCGCCATATAAAATGGCTTACCATTGCACGCCACCAGGAGCCCTAAAAAGGACTCGCAGTGTTGATGCGATCAAAGGAGACAGACACAAATACTGACCCGACCGGCGACGAAGTCATCTACCAGCGAGCTTATGGGTCGATCCTGTCGCCGATGCGAGATAAGCTGATTCCATATTGGGTATTTTCTAAGAAAAAGGGAGCTGAGAACCACCAATGGATTGAGGAAACGAAAACGTCAAAGACAATTCCTACAACAAACGTGGATGAGATAGGACAAAAATGCTGGACTGGATTCCTCCATGGTCATCAGAAGACTGCACATGAAAGGCTTAGCCATTTTATAAGGCACAAACAACCTTGTCACACTTATAACCTGAAGCTCCCCCTTCGTGGATGCTGGTTAAAAGCGACGATTTTGTTTAAAGTCAAAAAGCATGGATACCTGCGGTTACCCAAACATTTCACCTATTCTTCTTCGCCTTTCTGGAAATAATTCTGTTTAGTGTCCATCCACTTTCTCCAGGCATTTTTGTTTGCGAATGTATTAAACTTTCGTTCTATTCCTCTGGTGCTTCGTCAACTGTCACTGGCATATGTTAAAACTGACATCATCATCATCATCATTTCATCATCATGTAGCATGTCCTCTCCCGCCTCATGTACTTTCATACTCAAGGAGTCACTTATATCCTGTGCCCATTTCGTGTTGGTCGGCCTCTGTCCCTCCTTCCTGGTACTATGTTTTCTGCTATTTTTTTTTCCCAATCCGTCGTGGCGCTTGATATGACCAAAATATTTCAACTTCCGAGACAGAATGCTGAAATAAGACTAAAATGGAAAACTTAGTTTTAAAATCACATTAAACAAATAGCAGTAGCACCTTTACAAAAGTTACGTCTGTCATAATTTTTTTTTTTTTATTTTTAGAAGTAAAAACACGAATCTGTCAACATCATTCAGGAGAGGCTAAATATTTGTTTCATCATCTTTCAGATGACCAGTAAGAAAAACAGCCGATCTGTCACAATCTTTCGGAGGGAGGCTGGTGAGGAAAACAAATCTGTCACCATCTTTAAAAAGACGTGAGGGAAGACGGAACATTCAAAACTATAAAATCCTCTTAAGTTTTGAAATCTGTCAACCTCTTTCAGCGAAAAGAAAACACTCTAATTACTTTAGCTCCATTCCCGTGCCAGGATTCATTCAATGACTAGCCACCCATTACTCCAGCAGACAGAGCTGAGAGTCAGCGGGGGAAACAAAGTCTTGACTAATGCAAGTGCGATTCTGGGGACGAATGTTGCTGTTACTAAAATGGGATCTCTGTGAAGTCGGGGCTTGTGTGATATGACAGCGGGTTTTTGTGCTGTTCGTTTTCGTCAGGGAACACCGGTTGTTGTTCGTTGACCTCGGCGTTACCGCTCGTAGAAGCAGTAGGGTGAAGGTTGGTGAAAGGAGATTTAATGTGATGTCACAAATTTTAAAAAAAAAGTAGTAATAGTAGTAGTAGTAATAGTAGTATAAGTAGTAGTAGTGCTGGTGGTGGTGGGTAGTGGTGGTGGTGGTGGTAGTAGTAATAGTAGTATAAGTAGTAGTAGTGCTGGTGGTGGTGGTGGTTTTAATTGCGAATGCGCATGCAACACCTAGCGTCACTTAACGAACGGAGACATAGTTCAATGTTGCTGAGACATAGTTCAATGCTGCTGAGACATAGTTCAATGTTGCTGAGACATATTCCAATGTTGCTGACATCTAACGTCACCTTTAAAAACCACTAACTACATTTTCCTCCCACCACTTTTTTTTTTTTCTTTTGGTAACATCGTAAAGAAACATTAGAAAATCATGAAACATTTATATCCATCGGCGGAAGACGACTACGTAATAGACGACATTGATCTCATTGCTGGTTCCGAAACAGAACCCCCCCCCCCCCCCCCCACCCAACACCCCCCCACCCCCCCCCACCCACTCCCCCCCCCCCCAAAAAAAAAACTACAACATTAGAGACAGTCTGTGGTAAATACAAAATCAAAATTCTGATAAATAGTCCCAGTTATCAAGTGCTTACTAAAATACAGATGATGATATTTTCAGGAAGAAGGGTGCGCTAGGCTATTTTGTGATGGGAAAAAAGGTGGTGGACCTCCCACTTTAGGCAACCTATGAACTATACCAGCGGTTCTCAACCTACCGGTCCTGACTATTTTTGGGGGTCAAACGACCCTTTCACAGGGGTCGCCTAAGACTATTAGAAAACATATTCATTGAAGTTATGAAAGATAATAATTGTTTCTGGGTCGCCACAACACGACGGAACTGTATTAAATGGTCGCGGCATTAGAAAGGTCTGACTGACTGACTGACTTTCTACCCCACCGGGACATCACACAAGCGATAAACACCCGATGACACAATGTGCCTCCATGTGGATGAGGATCACCGTGGAGAGGTCCCAGAAACCGCGTTCAGCCCCTAGGCCATATTTATGGCCAGGCTATATTGCGGCCCCTGAGAAGAGCCAAAAATCTGGCTCTTCTCAGGGGCCGCAATATAGGGCTTCAAATAACGAAAAATGTCAGCCTGAAAAGGACGGAAAGTTATTGTATTGGGATATACCTTAATTAGAAAAGTTAAGAGACACTACACTAGACGAACAGAGAGAACTAGAAGAATTGAGCTTCCGAGAACTGAAGGAATAGGGATAAGGGAAACAAGACAAACAGAGAAATGGTGAACTAGTCTAATATAGATACAGAAAGCAAAACTTAAATAGAACAGAAAACTAGACGGGTGCATGCAGATAGACAGACAGAAACAGATTCTCAGACAGATTCATGGTATCGAGGCATGTATTCAAATGTTAAGAACTCAAGGAATGAGGAACTATGAAAAGAATGATCACCTTAACCTGTGGCAAGAGATACAATGAACAAAAAACAAGCAAGAAAACGAGAAACAAAACAGGAATGCTCCTTTCTGTACACTTCCACGGCAGCAAAGACATGCCTGAAAGATAATTGGAAAAAAACTGAACTGACAATATAAATTAAACAAAGGGGAGATATTAATCCATAAATGGCCTTTCCAGTTCGGTTCATTATCAAATTGGAAAATAATTTCTTTAAAACATTCAATAAGTCCAGCACAATTAAATACCGGGCTTAAAATGACAAGGTAGAGGTTTAGTTATACCGACATAAGGCGCCCTTAAAACTCAACTGAATCGGCTTTCTTGTTACAGACAATGACAGCTGTGATCTCTCTTGGACAGGTTATGGAAGACAAGTCTGCCATTTTTTCGTTATTTTCACGTAATATGGATTGGACTGAGTTTTTCCAGAATTGGTTTGTGATGGCTGGGACTTCAAAACATCACGTACAATTTTTCCTAAGAAAACATCCACTGTTTTTAAGTGATAAGAGTTCCCGTTGTATTTTCTGATGGCCGTTGCACAGTCTTCTCCTTCTTCTATATAAAAATGTGTAAATACGTGTATATTTGTAGTGTGAATGATTTTGTATACATGATTTGCATATGCAATATTTCATTAAGTATATTTTTTATATAAACATTACATGCATTTATGATAATGTGCAATCGTGGTCTGAAATATAAATGGCCGACTGTAAGATGGGCCTGTGTGTCCACTTTGTAATCCTTTGAAGAAAAAAAAGCTCGTTCATTCATTCATTCATTCCTTCATTCATTCCTTCATTCGTTCGTTCGTCGATTTCCTCTTCTTCTTCCTCTTCTTTGTTAGCCATTAAATGGATGGTTGACTCGTTGTGTTGAGGTTTATAGCTTGACTGTGATATCTGCCCCTACATATCCGATTTTAGCATATCCGTAATTAAGCGTCTTTTTGTGCAACAAGTTTTAAAGGGTTTTAATACCAACCACCCCCACCCTTTTGCACCCTCAATAGAGACCCGGATGGACATCAGATGGATGATGTGTCACAGAAATTATGAGCGGAAATGGCCTGGTAAAGTCAGCATTTCAGAAGATGAAAAACGTCTTATGTAATAAATCCCTCTCATTAAACATCAGAAAGCGAGTACTGAAATGTTATATCGAGACTTCTATTGTATGGTAGTGAATCTTGTGGAATTTGAGCAAACAAATTAAGAAGAGTTTGATAGGAACTAAGATGTGGTTCTTGAGAAAAATGTTTCCAATACCTTCGACTGTCAGAATAACTAACAATGATTGCCTGGAAATGAATAATGAAAGTAAAACATCATATACCACAATAAAAAAGAGACGTTTTTTAGTCATGTGATAAGAAAAGGAGAACTGGAAAGTTATCGTGACGACTGGAAAGAAGACTGGTAGAAGAGGCAGACGGAGACCAAAAGGAATGATGGTGGAGGGCTTAAGACAGTGGTATGGGGGAATATCATCAGTGGCATTGATTCAGAACACCAAATACCGAGATCTGTAGAGATGTATGAACGCCAGCCAGCAGGCACTTGATGATCATGATTTATAGTTAGATTTGTATATAATGTAAAGAACCCTTCTCTGCGTTTTCATGCGTATTCAGCATATAGGAGTCAACATCACGCCGACCCCCTTTACTTCCCACGACTTTACCTGGTACCCACTTAAGGCTGGGTTGATCCGAGAGCAAATGCCATTTTTTCGGGACCTGACATTCAGAACCGCAGCATCTAGCCGCTTCACAACGGCGGCTCCCAGATGTTTATATAGAGTGGCGTGTATTTGACCATCTATGAATCTGTTTATTTATCTATCGACCTATTTATAATTATTCAACATATTGTAAATCTGCCCTAAGATCTGCTCAATTTTCTATCGACCTATTTATTATTATTCAACAAATTGTAAATCTGCCCTAAGATCTGTACAGTTTTCTTTCGAACTATTAATAATTATTCAACAAATTGTACATCTGCTCTAAGATCTGCCCCTTTTTCATTCGAACTATTTATAATTATCCAACAAATTGTCAATCTTCCATCAGATCTGCCCATTTATCCATCAACCTTTTTTAAAATTATCCAACAAATTGTCAACCTGCTCTACGATCTGCCCATTTATCCATGGACACCTGTATCTAACTATCGGATTATCCATATATCCACTAGTCTGTACATTTCTTTTTTTTTTTCATCTGTCTATACTCATTATTCTAACTATACGTATAGTTTTCCTTCTGTCTTATCTATTCATCTATATCCATGACCACTCATGCTAGGATAAAACATGAACTATGCGAGGTTAAATGACTATAAAGGGAAGAAATGTGGGAGGGAAGGAGAGGTGGACAAGTGTTGAAAGAAGGGAGGGAAAGAGAGGTGGACAAGTGTTGATGGAAGGGAGGGAATGAGAGGTGGACAAGTGTTGATGGAAGGGAGGGAATGAGAGGTGGACAAGTGTTGATGGAAGGGAGGGAAGGAGAGGTGGACAAGTGTTGATGGAAGGGAGGGAATGAGAGGTG
>CAJHNH020001693.1:62500-149308 GCA_905116865.2 Candidula unifasciata
GCAATAAATCTTTCTTTCCGGATCGTTAGCCCGCCATCCTTTTTATGGCCAGGTTTTTATTATGCTGGAACTGGCCAGTTTGCAAGAGTATTTTTTTTTTAGTTACACTTGTTTCTGACGTAGTTCCTGGCAACTTATGCTCTTTAACAATAGTATTTTTAGAAGCTGCCGTGGTCTAGCGGCTAGACGCTCGCGTGCGGATCCGAAGGTCGTGGGTTCAGGTTCTGACGGAGTTTGAATGACCTTGGCTATCAAGTATTTGCCTCGTATTTGACCTCTGGACGCACCCTACCCAGGTGTTGTAGCTCTGCACTTGGAGCTCGCCATCATGGGTGTGGGCGACTACAGGGGAAGGCAGGTTGTCAAGCTGATTTCGCAGGCGGTGGTACGTTTCAATATTTAGTCCTGAAAAAGTAGTCTCTAGTAGTTATTCTGTGTAATATGTAGGTCTGTATTATCGATAGGATGGCAGGTAGCTATAAGCGATTTGTTGATCTGGTGGCACATTGAAGCTTAACGTATATGTTAAATATGTTTCGGTTTTTGCCATCGTTGAGGTAATGTCGCTGGGCGTATGGTGTCATGATCATATTTCCTTGTTAGATGATGATCGCTTTAGATTCTAGTTGAGCACGTTGATTGTTGTTAGTGTTATTTGTGGACCACGCTGATTTTATGTTAAGTGCAATAAACAGATGTTCAATGTAGTAATCATAGTTCCATTTGTTTTTCGTTCAGATTGGGACTTGTTAGTGTGCCTAGTTTAGTATTCGTTGCTTGGCTGATCTAGACTTTACACAAAAGATACACTGTCAGGGTGAGATACTTTTGATCTTACCCCCGCATAAACGAACTAGTTTTTTTTTTTTTTTTTGGTTTTTGTTACTGAGGCAGCTTAAAGATGGGTTTTTGGTTCCCACTCGCCACGTCACTTTGTTAGAGCTCTTGCAAGGTTCGGAGTCGAGGAGATTTCAAGGAGTAGATTTCCATATCATCCTTTATATCTTTCCTCCATTACAAGATACCCCCTCTGCTTTGCTTCTAGTACAGTCAGAATGCCTGTTTGTCGGCCCGAAGGAAGTGGGTTCGAACTGCATCAAGGCAGTTGTTTCTAACTGATCTGGGGTAGTCAAGTCGATCTATCACCCACTGGGTACCAGGAAATTTTATGTAAGGTAAAGGCCAAGTCGACAACATCACACATTGAGAACCTAGTAATCTATAAATTGTGAGGTTTAGCGTCAAATGCCCGGCGTACAAGCTGGCTGAAAGCCCTCCGTTAATTTTTCATCATCATCATCTTCTTCATCATCATCAGAGTCTCATAACACCGCTTGTCTTTGGGTCACCAGTTGCTGTTCATTGTTTAATCAGCGCTGGACCGGATTCTTTTTCTTCTTCCTCGTCTTCTTTCTTCTTCGCGTTGTCTTCTTTGCCCAATGAAGCATAGGCCTGGTTGGTTTGTATTTTGACTGTTTTTACAGGATGAAGAAGCCAACCCTACCCTAGTTGCCTCTTACGACATGACTGTAGGGTACAGTGATAAAAATTCTTTGCTTTTCGTGATTGCCCTGGTAACACATTTCACATTCACCAGCTCAGGAGGAAAATTCTAAGTGTTCGTCCACTGCCGGACTTTAACCTTCTGCCAGAACCTAAATGTTTCGTGCACATCCGTTTCACAAATCTGGCTTATTGGTATGCAGAGTCTTGATTTTTAGCCGTCATAGGCAGATGCCTCTGACTTAGAAGGATGCTCCCAATTAGTTGACTCCTAAGACATGCTTGTTGGGGAGGTAGAGGGTATATTCTTATCCCCCACCAGATCTTTCTAAAAGATCTGAATGTAAAGGAAGATTGGATTCTTTTTTTAAACAGCATTCTCCCTCAGAAGCTAAAGAATTTTGGTCATATCAAGCGCCAAGGCGGATTTGAGGAAAAAAAAAATTAAAAGCAGAAGGACAGAGACCGACCAATACGAAGATGGGCACATGATATAAGTGACTCCTTGGGTATGAAAGTGCACGAGGCGGGAGAGCTGGCGAGAGGCCGAGTTTCTTTCAGGCAAATCACGATGAGAGTGACGTTCTGCAAAGGGCCTGCTACATGATGATGATGTTGGTAAGGCGAATTCACAAACGACGAGGTTTTACGTATTAACCAGCACACTGGTAACCGAACCTCTTTTAATCAGTGAAGCCCGGCTCTCTAGCGTAGTTGGCTAAACCGGATTGCGCGGAGACCGGGTGACAAACTCCTTGTGGTCCGGGTTCACTCCCGGGGGTAAAGCCACATTTCTCCCAGATTTACGGTATTTACAGTGGAATCAAGGCCGAAAGGTTGCGATATCCATAATACCGAGCCTAAGGGTTAACAACTCATGGCTTCTGGATACTAAGACAAACAAACATAGGGATGCAGCCATGAAGTCAATCGCATCAGACTGTCAAATATGAGGGATCTGATCAGACACCCCAAGCTACTAGTCTTTTCCACACATCGGTCACATATTCATTACGTTTCACCTTTGTTTTAAACTTCCTTTTCCCCCAGGGCAACTGAAGTCTCCATTGGGTTCTCCATTGCGGCCATCGCTTTCATCACCCTCAACTACCGCCACCAGAGAGCCAAGCGACGGCAACAGCAGCAGCAACATCTGGTAGCTACAAGAGACTGCATTGTCTAAGGACATTCTCTGCTAAGTTTTCTACAAGATAAGTCGTGTCGTTCAAACTGCATTGTCTAAGGACATACTCTGCTACGTTTTCTACAAGATAAGTCGTGTCGTTCAAACTGCATTGTCTAAGGACATACTCTGCTACGTTTTCTACAAGATAAGTCGTGTCGTTCAAACTGCATTGTCTAAGGACATTCTCTGCTACGTTTTCTACAAGATAAGTCGTGTCGTTTAAACTGAATTGTCTAAGGACACACTCTGCTACGTTTTCTACAAGATAAGTCGTGTCGTTCAAATTGCATTGTCTAAGGACATTCTCTGCTAATTTTTCTACAAGATAAGTCGTGTCGTCAAAACTGCATTGTCTAAGGACATTCTCTGCTAATTTTTCTACAAGATAAGTCGTGTCGTCAAAACTGCATTGTCTAAGGACATTCTCTGCTAATTTTTCTACAAGATAAGTCGTGTCGTTCAAACTGCATTGTCTAAGGACATTCTCTGCTAATTTTTCTACAAGATAAGTCGTGTCGTCAAAACTGCATTGTCTAAGGACATTCTCTGCTAATTTTTCTACAAGATAAGTCGTGTCGTTCAAACTGCATTGTCTAAGGACGTTCTCTGCTAATTATTTTCTACAAGATAAGTCGTGTCGTTCAAACTGCATTGTCTAAGGACTTTCTCTGCTAATTATTTTCTACAAGATAAGTCGTGTCGTTCAAACTGCATTGTCTAAGGACTTTCTCTGCTAATTATTTTCTACAAGATAAGTCGTGTCGTTCAAACTGCATTGTCTAAGGACATTCTCTGCTAATTTTTCTACAAGATAAGTCGTGTCGTTCAAACTGCATTGTCTAAGGACATTCTCTGCTAATTTTTCTACAAGATAAGTCGTGTCGTTCAAACTGCATTGTCTAAGGACTTTTCTCTGCTAATTTTTCTACAAGATAAGTCGTGTCGTTCAAACTGCATTGTCTAAGGACTTTCTCTGCTAATTATTTTCTACAAGATAAGTCGTGTCGTTCAAACTGCATTGTCTAAGGACTTTCTCTGCTAATTATTTTCTACAAGATAAGTCGTGTCGTTCAAACTGCATTGTCTAAGGACATTCTCTGCTAATTTTTCTACAAGATAAGTCGTGTCGTTCAAACTGCATTGTCTAAGGACATTCTCTGCTAATTTTTCTACAAGATAAGTCGTGTCGTTCAAACTGCATTGTCTAAGGACTTTCTCGGCTAATTATTTTCTACAAGATAAGTCGTGTCGTTCAAACTGCATTGTCTAAGGACATTCTCTGCTAATTTTTCTACAAGATAAGTCGTGTCGTTCAAACTGCATTGTCTAAGGACATTCTCTGCTAATATTTCTACAAAATAAGTCGTGTCGTTCAAACTGCATTGTCTAAGGACTTTCTCTGCTAATTATTTTCTACAAGATAAGTCGTGTCGTTCAAACTGCATTGTCTAAGGACATTCTCTGTTAATTTTTCTACAAGATACGTCGTATCGTTCAATCTGAACAATTCACAGCAGTTTTTTTTTTTTAAATACTAAATTAAAAACAATGTTTTCCCGTTGTAAATATGAATAATGTGGACACGAACAATACACTGCATAATTTATTGCCTGGCATATTTCGCCGTGTCTCGTCATGTGTATTACTACGTTACCACACACTGAATAGACATTTGCTAAAACTGGCAAGGAGCCGTATCATTAAAATTGAACTCTGTTTTATGTAAACAAAAAATTATCGTGGTAATCACAAAGTTGAATTTCCGGCGGAGAGATGTGTAGCAAACCTGACAATGCGATTTTTTTTTTTTTTTTGGGTATTTCAGCGAAAAGGGTTCATTCTTTGTGTGCTCTTTATATGTTGATTGAAGCCTGTAGTTACATCTGACTAAATACAGTGAAATATCATCATCATCATGTAGCAGGTCCTTAGCAGAATGTCACTGTCATCACGGTCTGCCTGAAAGAAACTCGGGTCTCTCGTCAGCTTTCATACTTTTTTTTTTTTTTTTTTTGCGTTCGGTTTCGTATGCTCTCATATTCTGTGCCCATCTTCGTGCTTGTCGACTCTTGCCCCTCCTTCCTGGTAATATGCCTTCTGTATTACAGTGAAATATACCAGGCAGTTAACTGTACGATGTATTGTTTGTGCCCACATTATGTGAATATTACAAGATATGTCCAGTCGATAATAGTTGTAAGTCGCGGTTTCACTTTCACGGCAACTGGTGGCCTAAAAATTATTCATTTTTATATTCCAGTGAAAACCACATAAGCTTCCCGAAAGCCCAGGTAGATCAGGTCCTTTGGATATTTTTTTTTTTAAACGGATGTTTGTGTAGTGGGAAACGAACGGGCAAACAGACTGACTGATTCTGTTTCGACTGAACACTTGAATTACCACACAAAGTAAACTTATACCCGCATCAGGAGGAGACAATCTACCTCCTTTAGTTATGTTATGAGAGGGAGACAACTCTAGTGAATCGTGACGGTGTGGAAGTTAAAGGGATGATGAGATAAATTGATCGTAAATATCATTGTTCTCATTATGACATCACCAATAAAAGCACAATTCGCTGTCGAAGAAAGCAGCAAACACAACAAAACAAACAGTATGTACATGCACTGTTGCATAAGGTTTACCATCAGTTTGATAGTCCGGTGGCAAGCGGTCACCAGCTGCGCTCTGAATATATACCATTGACACACTCTTTCGTGGACGAAAAACAGGCATCCAAATTGATTTGATAATCATAGTGTCACACCACATACACAACTAGATGGGTAATGGGACCATTAATGCAAGTTCCATTATGAGCAAAGTGCGTCAGAAATCATGGCCAAAGGCAGACTGTTTAACGGACTGCCTGCCAGTCCATATTATTTCAATCACTCTATCTCAGTTGTGATGATGATGATGATGGTGATGATGATAAGGGTGATTAGTAGTAACTTTAACCCCACCAAGGACATCACACAAGCGATAAAACCCGATGACACAAAGTGCCACCATGTGGATGAGGATCACCCGTGGAGAGGTCCCAGAAACCGCGTTCAGCCACTAGACCATAATTATGGTCGGGCTATAGTGCGGCCCCTGACAAGAGCCAGAGTAGGGTTTTAAAATAACAAAAACAATTGCATCCCATAAGGGGATGACTAAAGTTTTACGAGGGTGATTGTGATAATGATGATGGTGAAAACACGATGAGGATGACGACGACCATAACGATTTAAATCAAATGCAATTGCGAAATAATATTTTTATATTATATAACAAATTATTGTCCATCATCATCAACGAAGCTTGAACAGCTCAGAAAGCCAACATGAGGCGTCCCGGGAGGATGCAAACACGCGCAATTTACTGACGAACCCATTTGTACCAAGTGTTTGTCTCATTATCTCTCTTGGTTTATCCAAGTTATCCCCCTTTTTTCCTGGACAGCTGGAGGGGCCCCTCACTGGAATTACGTCTTGATGTTTTAGCCTATAGCGATGTTTATGCGAAACCCATTTAGATTAGGGCCCGGCTTGTGTCATGTGGGGCCCTATCGAATTTTTCTGCTCGTGGAAGGTGCCCTAACCTGATTTAGGGTGATAACTTATGGAAACATTTGAGAATTATTGCAATCTAAGGCTGTTTGTTTGCCTCCTCCACCCTAAGCCTCTTTTTTATTGTGTCACTTTTTTTTCCTGTCAATAATCTATGAGATGATACTATATATACACGTCAGCTACATATACTAACCCACTAGACATACTACAAGTGACACACTAGATATACTAACCCACAACATTGACCCACTATATAGACAGACCTACTACATTAACTGATCCACTAGAGAAAAGCAGCCATATCAGTCGTCTACCCAACTGACCCACTATGTAACTGACCCACTAGATATACTAACCGACTACACCAACAGACCCACTAAGTAAACTGACCCACTAGATATACTAACCGACTACACCAACTGACCCCAACACTGACCCACTAGATATATAACCGACTGACCCACTAGACTATACTAAACGACCTACTAGATATACAACAGACTACACAACTGAAAACTGTAAACTGACCACTAGATATACTAACCGACTACACCAACTGACCCACTATGTAAACTGACCCACTAGATATACTAACCGACTACACCAACAGACCCACTATATAAACTGACCCACTAGATATACTAACCGACTACACCAACAGACCCACTATATAAACTGACCCACTAGATATACTAACCGACTACATTAACTGGCCCTTTTAATGTGCTGAGACCACCCACAGACCCACTACATCAACAGACCCACTACATCAACTAACCGACGAGATCAACAGACCCACTACATCAACAGACCCACTACATCAACAGACCCACTACATCAACAGACCCACTACATCAACAGACCCACTACATCAACAGACCCACTACATCAACAGACCCACTACATCAACAGACCCACTACATCAGTTAACCAACGAGATCAACTGACCCACAAGTTATACTGACTACACCAACTGACCCACGATTTGTCAATGTGCATACATTTGGGAGGTCGGGTCGGGAAAAGAGGGGGAAATGGTTAAAAGACATTACAAGAGTATAAATTACAAAAATGTACAAATGAGTTTAAGAAATATTTTCTCTTTAAAAAAAATGTCTCTTGCAAATGATGTATGGTTTATCTAAATTTTATTAAATAAAATTATCTTCCTCAGATGTGTTTCAATTGATTGATTGACTGACAGATAAAGTGGGTGAGTGGGCAATTGATTGATCGACTGACTCATAAAGTGGGTGAGTGGGGAATTGATTGATTTACTGACTGATGAAGTGGGTGAGTGGGCAATTGATTGATTGACTGACTGATGAAGTTGGTGAGGGGGGAATTGATTGATTGACTGACTGATGAAGTGGGTGAGTGGGCAATTGATTTTTAATTAATTATCAATTGATTGATTGGCTTTTGATTGAATAAATGGCTGCCTGATTAAAACCAACTTGAGAAGATCGAGCTACACCGCATTTTAAAGACAATAGAAAAGGTGTTATTTTATTGTGTGTGTAGTGTGTCTGTATGTGTGGTGTGTGTGTGGTGTGTGTGTGTGTGTGTGTGTAGTGTGTGTGTGTGTGTGTGTGTAGTGAGTGTGTGTGTAGTGAGTGTGTGTGTAGTGAGTGTGTGTGTAGTGAGTGTGTGTGTAGTGAGTGTGTGTGTAGTGAGTGTGTGTGTAGTGAGTGTGTAGTGTGTGTGTGTAGTGTGGTGTGTGTGTGTGTGTGTGTAGTAAGTGCGTAGTGTGTGTGTGTGTGTAGTAAGTGCGTAGTGTGTGTGTAGTAAGTGCGTAGTGTGTGTGTGTGTAGTGTGTGTGTGTGGTGTGTGTGTGTAGTGTGGTGTGTGTGTGTAGGGTGGTGTGTGTGTGTGTAGTGTGGTGTGTGTGTGTAGGGTGGTGTGTGTGTGTGTAGTGTGGTGTGTGTAGTGTGTGAGTAGTGTGGGTGGTGTATGTATGGTGTATGTATGGTGTATGTGCGTGTGCTATGTGTGCGTGGCCTATGTGTGTGCGTGGCGTGCACTATGTGTATGCGTGTGCGTAGCGTGTGTTATGTGCATGTGTGTGCGTGGCGTGTGCGGTGTGTGTGCGTGTGGTGTGCGGGCGGTGTGTGTGTGGCGTGTGCGGTGTCCGGGCGGTGTGTGTGTGGCGTGTGCGGTGTGCGTGGCATGTTTGGTGTGCGATGTGTTTTCTCTGTTGTGCGGTGTGCGTTGTGCTTTCTGTGTTGTGCGGTGTGCGATGTGTTTGCTGTGTTGTGCGGTGTGCTATATGCGATGTGTTGCTTGTGTTGTGCAGTGTGCGATGTGTTTTCTGTGTTGTGCGGTGTGCAATGTGTTTTCTGTGTTGAGCGGTGTGCAATGTGTTTTCTGTGTTGTGCGGTGTGCGATGTGTTTTCTGTGTTGTGTAGTGTGTGTTTATGTGTGCTATACGCCTGTTGTGTAGTGTTTGTGTGTCTGTTGCTATACGTCTGTTGTGTAGTGTGTGTGTGCGCTATACGTCTGTTGTGTAGTGTGTGTGTCTGTGCTATATACGTCTGTTGTGTAGTGTGTGTGTGTGTGTGTCTGTGCTATACGTCAGTTGTGTAGTGTGTGTGTCTGCGCTATACGTCTGTTGTGTAGTGTGTGTGTCTGTGCTATATGTCTGTTGTGTGTGTGTCTGCGTTAAATGTGTTTTGTATGTGTCTGTGCTATATGTGTTTTGTGTGTGTGTGTGTGTGTGTCTGTGTTATATGTGTTTTGTGTGTGTCTGTCCTATATGTCTGTTGTGTAGTCTGTGTGTCTGTGCTATATGTGTTTTGTGTGTGTCTGTCTGTCCTATATGTGTGTTGTGTAGTGTGTTTGTTGCTACATGTGCGTCTACTATATGTGTTGTGTGTGCGGTATGCGTGGCGTTGTGTGGTTTGCGATGTTTTTTTCTGTGTTGTGCGGTGTGCGATGTGTTTTCTGTGTTGTGTAGTGTATGTTTGTGTGTGTGTGCTATACGTCTGTTGTGTAGTGTGTGTGTGTGTCTGTGCTATAGTTTGTTGTGTAGTGTGTGTGTCTGTGCTATACGTCTGTTGTGTAGTGTGTACTATACGCCTTTTATGTAGTGTGTGTGTGTGTCTGTGCTACACGTCTTTTGTGTACTGTGTGTGTGTGTCTGTACTATACGTCTGTTGTGTAGTGTGTGTGTGTGTGTATGTGTGTGCTATACGTCTGTTGTATAGTGTGTGTGCTATACGTCTGTTGTGTAGTGTGTGTCTGCGCTATTCGTCTGTTGTGTAGTGTGTGTGTGTCTGTGCTATATGTCTGTGTGTGTTTGTCTGTGCTATATGTGTTTTGTGTGTGTGTGTGTCTGTGCTATATGTGTTTTGTGTGTGTATCTGTCCTATATGTCTGTTGTGTAGTGTATGTCTGCTGTATGTGTGTTGTGTAGTGTGTGTGCTAAATGTGCGTATGTGTGTCTGCTATATGTGTTTGTGTGTGTGTGTCTGTCCTATGTCTGTTGTGTATTGTGTCTGCTGTATGTGTGTTGTGTGTGAGTGTTGTGTATGATGTATAGTGTAGTGTGTATGTGTGTGGTGTGTAGTGTAGTGTGTATGTGTGTGGTGTGTAGTGTAGTGTGTATGTGTGTGGTGTATAGTGTAGGGTATATGTGTGTGGTGATAGTGTAGTGTGTATGGTGTGCAGTGTAGTGTGTGTGGTGTAGTGTGCGTACTAAGTGAGTTGTGTAGTGTGTGTGTGTTATATGTATTGTGTAGTGTGTGTGCTATATGTGTATGTGTGCTATATGTGTATTATGTTGTGTAGTTATGTGTAGTGTATGTGTGTGAGTGCTATGTATGTGTAGTGTATGTGTGTGTGTGTGCTATGTGTGTGTTGTGTTGTGTATGTGTGCTACATGTGTGTTGTGTGTAGTGTTTGTTATATGTGTGCTGTAAGCTATATGTGTGTTTAGTGTGTGTGTGTAAGCTATATGTGTGTGGTATGTGTGTGGTGCTTAGAGTGCGAAGAAGGAGAATCGCTGGACTACCATCTAAAAAAGGAGAATCGCGGGACTACCACCCGAAGAAGGAGATCGCGGGACTACCATGCGAAGAAGGAGAATCGCGCGACTACCATGCGAAGAAGAAGAATCGCGGGACTACCATGCGAAGAAGGAGAATCGCGGGACTACCATGCGAAGAAGGAGAATATCGGGACTACCATGCGAAGAAGGAGAATCGCGGGACTACCATGCGAAGAAGGAGAATCGCGGGACTACCATCCGAAGAAGGAGAATCGCGGGACTACCATCTAAAGAAGGAGAATCGCGGGACTACCATCCGAAGAAGGAGAATCGCGGGACTACCATGCGAAGAAGAAGAATCGCGGGACTACCATCCGAAGAAGGAGAATCGCGGGACTACCATGCGAAGAAGGAGAATCGCGGGACTACCATGCGAAGAAGGAGAATATCGGGACTACCATGCGAAGAAGGAGAATCGCGGGACTACCATGCGAAGAAGGAGAATCGCGGGACTACCATCCGAAGAAGGAGAATCGCGGGACTACCATCTAAAGAAGGAGAATCGCGGGACTACCATCCGAAGAAGGAGAATTGCGGGACTACCATCTAAAGGAGAATCGCGGGACTACCATCTAAAGAAGGAGAATCGCGGGACTACCATCCGAAGAAGGAGAATCGCAGGACTACCATCCAAAGAAGGAGAATCGTGGGACTACCATCCGAAGAAGGAGAATCGCAGGACTACCATCCGAAGAAGGAGAATCGCAGGACTACCATCCAAAGAAGGAGAATCGCAGGACTACCATCCGAAGAAGGAGAATCGTGGGACTACCATCCGAAGAAGGAATCATTAGCTACAAATCCAAGAAATCCCGTTTAGCTGTTAGGTTATATTAGGACCCCCAACAACAGCTGGGATAGGAACAGAATCGAACACAGACTCGAAAGAAGGTAGGTAATTGTACCCCACCGCACAAGCGATAAATACCTGGTGACAGTTCTCGGAAACCGCTGTTCAGCCGTTAGGCCATATTTCAGACCCGGTTACATGGTCCGACAATTAAGTAATGAGACTAATTCCAATAGATAAAGATATAACCTGTATTTTATTGTGCATTGATACAGTGAGTAGCATGATCTACCAAACACTGGAACGACCTCTGTAGCTCTTATGTTGTTATGGCCCTTAAAGTCGATGTTACGGCCCTTTGGATGTCATGTTTGTTTTAGTATCCAGAAGCCATGAGTTGTTAACCCTTAGGCTCGGTATTATGGATATCGCAAATTTTCGGCCTTGATTTCAATGTAAATACCGTAAATCTAGGAAAAATGTGGCTTTTCTGCCTACCCCGGGAGTGAACCCGGACCACAAGGAGTTCGTCACCTGGTCACCGTGCAATCCGGTTTAGCTAACTACGCTAGAGAGCCGGGCCTTTGGATGTCATCAATATCGTCAATGAAGCGTTCTTTCAATTGTAACTTCAATTTTGGGAATAGAAAATAATCACAAGGCGACAAATCTGGGGGAAAGGGTGGATGGTTGAGATGATGTCACATGGGTACTGAACCCGCTGTTGTTTTTGGTCATCAGACAACGAATGTGATACAAACCTGCAACTTTTTTTCTTGCCAAAATCTTGCACTAAAATTGTACGAATGGTCTCTCTATTAACACCAGATTCATCTGCCAACATCCTGACAGTAAAACAACGATTTTCTTATCCGTTCTGTGACTTTTGCACTGAGTTCAATCATTACAAACAGAAATTGGGCGTCCATTTCTAGTTGCATTAGTATCATTTCTACACCACTTTTGAATCGTTAAACACCACCTGAAAATGTGTGCACGAGAAAAACTATCCCCATAAACTTGCTGCATCAATTCAACTGTCTCAATGGCGCCTTTTCGGAGTTTTAAACAGGATTTAATGTTAGCTTTTTGCCCTATACTGATTACGTAACAATGTACCTCTGACTAGGTCAACAGCTTGTTTGTTGTTTGCTTATGGGATGGCAATGAAAAGTTGCCGGATCACAAAGGTTGTCTCTTTGGATTCCACGCTTTGCTTCATTGGTGGTATTTTTGTCTAGCCATAATAAAATTATTCTGATTACTTAATTGTCGGACCTTGTATACTTAGGACCACCCTGCAAAATCCTGGGTGGGGCTTCAAAATAGTTAAAAATTGCATCCCAAAACAGGATAACAAGATGATAAGAAGAAGCGGATAGTCAGTCTTTAGTAAGGCACACAACGCCAGCAATCTGTCACACAAACCACCATATTAGTTAAACACTTAGCGCAAAAATACTGGACCATACATATAACCGGTAGCCCCGCTACCAATAGCATGATGTGTGGGTTCCGTGTGTGTTCCGACGGCAAATTTTAACAGCGGAGATGTGGTTTTTGAGAAGAATGCGGGATATCATGGACTAAAAAAAAAAAAAAAACCGACCAGATATCCCGCATTGAAAAAAGTGGAAGTAATAAACTGATTACAGAAATTAGATGTAAGCAGTCACTGTTGTTCTGTCATCTCATGAAAAGGAATGGCCCTGCAAATTTTGCAGTTACTGGCAAGACTGATGGAAATAGGGCTACGGGCAAACAGTGAGATAAATATCTGTATGGCCTAGCCACGCGAATGTGGCGAGACAAGAGCACTGGATACTTTATTTTTAATTCAGTTCAAACAAAGAAAATCCCGGAGTTTCCGGGAAAGTCTAATATTTCAGGGATGTCATGGGTTGGGTTTTTTTTTGTCAGCCCCGTCCGCCTCAGTGACGCCGACTAACCCTAACCCTGCCTCTAACCATAACCTGACTCCCCAGTCTGTAAGACCCCTAGAATATTGGACTTTCTCGGGAACTCCGTTTGGGGTGAGGTAAAAGTAAAGTACCGAGCACTGACCTTATCCGTAATTCTAATGATCGTGAAACATGCATCCAACGCTTAGAGGCACATAAAACTACGATGATTCTATTATTATTGTTATTGTTATTACTATTATTTTTGTTATTACCCCAAGTACTCACCCCTGAAAAAGGGCAAGAACCCGAAGTTGCAAGGGAAAAAATCTCCAAGTTACTTCGTTCGTTCCGATTATGTCCCCTGATTGAAAGAAGAGTTTTTCGGTCGCCTTGGAGAATTGAGTTTGATGTCGTATTAAAGTGCTTGATTGGGGTGAGAGGTAGACGGTGAGTGGTGGGGACGTTACCATGAACGTAGAGCGATTCGTGTATTGGTGCTTTTACAATGTCTTCTTCTTCTTCTTCTTCTTCTTCTTCGTGCATCGGACATACAGCATCGTTTCAAAGTCTCATTTCGTCGTTACTACTACTGCTGCTAGTATTGCAACAACAACAGCTACTGCTAACACTGATCTTGCAACAAAAACTTTTGCTGCTGCTGCTGCAACTGTAACAACAAATTCTGTTGTTGCGAGTACCACTTACCAAATACTACTACAACCAGAACAGTAAATTGCCTTTCACGACATGCTTGTTAGGGGGAAGCAGTTCTGTTCTTTTTTTTTTTTTCCTGTCTAAAAAATAACCAAATACATTACCAATATTAGAAAAGTGTGACAGGGAATGAAAGAACACCCTAACCGGCTAACACTGGATTGTTGTTTACGGAGGCTTGTCTATTTTTAATTTTTTATATAGTTGAACTCCCCTACGGAAGGCCCATTGTGGAGAAAACAGGAATAGACCCATTGCCTCCGTAAAAAGCATGTCGTAGGAGTCGACTAATTAGGAGCTTTCTTCGAAGTCGAAATGCATCTACCTGAGCGGTATGGAACAACAAATTGTACACAGATAAACCAGTAAGACTGATGCACACACAAAACTCAGCCCCTGGCCAAAGCATAAAAATGGACGAACAACCAGGACTTTCCACGGGAGCATACAGACAGTGTACAAAGAAGAACAAGATATAGTGGAACGAGTATCTGAGATTCGCTGTCTATCCATTACCGGTCCCAAGTGTGGATGATAAGGGAGGAGGGCAGTGTGTTGGACTAAAACTAATTGCTACAAAATCTCGCAGGAAAATATACAACAAATGGACTTCACACCTTATGTTACATATAATGACACAACCATGACGGCGGTGGCGATAATGACGATTCTTATCCACAAGATGTTAATTCTGCAGTCTGGAATCCTATGAATAAGGAGTTTTGAGAAGACAACCCAAAAGTAAAAAACGTATTGTAACAGTCTTCTTCTGCTTTTCTCCTTCACCAGCTGTAAACTCTGGCGGAAAGATTGTTGGTCCACTTCTAAACTTCAGACCATGTGTTTTGCGTGCACATCCGTTTTACACTTATTTGTACACAGATTGTTTATTCTTCCCCTCTCATGCGCCTTTACTCCCAACAGTTAAAACCCCAACTTGCTAATGAAATCAAGGATTTTCTTGGTTGAAATAACTATAAATAAACAGAGAGGGGAACCATTTGAGGCCGTTAAATATTATGAATTAATCAAGTAACAGAAAGTATTGTGAACGGCACTCATAGAAAGAAGTAGAAAGATAGAAGAACACACTAGACAACATAAAAATCGAAAGCTATAGTTACCGTGCCGGGAATTGAACCTGTCACCTCCAGACGGCGTCTGCGCCTCGCCATGAATACAAGTGCACTAAGATACATGGTCAACACGTCAAAGAGTGGCATGCATTTCTCAATCTGGCAACAATGTCAGCCGACCACCTCCCCTCCCCCCCCCCCCCACCAGTTCTTCCCAATTTAATTAGTAATTAATTTAAAGAGGTTGGGCGCTGTTGCCAGGTTTTGACAGAAATCCAGGCTTAGGTACGTAGTTTGACGCGTGTCATTTTATTAAAACTTGTAAATTTGATCGCTAAGTACGATGGGTAATTTTTTTTTTTTTTTGTGTGTGTGGTTGATGCAGTTTGTTTTCACTGCAAACTGTAGTTATGTACTGGTTAGAACATTAACTTTCAGGACTCTGGTTCAAGTCGATTTCCCCAGCGATGGCTGTGTACCAGTGCAGTTTTGGGGTCGACCCAGTTTTTTTCAGATAAGTGTGCGTGCGTGCATGTGGTCGAAAAAAAAAAGGGGGGGGGGGGAACACATCTCAAAATCTTACCTTACCTCTTTCTTCCTTCTCTTGTCCTACTTGCCTAACTCTCTGTATTACTTTTATCACTCCCTTTTCCCCTCACACCTTCCGTTTCCCTTCTGTATTTCCACACGCCCCTCCTATACATATTGTATCTCCTTTCACCTTTTTTTCCCCCTCATTCCCCTTTCTCCATTTGTTTCCCTTCTTTTCCGCCACCCTTTCATTTCCCGCTTTCTTCTCACTACATCCTTCTCCCATCACTCTTCTTATACTCTCTCTTTTCTCCTCCCATATTATTTCCCTCCAATTCTAATCCTCTCCTTTTTATTATTATACTGTCACCCTTACCACTTTTCATCCACTTTATTCCCTTCTTTCTCAGCACTCTGCAACTTTATGTATCTCACTCCTTTTCTCATTCACCTCCAACTCCTCCCAATTTTCCTCTTTGTCCTTTCTTTCCTCCTACACCCTATCTCGAAGTCCGGCCCATCTCACTAACAAATAAGAACAGTCACGACAGTACAAAGTACGTGATACTAGAAGAGACATCACCACCCTAACCAACGAAGATCTTCTTCATTAGAGGGAAACCTGCGTCAACAATCTAATTCTCCTTGGTGTTTCAGGAAATTAGAACCGCTACCAGAGCACCATCAACACAGTGATGGCCCGTTCTATAACCACAGCCACGTTAACTGTTACGTTATTTACATTAAGACAGCTCTGGAGACTGATTACCATTAAGTGGTCTCTGGGGTCAAAGGGAGAGAACTTGCTTGACTTAGACAACAGAGATAACTCTTGGCTGTCTTCATTCTAATTTATCTCCGGAAGCTTGTACGGTGTTAACAAATGTGGTAGCCCTGGAAATCGATGCGACTGGGTTTTCTTCTTTCTTTCATTGGTTTTTCAGTTAAATCGCACCAAGTCCTTAATAGAATAGGGATCTTGAGATTCTCAATGCCTCTCTCATCTTCTCTTGCTCAAACCTACGTCAACTTCTTGCGATGTACTTGTTTCTTCTAAATAATCCAGTAGAAGATTGGTGTTTTAACCCCCAGCCAGAAACCGGATCGGACAACAAACGATGCTAAGGCGAAATCTGGTTCCATCAGCTAGCCCACTGACAAGAGTGCATGATGCGACACCGTGAGCTTTGAATTTCGCGGGAAATGCTTAGTGTCCATGCTTTCCGAGACGTATGTTGTAAAATGTATTTTCGGGAAATGTGTGGCTGGTTGCTGTAGAATTATGGTGACCTATACAGTAATACGTGTGCACCTGCAAGTTTGTCGTGGCTGCTGCTTTTATCAACCATGAACAGCAGTACGTCTTGCTCTGATGGCTGACTTATGCATTTGATGCATGTGAGAAAAGTTATATATGGCGGGACTGTTTGACTTTTTACATGGTTCGGTGATAGGGATTTTGTGTTTTTCCCTGCACCAGAATGTGGCATCTGTGGGAGGACCCGTTTGCGATGAAGCTGAAGCCTGATCGTCTTAAGATAGGAATTATCACAAACAATTAAAAGAAAACTGTTCGCCTGTCGGCCCGAAGTTCGATTAGAATCCGTACGGAAACTTTGACAATTTTTTTTAAAAGGCCTTGGTTTCCAGTTCGACCCAGACTAAAACGGGTACTAGGTAATGTCCTGGGAAGTAAAAGATGACCAGTGTGATGTTTACCGTATTGCTGATTGGTTCATATTTCTTGCATCATAAGCTCAGTAAGCCACTGGCATAATGTGGGGTCCTATCTTTCTATCTTCTTTTGCCCCACTAGAACATCACACAAGCAATAAACACCCGATGAAACAAAGTGCCATCATGTGGATAAGAATCCCCCGTGGAAAGGTCCCAGACACCGCGTTCAGCCATTAAACCATATTTATGGCAAGAGCCAGAACAGGCCTTCAAATAACGAAAAAAAATGCATCGCAGAAATGGATGACAAGATGTTAAAAAAACGTCCTTTTTTTTTTTTTTTAACTTTATCACTAGTAAGCTGACATTCCGACCGTATTGGTGCTTAACGAAGAAAGCCTATTGTGTAATTTTCTATTGGACAAGAATCTAGGAGAAAAACTGGAATCCGCTGCAAACTGGCAGTCGCGTTCTGACAGGCGTCAGACGGTTGACAGGCAAGACAGCAGGCGTCAGACGGTTGACAGACGAGACGACAGGGCGTCAGACGGTTGACAGACGAGACGACAGGCGCCAGACGGTTGACAGACAAGACGACAGGCGTCAGACGATTGACAGGCAAGATATCAGGCGTCAGACGGTTGACATGACGAGACGACAGGCGTCAGACGGTTGACAGACGAGACGACAGGCGTCAGACGGTTGACAGACGAGACGACAGGCGTCAGACGGTTGACAGACGAGACGACAGGCGTCAGACGATTGACAGGCGAGACGACAGGCGTCAGACGGTTGACAGACGAGACGACAGGCGTCAGACGGTTGACAGACGAGACGACAGGCGTCAGACGGTTGACAGACGAGAAGACAGGCGTCAGACGGTTGACAGACGAGACGACAGGCGTCAGACGGTTGACAGACGAGAAGATAGGCGTCAGACGGTTGACAGACGAGAAGACAGGCGTCAGACGGTTGACAGACGAGAAGACAGGCGTCAGACGGTTGACAGACGAGAAGACAGGCGTCAGACGGTTGACAGACGAGACGACAGGCGTCAGACGGTTGACAGACGAGACGATAGGCGTCAGACGGTTGACAGACGAGACGACAGGCGTCAGACGGTTCACACACGAGACTGCAAGGATCCACAGACCTAACCATAGAAAAAGGGACTGCTCACTTTTTTCTTCTTCTCCGTCTTTTTTCTCTTCCTCCTTCTTCAAGAAGAAGAAGAAGAAAAAGGAGAAGTGCCTAGTGAAATCAACAACAGCATAAAACTGACGGAGTTGGTTAGGCAACGTTCTGTAAGTAAAGGATATGAGACTTACTGTTAGCGATTACGAAAGCACTCTACTGTCCAGTGTCAAAATAGGCGTCAGCAACATTTTAGGGTTTCCCGGCGAAAAAAAAAAACGCGAGGATGCGCGTGCACTTGAATTCTGCGGGAAAAAAAAGGTGCCCACATCACAGGTGAAAAGAAGAGGGGAAATGCAAATGAAAAGGACACGCAACTAACTAACCATTCTATTCTGGCAAAAAGACAGGCGTGAAGCCAGTGTCCAATCTCTACCACGACAAAAGAACACCCAAAAAAAATTATTATAATAAGAAACTCCCCCAAAAATGTGCAACAAATTAGAGAGGAACATAAAGAAAAAAGGTTGACCAAAAATGTGTGTGACAGAAGAGAAAGGGAAGTAACCGAGGAAAAAAAACATGACGTGAATGAAATTAGAGAGAAGGACAGCCGAATCTGGAAATGACAAGCATGAAATAAGGGAACGAACGACTGGACATGTATTGTGTGCGTGCATCGGTGCGTGTGCGTGCGTGTGTGAGCGCGTTTTCTAGACGGTTTTCTCATTGACATAGCGATGCAGTCTGGATATTGTTCGCAAGCTGCGGTTTTAAACATGCCATGCCAGTCTTCCTCCTCTTTCTCTTGTTTTATTTAGTTTAGTTGGAATTACTTTTGTACAATGTAGTAGTCGCAGTATATTATAGAAGTATATGTCGTACTAATAGTAGTTGTGATGGCAGCAATAGTAGTAATGGGGCAGTGGTAGTAGTACAAAAGTAGTAGCAATAATAGTAGTAGTAATGGTAATAGTAATAGTAGTATCGGTAGTGGAGTGGTAGTAACAGTAGTAGTGGTGGTGTTATTTGAAAACGATTCTTTTGTTTCTCTCTCCTTCCCTCTTCCATTCCTGTCCCTCTGCTTTCTTTCTATTTCTTTCTTTTCTCTTCCTTATTATCTTCTTTTCTCTCCAAACCTATCTCATGTCTCCCCCTTGTCTCCGTCTCTCTACCCTTAACTCTCGTTCTCTCTCTCTCTCTCTCTCTCTCTCTCTCCATGCTCTCCTCCAACTCCCGTCTTCCCTATATCTAACAGCGCTACAGCCCCACAAACAATGACGTCCAATAACATACCGAAAGAATCGCCCGCGTCTGCCCGATAATGTGAACAAAATGGCCGACTAACGAGGAGAAAATATGAACGCTGATGTGGAAGGCCCGGTCTGATGAGAATGATCTTGCTTTCTGAACTCTTGATGCGAGGTAATAAGCTGTGGACAAATCAGGCGGCCATGGACTTCCAGGGGCACATATCCAGAATGTCTCTCCCCCACCCCCATCTCTCTCTTTTCTCCTTCCTTTTCATACTTTTCTTCTTATCCTTATATTTAACTCTTTTTTTTTTCATTTTTATTCGTCCCTTTTTTTTTTTAACATTCTCTTTTTCATTCTTTTGTATTATTATTATTTTCAATCTAATTTTGATTATTTTCCTCCTCAATCTTCTTTTATTATTATTCTTCTTCTCCTCCTCTTCCTCTAGAAGTTTTCTTTGTGTCAGCGCTGCTGGATCACACCTGCTTACGCTCACAACCGAATAAATACTTTTTTTTTTTTTTTTTTTTGAATAAAAATTTTTTTTTTAAAAAGAAGGACGTGAAAACGTGACCGTTTCAAAAAAAACGAGTAGATATTGGGAGCGCTCATAGAAAACAAAGAGACCTGTCCAAGGGCTTCTTATGTAATGGAAAATGATAGCGGATTTCTGTGCTGGCGGTAACTTCGAACGAGCTGGGAGAACGCTGAATGTCAGCAGAAATGAAATAGAACGGCCCAGCAAAGAAACGCGCCAATATTGCCCTCTTCAAAAAGCAATCTGCGGCTCGACTGCACTGCTCGTTTGAAATCGTCTGTTGGAATAAGCTGGGTGTGAAATTGCGAGGTGTAGAGAATAAACAGTTAATTTACGGAGAATTTATTAGAACAAGGAGCTAAAAGAAACAATGCTGATGAAAGCCAACATTCGCAGGAAGAAAGTTAAGAAATAATGTTCCCTTGAAACAGATGCGCATTTAAACACACAAACACACACCCACCCACCCACCCACCCGCGCGCACACACACACACACACCACGCACACACACACAGACACACACACACACACTTTATATATATATATATATAAAGTTCAGTTTGTCTTTTATTGTTGATACAACGTTGTACTCGAATACGCACGTTTTATATAAGAGCACAAACAAAGCATGAACTACATAGCTCCAGCAACGATCACATCGGTTTTTATTTCGTTGTTCCCGCGCGGGTGTTAATTCCTCGAGTATTTCTTTGTATGCAGGGCTGCCGATAAATCCGTTTTCTCCCAATATCTGGGTTCATATTTTGTCAGCTTGGTTTCTTAGTTTTAAAAAAAAATCTACAGGTCCCTTTTCCACGCCTTTAGGACTAGACCTAAAGTTTTAAAGACCAATCGGCACAATTTGGGTGATGTGGTCAGCATCTCGCCAGCCGCCTTTACTTTCCGGGACTGCACCTGGTACCCACTCAAGGCTGGGTCAACCTGGGAGTCAAGGTGATTTTGATTGAAGGTTTGTAATTGTTGGAATTTTCTTTAAACGTACAGTAAAAACTTTACTTTCAGCTCTTTAAAAAAAATACACAAAGCTTTAGCATGTGATAAACAAATAGATTTTTTTAAGTCTTAATAAACGACCACTGATATAATGACAATTATATGTTCCCTAATCTAGAGTCGGCAAACCAGACTATCTGCGCAGACAATGATTGTGAATTTAATTACAGACACGCGCGCTTTCTATTTTCTTTCCTATACAGTTAGCCAGACTGGGCCACAGCAACGCGTGTGTGTGTTTGTGTGTGTTGTGTTGTGTGTGTGTGTGTGTGTATGCCAGTGAATGAGGGAAAACCACGAAAGACACAGAACGCAAGTAAAAGGCATTTGAAAACAAATGCCTGAGAAAAATGAACATAAAATGTGACGAACACTGAGACATAAGACAGATGTCTGACCCGTCTGACAACTAACCAGTAACTACAGTTATAAGAAGAAACTGGCGCTACGGTGGATGCGTCATGAGAAGAAAATAAGCAGAGAATCACCAAACAGGCACCCCAATTGGAAATAAAAGGACTGAGGAGGGAGGACGTCCAACAGAAACCATAAAAACATCCATCTATCCGTTAAGTGAGTGAGTCTAACTTCGTTAAAAAAATTTGATTACCAACAAACTTCAGCCAGACGCCCAAACGTTAACCACCCGCCTAATTACCACGTCTGGCTGCGCTCCGCTTCGATCACTGATTGCTTAATTAGTCACTTGATTGTCTACAATTAATCGATAATTCAGTTTCTGATCGGTTGAATATATTTGCCAGTTTATACCTCTGGGCCAAAACGATTATATTGTACCCTAGGGATTTGTGGGTTTCTGGAAAAGCATGGCTGAAATACCAGTCAACACTTTACATTGATTTGGCTGGATTTGGCTAGAGTCTGTGGTCCATACTAATCTACCATTTCTTTGCTGCACCTTTGCCCCAACGAAATTACCGGAAAACACTGGAGAGGGGGGGGGGGGGGTGGTTCTGGGGTGAAATCGATCGTCACATCATTGCTTCGTGTGTTCATTCCGGGATGGGCGTCAGAAGCGCGAGAGGTTTCCTGGCAAATGAAATTGGCCGGTCATTCATTTAACTTTGCGTGTTGTTGTCTTTTTCAGAACTAAATTGGGTACGATGTGTCCAGTGTGTGCGTTCAAGCGTGCGCACCAGTGAGTGGATGAGTATGTGAGTGAGTGAGTGCGTCAGTCAGTCAATGGGTCAGTCAGTGAGTGGGTCAGCCCGTAGCCATCGACAATATACTAGTTTGGCCATGGTCAGCCAGTCCGCCTAACATACTGCTCTTGTTACCTCACGTCTTTAGTTCATTCATTTATCTTTTAATGTGTTCATCTTTAACAGCTACACAGATATATTAATTACAAACACACAGAAACTGCGCAAGAACTACCTTTTTTTTCTCTACTCCTGGAATGTCTCGCAGCGTCAGGTCAGGAAGAGATCGCTGGAACGGGCCCTTCTGTTCGCTTCGTATAAATTACTTTTCATTGTCTTATTCGTGTGGTAAATTATCTATGTGAGCGTCCTCTGGGTCTGTTACCGTTGTAACTCTATATACCATAGCTCTATGTTGTGTGCAAGAATGATCCATGCCTAACTTTATTTTGCCTGCTATTCGTATTTTTTTTTAAACTTCTGTGTGCGTCCTGAAAATGGCGCTTGACACCTTCTGGTTTACAGCTAGGCTTGATATTTGCGCTTTTTGGCCCAATGCATCCAATAAAAGCAAATCTCCAGTAAGTTGCTAAACAATGTGTTTTAGGTTCCAAGGTGTCTTAACTTCCAAGGTGTCTTAGCTTCCAATGTGTCTTAGTTTCCAAGGTGTCTTAGTTTCCAAGGTGTCTTAGTTTCCAAGGTGTCTTAGTTTCCAAGGTGTCTTAGTTTCCAAGGTGTCTTAGTTTCCAAGGTGTCTTAGTTTCCAAGGTGTCTTAGCTTCCAAGATGTTTCCAAGGTGTCTTAGCTTCCAAGGTGTCTTAGCTTCCAATATGTCTTAGTTTTAAGGATGTCTTAGCGTCAAGGATGTCTTAGTTTCCCAGATGTCTTAGTTTCCCAGATGTCTTAGTTTCCAAGATGTCTTAGTTTCCAAGATGTCTTAGTTTCCAAGGTGTCTTAGTTTCCAAGATGTCTTAGTTTCCAAGATGTCTTAGTTTCCAAGATGTCTTAGTTTCCAAGATGTCTTAGTTTCCAAGATGTCTTAGTCTGCAACATGTCTTAGTTTCCAAGTGCCTTATTTCACATGTTTTTTAGTTATGTCTTCAAGCAATGTTTAACTCTTTGGCCCCAACCCACTAATATGCATTTGTTGCCAACATTGTACAAGAAAGGCTATTTTTAACTGTCACCTTATTTTGATAAAAGCTTACCATATCCTAATTAGTTAAAGGGTTATTAAGATGCATTAAAAATTAAAGCTCAAAGATGACAGGATTAAACTTCAGTGCACTAGGTTTTGTTTTATATGGCTCAGTCTCTCCACAGAATAACTAGCTACCTGCCCAGAAAATCACACAGAGCACAAACTTTATAGCTCAGGCAATGATCCCCAGAGATGTTTATGAACAAACTCTTGGACTGCATCAAATATAAGACATATAGATACAGAATTCACTTACAAATAAAAAATAACCACATACACACAAACTTGCATCAAATAACCAAACAAATGCACACTCAAAATGGCATTAAATATATACACAGACTAACATAAAATAAACATCCCCCCCCACAATACACACACGCACACACATACACATACACATACATACACTCACCCACCCACTTAAGATATAAGGTGTTAAAATAATACTGGGTAATATTCAGAGCCAATTAATTAGGGATCTAGTACTTCAGCAGAATGTACTGGTTTCAATTGACATGATCTATTTTTCTAATCAAAAACATCCACGCATACACAAATATTCCCAAAGACATAAGTCTACATGCATACATCCCCACATAAACATATACATCCACCACACAAATGCGTGCACACACAAACATCCACAAACACATACATATCAAAATAAACATCAAAACACACAAGCACACAAACATCCAGTGACACATGCATGCATACCCACACCAACACACAAAGTGGGATCTATTTTAAATCAAACATAACATAGAAATCAAGGCACACACACAGCCACTCACAAACACACACATGCAAACACACACATACACACATTTCCACACATGCACAAATTACACATGCACAAACTGGCATCAATTATCAAACATCTACATACAAGCCTCCATATAAACACCCATATGTGCACAAAATCATCAAGAAATATTCACATACAAACATTCACAAATATCCACATCCACATATACTTACACATATGAAAATACACACAAACATGCATAAACAGGCATCAAATGTCAATTATACATGCACACACACAAACATCCACACACACATACAAACTGGCATAATAAATTAGCCTAAACAACCACACATGTGCAAACAAACTGGCATCGCATAATCAAATTTTAACACACACACACACACACATAACATCCATACACACACATGAACTGGAATCAAACAGTGATCAAATATTTACACATAAACATTAGCATCATATCAAATATCCACACACAAACACGCACGCATACACACACACACACAAGCTGGCATCAAATCAGATATCTGCACACACACACACACACACACACACACACACACACACACACACAAGCTGGCATCAAATCAGACATCTGCAAACACACACGCACACACATACATGCTGGCATCAAATCAGACATCTGCACACACACACACACACACACACACACACACACACACAAGCTGGTATCAAATCACACATCTGCACACACACACACACACTCTCACCCACACTTACACACACACACACACACACAAGCTGGTATCAAATCAGACATCTGCTCACACACACACACACAAGCTGGCATCAAATCAGACATCTGCAAACACGCACACACACACACACGCTGGCATCAAATCAGACATCTGCAAACACGCACGCACACACACACACACACAAGCTGGTATCAAATCAGACATCTGCACACACACACACACACAAGCTGGCATCAAATCAGACATCTGCAAACACGCACGCACACACACACGCTGGCATCAAATCAGACATCTGCACACACACACACACACACACACACACAAGCTGGTATCAAATCAGACATCTGCACACACACACACACACACACACACACACATACATACATACATACACACAAGCTGGCATCAAATCAGACTTCTGCACACACACACTCTCACCCACACTTACACACACACACACACAAATGGCATCAAATATCAGTGAGACATCGTTATACTCATAACTTGGCATCACATATCCACACGCACTTACTGCTGACATGTAATTTTTGCATTATACATTATTAATTAGGTCACTATAGGCAAATCACAAAAAAAGCTCCTTTTACTTTGAACTGGATCCAACCGGACATGTCGGGTTTTTGGATTCTTAGAGCAAAGGGGTTGATGCTGACTGTTCCAAACATTTTTTTATATTCACCGCCTTTAAACTATGGTGGATATTTATCGTTCATCCACTTCAGGACTTCGGTCCTGTTCCAGAACTTCAGTTGCAAATCCATTTTACATTATCTGGCTAACTTGTATGCAGACTGTTGGTTCCTCATCTCTCGGGCAGATGCTCTTTGATTTCAAAGGAAGCCCCAGTTAGTCGACTCTTACGACATGCTTGCAGAAGCAGTGGATCTATTCTTGTTTTCCCCACAATGGGGCACACCCCAGAATCCACACAAGAAACATTTGAACACTGATAGCAGATTAAAAACAGTGTGTTTATATTAAAATGTATACTACATTTTGACTTATTTGGAGTTGGAATTCTCGTGTGTGCCTTTGGCATATTGTAAAGTGACATATAGTTCTCAAAATCCACTTAAGGAAGAAATAGCTGAAAATACACTTAGCTGACTGGTGAAATGCCAGGAACATTAACTCTTGTTTTAAAGTAACTGACAATGTTGGTTAGTAGGTAACAGATTTTTCTCAGTGCACTTAAAACTGAGTGCTGATGACACCAGATGTTGGTCTTCTTATTCTTGTCTGGCTTCCTGCATGCTGATCTTGTCTGGCCAAATTCCTTTTCGTCATGGATGCAGATAGTCATCAGTTGGTTCCTACAAACGTCTTTCTAACATAGAGCATTTGGAATATCAGCCTGGTTCATGGTTCATTCACCCTCCCTAGCTTTACCTGCAAGCCTATCAGCTTGCTCATTTATTGTATGCCTGCGTTCACAATCTGTTTATCAGTAATTTTATACTTGATACAGTTTTACTGAATATACAACAACCCAGATGTTTTGAAAGAGATGTGGGCTCAAAGACAAGTTATCACAAACATCAGAAAAATACATTTCTTGGTCATTTGAGAAGAAGGAACTTGGAACATGTGACCAATAGAAAGATCTGTGGGGAAAACATTACAGAGTAAGACAATGCAAGAAGATTTTTGAGAGCCTTTTGTAAGACTCTGTACGCTGGGATCACAACAGAATGATCACAGCCAGGTAATGCACTTGGATAATGATGATGATACAGCCTTGATGCACTAATGATGATGAAACAGCCGTGGTGCACTAATGATGATGATACATCCTTGGTGCACTAATGATACAGCCTTGGTGCACTAATGATGATAATACAGCCTTGGTGCACTAATGATGATAATACAGCCTTGGTGCACTAATGATGATAATACAGCCTTGGTGCACTAATGATGATGATACAGTCTTGGTGCACTAATGATGATGATACATGCACTAATGCTGTTCAGGCATAATGATGATGCCTTGTGACTAAGACATGCACTAATCACCCATCCTTGGTGCACTAATGATACAGCCTTGGTGCACTAATGATACAGCCTTGGTGCACTAATGATGATGATACAGCCTTGGTGCACTAATGATAATACAGCCTTGGTGCACTAATGATGATGATACAGTCTTGGTGCACTAATGATGATGATACAGCCTTGGTGCACTAATGATGATAATACAGCCTTGGTGCACTAATGATGATGATACAGCCTTGGTGCACTAATGATGATAATACAGCCTTGGTGCACTAATGATGATAATACATGACTAATGATGATACAGTCTTGGTGCACTAATGATGATGATACAGCCTTGGTGCACTAATGATGATGATACAGTCTTGGTGCACTAATGATGATGATACAGCCTTGGTGCACTAATGATGATGATACAGCCTTGGTGCCTAATGATGATTACAGCCTTGGTGCACTAATGATGATGATACAGCCTTGGTGCACTAATGATGATGATAATACAGCCTTGGTGCACTAATGATGATAATACAGCCTTGGTGCACTAATGATGATGGTCTTGTGCACTAATGATGATGATACAGCCTTGGTGCACTAATGATGATGATACAGCCTTGGTGCACTAATGATGATGATACAGCCTTGGTGCACTAATGATGATGATACAGTCTTGGTGCACTAATGATGATAATACAGCCTTGGTGCACTAATGATGATGATACAGCCTTGGTGCACTAATGATGATGATACAGCCTTGGTGCACTAATGATGATGATACAGCCTTGGTGCACTAATGATGATGATACAGCCTTGGTGCACTAATGATGATAATACAGCCTTGGTGCACTAATGATGATGATACAGCCTTGGTGCACTAATGATGATGATAATACAGCCTTGGTGCAATGTTTTTTTTTTTTTTTTGCTATTAGTCCACGCTGTGTGGGAATGGTAACCACATCTGTTCATTGCATTGTCTGTTGTCAGTTATTTCTGATACAAATATACTTCCATTCCATAATACCATATTTACACAGCATCTCTCCCTACCCCTCTATCTTCTTTTTTATCCCCTTCTCACACCCCCCACTCCTCCCGTTGTGTGTGTATGTGTCTTAAATAGTGGACCAAGAAATAATATATAACGTGCAAAATGGACAGCACCAGATATCAAATAAAAATATATCTTCTTAGATCACAGAAATGTTAATGTTTATTAAGATATGTTAATATGTTAAATATGTTAGGCACTAGTGCCTTACCCGCACAGGACTTGGCTGCTGTAGATGGAGGAGTACTTGGTTCGCTCCAGATGCCCATCATGTTCACTGGCTGTGAACTCCAGTGGATCGTCTTGGCTGTTCATCCACTTTTGGACTTTGGTCTTGTTTAGAACTAGAGGAAAAACAGATCAATGAAATGAAAGGTGAGCAAAAGATGCAGGAGAAAATCTGAAACCAGAGCACTGTTTACTCAGCACAGAACAAAATATGAAGGGAGTTGGGATCAACAAAGTGCTGAAACCAAGCATTTTGTAAAATCTCACAGTACTTTTATTAAAACTCCAATATAAGCCAAAGTGTCAGTTTCTACTACTACTTCTCAGGGTTCACCGGCTGTGAACTGGCAGAAGGTTCTGACTTCATCCACTTCTGAACTTTGGTCTTGTTCTAGAATTTAGTCGTGTGCCCATCCGTTTAACAGATTTGGCTTATATACAAGGTCCGAAGATTAAGTAATGATACTGATTTCATTATGGCCAAGACAAAAATGTCATCTATAAAGTAAAGCATGTAATCTAAAGAGGCAACATTCATCTATGATCTGGCAACTTTTTATCGCTGTTCGATTACCAGACAACAAACAAGCCGCAATTTTTTTTTTACCTAGTCAGAGGTGTATTGTTATGTAATCAGCACGGAACAAAAAGCTAACATTAAATTCTTTTTAAAACTCAGAAAAAGTGCCATTGGAACAGTTGAATTGATGTCATTGATGGCGGTGGCGGAATAGTCCCAGAAAGTTCGCAATTCGGCGGTGGCGGTATAGTCCCCAGGAGTTCGCAATTGACACGTGACTGAGGCCCTGTTGTGGTATATTTTCGGCCTCGATAATTTGAGACTGTTATTCGGAAGATAGCCCCGTGTTCACCTGGGAACCAAGGTGCATTTTGTCTAAAAGGTGCTTGAAACATTCAAATGTAAGACCTTCCAGCTGGCAGGCAGTCATTTACCCACAACCACCCTACCCCTTCCCCCCATTTCCTGGTACAGAAGATAATTAAGCATACATTTAAACCTGTGAGAGACAGCTGGAATACATCAGCAACATTAAGGGAGGTGGCTGGCTAGTGGGCAAAAGGTAGACAGTGACACAAATGGGTTGACAGATCCCTACCCCCTGCACAGAAGATAAATAGCCATAACTTTAAACCTGTGAGAGACAACTGGAATACATCAGCAACATTAAAGGGGGTGGCTGGCTAGTGAGCAAAAGGTAGACAGTGACACAAATGGGTTGACAAATCCCTACCCCCTGCACAGAAGATAAATAGGCATAACTTTAAACCTGTGAGAGACAACTGGAATACATCAGCAACATTAAAGGAGGGGGAGGGGTGGCTGGCTAGTGAGCAAAAGGTAGACAGTGACAATGGGTTGACAGATTGACAACAGAAGTCAGACTGTACACCATGGCAAATAACAGACGTGGTGAGCTATGTATTACAACCAACCCTTATTGCGGAAACGACATTTAATTCAGCTCATTGCCTGAAAACGTTTGAAATTATTTTTAAATGAAACAGTAATAACTGCGTTTTGATGCAAACCTAGACAAGTCTAGACACACAAAATGATGTTCTATAATTAGGGACGTCAAAAGGCTCTGGGGGCGTTCCTGATAAAAGTGAAGAACCCTTTCATCTCTGCAGAGGTTTGCTGACCTTACATGCCGCGAGACAGTCTCGATCTTTCACCAGTTGTCCTACTTTGTCCTTTTGCATGACCCTGCACGTCCTTCCAGAACTGCTTTATATTACTGTAAGATTGCTCTCTCTCTCTCTCTCTCTCTCTCTCTCTCATTCTATTCAGCTATATCGCTCTCTGTTCTATTGCATTTAACACGCATTCAAAATGCTACATAACTATCCCAGTTATTTAAAACGTACACTAAACATGCATCAACTCCTACCTACAATCTGTTACAACCAATAATAACCAAAAGTAACTGACAGATGCAACACCCAATACTTATACAGAAGAGAGAGGGAAAAAAACTAAATCCATCAGTTATAACCGTGATACGCTGAAGTTGTTAAATTAATATTACAAAATAACTTACCTTTCGAGACTGATTCTTGTCAATGACGTAAAGCCGTTTTAGAATCTGGTAAAGGTAGACTCGGATGACCATCTGAACTCAGGTGCGAGGTATCTTTCTTGCAGAGTGACTGAAGTATTCTGACAACGCGCCAGCCAGAACGAGAGCTAATTTGTTTTTGTTTGTTAAAACAGTTCACTATATAACGTGATTAATGACTAAATAAAGAGGACACAGTGTGACCCTGGTTCAGCAACAAATCGTACACGATGTCTTTTCTGTAATTCATTTTTGTTATACCGGGGACTTTCGATTGATGTTAACGATAAGATGTTACCATTCTCTTTATCCGTCAACTTAATAATACGTTATGTTTTTATTTCCAAGACAGCAGACTTAGGTAACTGACCGCTTATTGTCACAGACAAATATTACCACAGCACAGTGTTCTTGTCTTGCCCTATCCATGCAGCGAAGCCATCTAGATATTTAATTCTTTGTCTTTCCCCTGGCTCGCACTCTGTTTATCTAATAAGTCAGTACTGTGTTATTCGGCCTTTCTGGTAACAGGTCCGAAAAACGTAGACTCACTGCGTCTACATTTTTGAATGTTGAATTAAGAATCGACATCACAGCACTCGGGAAGACTCCCATAAATGCTCAGTCCCCATCTTCAGCAGCAAGTGAAGAGCTCCAATTCTGATGGTACCAGTAATCTTCTGATTGTTTATCCGCCTCATCCTTCCCCTGAGTGTTGAGCGTCGGCCACATCCCCTGGTAACTCCTCGCAGTGCCATTCTCCTCAGACCGTAATGATCTATCTGCGCCTCCGCACTGTTCACTTGCTCACAAAGGGTCCTCACAATATCTAACTTCAGCATCACTTCAGAGGTCCTGAGTAATTAGAATCCTTTGGATATTTTCTCCAGGTTATACCAGTGTGTTGGGAAATGAGCAGACAGAGAGACTGGCCGGTTCTGCGCCGCTTGGTGGTGAACTGATGTATGACAAGCTGGATGCTTATTATTAGCGTTGTTTATATATATATATTCCATGAATGAAAGGAAGCGATGGAAGGATAGATGGAAAAATAACAAAAATAACATGAGTGGATGGTGAGGCAAATGAATGAGTGGATGATGGGATAGGTGGATTATTGGATGTAATTATGGATGGGCGATAGATGATGTGGTAGATGGGTGGATGAATGGATTGATGGGCCTAAGTGTCTGCTAATATCTGGACGGCAGACCAACAAGATAGTTTCCAGATACTTCTTTCAACTTCCAAAGAAGTTATAATTATGGCACCCGTAATTATGGCACCACTCAGGTGTAACACGCAGTCCTGTGTGTTTAAGGGTTCAGGAGATCACGTCACGTCGACAACATTTAAAACACTACAATATATTAATAGAGTAACAGACAACGTTTTGATCGGCACTCACAGAAAGAAGTAGAAATGAGGAACACACTAGACAACATGGAAACAAGTGTACTAAGAACATGGTCAACCGAGGCGCACACGCCGTCTGGATGTGACAGGTTTGATTCCCGGCACGGTAACTATAGCTTTCGATTTTTATGTTGTCTAGTGTGTTCCTCTACTTTTCTATTTCTTTCTATGAGTGCCAATCAATACATTGTCTGTTACTTTATTAATATATAATATTTAACGGCCTCAAGGGTCCCCTCTCTGTTTATAAACAAAGACATTGTTTGTAACAGACTTTAAGAACTTCAGGTCAAAGAGGTATTTCTAGGCATAAATACTATACAGGTAGCCAAAGAAGAACGGTAAACCAGCACAGTACTGGTGTTATCAGTTGCCACACGCTCAGGGACATACTGAAGAGGGGATCCGAGCACTAATGGACTTGTTGGATGTGCAGTAAGGATAATCTGTCGAGTAACTCATCAACTGGTAAGGGTGCTACAACAATGATGGAGGATGAGGTAGAATTTACGACATTACGACATCCGTAAAGCGAAACCGTAGCCTAGGGTAAAGAGAGTTGGATACTACCTCCAGGTGAGTGGCAGCCATATCCTAATCATGATCAGGCTAATGGATAGTCCTGGATTCTGTTTGGTTTCCATCTCTTTTATCTAGCTCATGTATGCCTCCACGGATAGCGCTTGTGTACGGCGGTGGCCACACCACGGCAATAGTCTTGGCTTGAGGTTTGAACAACGCATCTACATCATAGTAACCCATAAGTGCTCCGTTCTTCTTCTAATTCAAGTCTGAGTCCGATGAAGAAGCTCAGCACAGTGCACGGTCTCTGTAGCATCGGCGAGGATCCTGAAATACTTTGGGTAAATTTTTAACTCAAAAAATTTCCCCGTTAGAGCCGTTAGGCTTTCAAGGGATTTTTTACGTCGCTTAGTGCAAAATTGAAACAGGGGTGTCCGATCTCGCTACCAAGAAACCAGGGGGAAGTCCAAGTCCACGTGAAAAAATCGCAGCCCTTACCGGGGATTGAACCCGAAACCTCTACCACTCAAGGCGAACACCATAGCTCGAGACCACGCAGACCCATTTGTCTTGGCTGACTGGCTAAAACTACATGAGTGAAGTGCGAGTCATGTCCGACTACACAAATGCCCATCCCTAGTACACTGAGACTGGGACTGTGAACAATGTGGAAGAATCTACAAAGATCAACGGTGTGTAACACGAAACAGCAGAGTGCATGAAACACACGAGGCGTGTTCAGGACACAATAGTGGCTATCGTGGGAGAGACTGGGACCTAACCTTGTCTCACCCTAAAGTTAGCAATTTTAAAAAAAAATTTAAAGTTAGCAATGTATTCACAGCGATAGAAACAGGAAACAGGCAATCCCACCTTGGCTCTCCCCTGGGGCTGCAATATAGCCAGGCCACAAATATGGCCTAATTGCTGAACGTGGTTTCTGGGACCTCTCCATGGGTGATCCTCATCCGCATGGTGGCACTTTGTGTCATTAGGTGTTTATTGCTTGTGTGATGTCCTAGTGGGGTAAAATGCACTACTACTACCCATATGGGACGCAATTTTTTGTAATTTTGAGAAGCACTCCCTGCATGAAGCTAAGGATCACAGACTGAAAAGAGGAAGGTCGTTGATGACACAAGCTGAAGATACAATTGGACATGTGTGCAGGCTTGATAAAATTGGGTGAGGAGAGGAGTGGGTCAAAGAGTCAAAGCAAGAATCAAGACTTGTGTAGGTTTCTAATCACTTTAGGTCACGAGTGTAGGGACTAGCCAGCAGGTGCTGCAGAATCAGAGGTTGAACAAATGATTCATGACAATCCTGCCCAGGTGATGTGATTATCTATACAGATGGTTATGCGCTGAGAGGTAGGTAGATGAAGTGCATGGGTTGTTCATAGCAAAAGTGAATTGACGTCGCTTAGGGCAACAAAGCCTGGCATATGATATTACAATGTCTAGTTTGAGAATTAAGGTGGAGGCAGTCACTGCTGCCTTCTGCTGAATTGAGAATCAGCTATACACACATGTCGTGATTGTAACTGACTCACAAAGTATGTTGAGATCGATGGAGACAGGCATGCTCTGTGCAAAGTGGCAGGCATCGCTTTAGCGGTCCTGGGTAGTTCACGTATTTTGGATATTTTTCAGGTCATGCTGGTGTGTTGGGAAATGAGCAGACAGACAGACTGGCCAGTTCTGCACACTTGGCGGGGAAATGATGTATGACAAGCTAGATGTTGTGAGTGCCCTCTGGGAGCAAAGTAACAGTGCTGAGGCAAAAACAGATCATTACTGTCTGAGGAGAATGGCGCTGCGGGGAGTTACCAGGGGATCTGGCCGACGCTCAACACTGAAGGGAAGGGTGAGACGGGTGTACAATCAGGCTGTTGCTGGTACCATCAGAATTGGAAATCTTCACTTGCTGCTGAAGAGGGGGACAGAGCACTTATGGGAGTGTCCCAAATGCTGTGATGTTGATTCTGAATTCAACATTTTCACCTGATGGTCAAACCATGTCATCTGTTGCTCTTTAATGAACTGTATGACTGGCTTCTGTCCAGTCCAAGCCTAATAATTTCTTGTTTTATCTCTTCTTGTTACACTAGCAGCTCATCTGATATATCTCATCTCTGTTGTTACCTGTTATCTGTCTCAAAATCCTAGCATAATGGTCCGACTCATACGTGCTCCCCCCTCCGATGTAACTGCCCTCTCTGTGTCTCCATGCTCTCCATATCCAGTAGGAGCTGACTGACATATCTTCTAGCTTTATCTCACAACCAATTTCTCACTTATAACAGGCAGTTCACTACATCTATTGATTTGTCTCAACATCTCTGGAACACAGCGCATTCGGTATGTCTGCCCTTCCCCAACTTCTGCACACATGGCTCTTTCTCTTTGCTATTTCATTTCCTTTCACCCTAGTGTGAACTGGTGTGTTCATGCTCATCAGTTGTAGTGGGAATCCATGTTTGAAACAATTAATTGCACAAAATATTTTGATGTGACTTCTTCTTCTTCTTCATTATTCCGAGCCACTTCCATTCATCTCTGTGGCTGGTCTTTTCTGTCCAGTTGGTGAAACCAAGTGTTTGTTGTCTGCCTGGTTATTACTTATCCATCATCTTCTTGGTCTGTCTTGTGGTCTACGACCATTCAGCTCGCTTGTGATGTTACAGTGTATCAAATAAAACCATAACACAAAGCTAGTTACATTTGAAGATAATCAAGGTGGAAATCATGCAACAAAGAACAAAAAATCAAATTTACAGAATTTATTTCTTCCAGTTAAACGAAGCACTCATGACTTGAATAAATTACACAATATCTCTCTACAATCTCTGCTTAAATACGATCGGCCATTCATCATCATGTGCCACGCCAAGAAGCATAAGCTGACATGTGTCGCCATCTCACACAATCACCAGAATCAAGCAACAGGTCACTGTTCTTGCCTGGGCCCATCCATAAGGCCGAGCCATCCAGATATTCATCCTTGGGTTTTGTTCCCATCAATTTTGCCTGTCGTCACCAAGTTCTCGAGACTATGTCTAAATTCTCAAATCAGATTAGTTTTCCTCTGTCACCGTCTCCAGAAAAACTGCCTAGTCTGTTTTTCTACCATTCCATGAAACAGGAGAACCTTGATTGCCTGACCAGCGATGATCCTGTCTAGTCAATGCAGACTCAAAGCCAAGAACTTTGGACCATCACAAGAGTGTCTGGACACTCCGCTACCATGGTTTCCCTAGTAAAACGCGAAGTAAAAGACCGTCTTCCTCGCCTTCGGGCGTACTGCGCATATAGGGCTTATATTTTACAGACTTGGGAGGGGGGGGGGAGGGTGGTCAACCTCACGTCAGCCACCTTTACTATCCAGGACTCTACCTTGTATCCATTTAAGGCTTGGTCGACATGGTAGCCGTTGTTATTTTTTGAAAATAATATGACTCTGAGAGAACCTGAATCCACCACCTTTGTATACACAGGTGAGCATATAGCCTATACATCATGGTGACTCCTGGTTTCCCTAGTGCCAACTGCTTTATGAAAAGTATGGATGTCTCAGGTGAGAAGATCCTGTCCTGAAAGCTGAGGTATTCTGACTACAGTAAACATCATGGATGGTGGCTGGGAGAGAACCATTTTACCATGGTGACTCCTGCTTTCCCAAGGTCCAACTGAGAGAACCTGAATCCACCACCTTTGTATACACAGGTGAGCATCTAGCCGATACATCATGGTGACTCCTGGTTCCCCTAGTGCCAACTGCTTTATAAAAAGTAAAGATGTCCCATGTGAGAAGATCCTGAAAGCTGAGGTATTTCAACCACAATAAACATCATAGATGGTGGCCTGAAGAAAACGGTTATGGAGGGTTCAAGTTTCTGGAAAAAAAAGGCAGAGGCCTACCTCCACGATGTGGACAGAAGACATTGAAGATGCTGTGACTATGACAGCACATAGGGCTAGAGAACTGGCTAGAGAAGGTGTAACTTTCAGGCATGCTGTGATGAGAGCGACAATCTGTAAAGGACCCACTGATTGATGATGCCCGATTTGAGAAGGGCATGAAAAGATTCCCTTTCTCCCAATATATTACACCCTAGCATCAGAATCGGTCACTGAACATCCTAGCTTTTAATCTGCCTGCAAGGTAATCTGCCCTATGTATTTGTTGGCCATTTGTGATTTTACTGGGCCATCTTACATTCACTAGTTTGCCACTGCTTTCTAAATGGTCACCTTTCCATACCATTTTCAAAACTAATGAAAGGCAGCTGGCTGCCAAATCGCCTCCATCTGAACTGAACAGAACATTTCATAATTATAAACCATGCTCACAATCTCTAAGCCACTGAAATCCATGCCAATCAATATACAAGTGTATGTTTATTCTCATGCAACTTTGCAACTCTGTCACAGTCCAAGAAGATTTGTAGGAAGTAAACAACTTCACTTCACTTAGTCGCTCCTCTTCTACCTTGGGGTGTAGAGGTTTGCCAGAGAGATCGCCAGACGTCTCTATCCGCAGTTTTCTTTCTGGCTTTGTTCCATTGGAAGTAAACAACACAAAATGCAAATTTTTTCATAATTAAATAAGAAAAAAACATGTAAGAAACACTCTTGAATGTCACAAACTCTTAAGAAAACATCTTTCAGAAACACAGGCCTATATGAAACCACAAACATGTGACAGGCTCCCATTTAGGAGCTCAGAATGATGCTTCCCACCATAAGGGCTTCTTAAATAAAGATTCCCTGCATGAAGGTTCCCCCCCCCACAAGATTCTCCACACCAGGGTCCCCCAAAATAGTATCCACGAGTCCCCCAAAAGAATTCCTACATGAGGTTCCCCTCAAAAGATTATCTATATGAGATTCCGCCCAAACATTCTCTATATCAAGGTCCCTTAAAGGAAGAATCCGTGCATGAGGGTCCCTAAACACGAGACTCCCCATATGAGAACCCCTCATAAGGTTCACAGACATCAGGAGCCTCCATAACTCAGTATCCCTCACACGAGTTTCTGCCAGACAGAAGCAATATATGAGAACCCCCAATATGACACAACACACACACACACACACACTACACTAAACAAGCCGGGTATACTCATACAGAAGCATCATCTGAGCTGACTTTGCCCTCCGTGCCCAGAGTTGGCGAAGGAGGTAACTGTGATGTGGAAGACGAAACATCTGTGGCGCCATCTAACTTCTGTTTCTTTTTGGCTCGCGTGTCAGCCAACACTTGCTCTATCGTACGCTGATCGCGCTTGTTTGTGCTCGGCACTGAGATAGAGAAAAACAAACACATCACGTATATTTTGGCTAAAGAAGTAAAGTAAAGGACCATTTCCCACGCCTTCAGGTGTACTGGGCATATAGGGCTAGACCTCTATTTTATAGATCAATCCACACTCAGTGGGTGATGTGGTCACTATCAAGCCGGCCACCTTTACTTCCCAGGACTATACCTGGTACCTATTTAAGGCTGGATCGGCTGGGATCATTTTTTTAAACAGTTCTGCACCGTCAGGACCCGAACCCATTGTCTTCTAATCTGTAGGTGAGCGTCTAGCCACAACATGACCCCCCCCCCCTCCCTCAACCAGGCACAACATTACTTGAGTTGAGCAAATGTGGTGTATAGTCTGCATTAGTGTAGAGTACAGATTAGTTTAGAATACTGGATTAGTGTAGAGTACGGATTAGTGTAGAGTACAGATTAGTGTAGAGTACGGATTAGTGTAGAGTACAGATTAGTGTAGAGTACGGATTAGTGTAGAGTACAGATTAGTGTAGAGTAGGTATTAGTGTAGAGTACAGATTAGTGTAGAGTAGGTATTAGTGTAGAGTACAGATTAGTGTAGAGTAGGTATTAGTGTAGAGTACAGATTAGTGTAGAGTAGGTATTAGTGTAGAGTACAGATTAGTGTAGAGTAGGTATTAGTGTAGAATACTGGATTAGTGTAGAGTACAGATTAGTGTAGAGTACAGATTAGTGTAGAGTACAGATTAGTGTAGAGTACAGATTAGTGTAGAGTACAGATTAGTGTAGAGTACAGATTAGTGTAGAGTAGGTATTAGTGTAGAGTACGGATTAGTGTAGAGCACAGATTAGTGTAGAGTAGGTATTAGTGTAGAATACTGGATTAGTGTAGAGTACAGATTAGTGTAGAGTACAGATTAGTGTAGAGTACAGATTAGTGTAGAGTACAGATTAGTGTAGAGTAGGTATTAGTGTAGAGTACAGATTAGTGTAGAGTACAGATTAGTGTAGAGTACAGATTAGTGTAGAGTACAGATTAGTGTAGAGTAGATTAGTGTAGAGTATGGATTAGTGTAGAGTACAGATTAGTGTAGAGTACAGATTAGTGTAGAGTAAGGATTAGTGTAGAGTACGGATTAGTGTAGAGGGATCAGTGTAGAGTACGGATTAGTGTAGAGCACATATTAGTGTAGAGTAGGTATTAGTGTAGAGCACAGATTAGTGTAGAGTAGGTATTAGTGTAGAATACTGGATTAGTGTAGAGCACAGATTAGTGTAGAGCACAGATTAGTGTAGAGTACAGATTAGTGTAGAGTACAGATTAGTTTAGAATACTGGATTAGTGTAGAGTACGGATTAGTGTAGAGTATGGATTAGTGTAGAGTACAGATTAGTGAAGAGTATGGATTAGTGTAGAGTATGGATTAGATCAACTGATATAAGAATCGAGAGAGCAATATACCAGGTATACCCATAATGCTCCATTTCCCGCAGCAAATGCCCTAACCCTTCCACCCTTTAAATGCGGGTTTAGTGACTTGTCATGTTTTTCTCTTCATTTCCCTCAGCACTACAACTGTGGACAGCGATGCTATTCCAGAGATAGAGTAACAGACCCATAGATACCCCATCTCCAGCAGCAAATGTCTCAACCCTTCCACCCTTTAAATGCAAAATAAGCAAGTTAAACCTAGTTTTATGTATGCGTGCATGTGTGTGTGTGTCTCTCTCTCTTTTTGTATTACAACTTTGGGCAGTCACTACTTCACCTATACATTAGGTCTGCTATTATATATTTAATAAACAAACAATGTATTAACTGGCACTCATAGAAAGAAGTAGAAAGATAGAATGAGACACAAGACAACATAAAAATCTAAAGATATAGTTAACGTTATTGTAGTTTCTGATTTCTGTGTTGTCTACTGTGTCATTCTGTCAAACATTTGGAAGTCAAGATCACTCAGCAACAACACGAAACTTAAGGTCTTCAATTCCTGTGTGATCCCAGTGCTAACTTTGGTTGTGAGAGTTGGTTTTGAAATGGAATCAGTATCAATCGATAAGAAACTAGTCGCTTTCGAGAATAGATGCCTCCGAAAGCTATTGAATGTTCACTGGTCGGACTTTAGGTCCAATACATCTATAAGATATGAAACAAAACCAAAAATATGTGTGTCCGATTTTATTAGAATGCGTCGCTGGAATTACATCGGTCACGTACTCAGAATGGACATACAGAGACTCCCCACCAGAAGCCTTCATATGTCTCACCAGAGAGGGTTAAAGAAAACAGGGAACTTACCAAAAGCCAAACTCTCTGTAGAAACCATCACAAGGGAGAGCTCAACCATAGGTCTCAGTCGCACTCAAGACCTACATCAAGTGGCAACGCTGCCGACTGCTGCGAGGGGAAAGCTATGACCTCTGCCCTATGCGCCATCTTTGGCACAAGAGGAATAACTAACTAACTAACTACTGTGTCATTCATCTTTCTACGAGTGTTGATGAATACATTATCTGTTTGTTTATTAAACATATATTTCTACGGCCTCAAGGGTTCCCCCTCTATTTAAGTGAAATCAGGTTTGGTTTTGTGTGCGAATGGGTAATTTTGAGATATAGTGTTTAGCATCTCTACCAATTGCCTTTGTAGCTTACAAATCTGCTTCTTTAAGTAATTTCTCCAATGCTGTTCTTGATCTATTGTGCGGTCTCCTTCTTGCCTCATGCTCAGCAAGGCTCTCTGTGTAAGTTGGTACCAAGGCATTCTTATCAGATGGCCAAGCCAACAGAAGCTTTAATTGTCTACACAGAGATACCCATTAAATAATCTTCCCAAATAACTTACCAAAGCCGTAGGATGAGTTAGAAACCATCTCTCGGGCTGCCTCCTTGGCCGATGTGTCTCCAATCAGGTGCTTATATTTGTCCCTGTAGTTGGAAGCTGCCGTCTGCTGCGAGGGGTTCTGCAGTCTCTCCCTCTCCAGCTTCTCCTCCAGCTCCTTGGAGGAATATAAAGAGATTTTATTTTAACGGAAGACCTTAATAAGATAGCTAAGGCAATGATCAAATGGGCCTCAACTTAAATAATGGGAAAACAAGTAATGGTAATATCAAAGAAATGAATAGTGTCTTAATGTATCAAAGTGCAAGCATTCATTTTAGAGTCGGTTGAAAGCACACCAGGTCAGTATGACTAGGCACACGGACATCAACTATCCGACCTGGACAGATGTAGCATAAATTTATATAGAACACTAATAAGACAGGCTAAAACTACATTTTATAAAATAAAGAACATTTTATGCAATAAATCCATATAACTTGAGATTAGAAAAAAATAATTCCCTCCTGCTATATGGAGTCTGCTTTGAATACATGGCTGTGAATCCTGGACACTTAATAAACAAACCAAACAAGTTCTTGAGGCCTCGAAAAAGTGATTTTATAGAATCAAGCACACCTAGACAATTCCTTAGGACAGCTAATAAAGAGCAACCAGCATACCTCAAACAGGCAGTTGCTCGATGACAATTAACAGCACACAGACATGAGAAGGTCATGTTACGAGAAGAAGGAAACTTAAACATGTTGTAACCACTGAAAACTAGTTATCTAGGACACCTGGACAGTCAACTAGCACATCTGGACAGTCAACTAGCACACCTGGACAGTTAACTAGCACACCTGGACAGTTAACTAGCACACCTGGACAGTCAACTAGCACACCTGGACAGTCAACTAGCACACCTGGACAGTTAACTAGCACATCTGGACAGTCAACGAGCACACCTGGACAGTCAGTTAGCATATTTATACAATCAACGAGCACACCTGGACAGTCAGTTAGCATATTTATACAATCAACGAGCACACCTGGACAGTCAGTTAGCATATTTATACAATCAATGAGCACACCTGGACAGTCAGGTAGCACACCTGGACAGTCAGCATATTTATAGTCAACAAACACACCTTCTGTTTTGAGAGCTCCTTAGCCTTTTCAGGGTCCCACTCCTCTCCTTTGCGGTAAGCAAGGACCTCCTCGTCAGACGGAGCAAACTCCTGCAGGAACAAAATGTACCCCACACACACACATTAAAAAATTATTAAAACATGTGAACAAGCGATCATGGACAAATTAATTTTAAAATGTAGTAATGGATAAAAGCGGGTAATAAAATGATGTGAAAGTGTAGTTACGGATAACAAAGTGAATAACTAATATTAAATTAAAGACACATAGTTAAGAAAAGAAAGTTAAAGTCTCGAAGACGGACTTCATTGCAATGGATTATATCTCACATGGCATGAACTCTCTCCTCTCTCTCTCTCTACAGAGCAGGGATCTCAGGAAAAAATTGTACCTATGAACTGAGCGACTTTTCTTCTATTTTTGTTCTGGTCTCACTGTTACCAGGTTGTAGCCCAGTGACGTGGTTTTCTGTATTTGTCTTGTGTTTCTCAGGTGACCTAAACGATGCATCCGTAAAATGAACTCTGACCTTGAGAGCCCAAAACAAACAGCTTGACCACTCCAACACAGAGACCTAAGAAAGATGAGATCCAACAAGATGATGGTGAAACTGCTCTATCATCTACACTACAAAAACACCATTGGGATGGGAAGGAAGAGTGCAAACACTCCAACACAGAGACCTAAGAAAGATGAGATCCAACAAGATGATGGTGAAACTGCCCCATCATCTCCACTGCAAAAACACCTTTGGGATGAAAAGGAAGGGAGCAACTTTTATAACCATTTACGTTCCGCCTGGTCTGCTGAAAATTTTAACACAATGATGGTCTGTATTCCGTGTGTGCTGTGGTCTGTGTGTGCATACGTACATGTGTGTGCGCACAGGCATTTGTGTGTGTGTGTGTGCGGGCGCTTTTACATCCTGGTTTCTTGCTTGTGTTTTAAACTGAGGATTTTAACACGGTGATTCTTTTTTGTTTTATCCTGGTGTATGGATTCCTGAATTTTCAGTATGTCCTCTCTCTTTTGTTTGTAACTGTATCATTCTCCATTTGTGCCGCACACTTATGAAGGCTCTGTGGCTGCAATGTTCATTTGCCATTTTGTGATTGTGACACGGTGTAGCTGACGAGTTCTACTTTCTGTTAGGACTGATATTTTTACATCTGCTTATTAGGAAATGGGTGATCTGAATGCTAAGATAGGATCAGATAACACAGGTTATGCGTAGATTATAGGAAGACATGGTCTAGGAGTAATGAATGAAAATGGAGAAATTATTCATAAATTTGTGTGCAGGAAACCAGTATGTTATTGGTGGAAGTATTTTTCCCCATAAAAGAATACATAAAGCAACATGGGAATCACCAGACCATAAGATAACCAATCAAACTGATTACCTATGTATTAACAAAAAGTTTAGATCATCCCTTTATGATGTTAGGGCTTTCAGAGGTGCTGATGTATTTACTGATATTTTCTAGTGGTCAGTAAAATCAAGTTGAAACTTAAAAGATACATAACATCTTATAATCACAGAAACCAGTAAATGTAGGTTTTCTCAGGGATAAAGAAGCTAAGGAAAAATTTTCAGTAACAGTCTCTAATAAGTACCAGGATAAAGGTAATTAAATGGTATGATAGAATCCCTAATGTAGAGCTTTGGGAGAGAACTAAGCAAGCTCCAGTGGGCCAAGAGGTGAAAAAAAGATGCTAGCATTAGATAGGACACACATTGAGAAAACCGGAGAACAATATAACTAGAATGTCTGTGCATTAGAACCCACAGGGGCATAGGAATAAAGAAAGGCCAAAAAAACACATGGATAAAGGAGCTGGAGAATGAAGTTAGAAAGATTGGGTGGAAATGGGGAAAGCTGCATGCGATAGCAAAGGAAAGAACTTAGCATGTGTTGGTTGAGGGATTATGCTCCATTAGGGGCTAGAAAGGCAGAAGAGAAGAGAATTAGGACATTTCTGTTTTTCAATTATTTGTAACTTAACAAAGACTTCAAAACATTCATTTTTTGTATCAGTTTGTGTCACTAATTTTTTCAAGATTTATGATTACATTTCATGCTCTTTTAATTTTAATATTAGCTGGATTTCACTCGCCCTAATCTTCACTGGAAGTGCTACACATCATGGGCATGCCTGGACAGTTAGCATGTTTATACTGTCAACAGAGCACACCTGGACAGTCAATAAGCACACCTGGACAGTGAGCATATTTATAGTCAACAAACACATCTTCTGTTTTGAGAGCTCCTTAGCCTTTTCAGGGCCCCACTCCTCGCCTTTGCGACCCCTAAACAGTCAAATAGTACATCTGGTCAGTCAACTAGGACACCTGGTCAGTCAACTAGCACACCTGGTCAGTCAACTAGGACACCTGGTCAGTCAACTAGGACACCTGGACAGTCAACTAGCACACCTGGACAGTCAACTAGCACACCTGGTCAGTCAACTAGGACACCTGGTCAGTCAACTAGCACACCTGGTCAGTCAACTAGCACACCTGGACAGTCAACTAGGACACCTGGTCAGTCAACTAGGACACCTGGTCAGTCAACTAGGACACCTGGTCAGTCAACTAGGACACCTGGTCAGTCAACTAGCACACCTGGTCAGTCAACTAGCACACCTGGTCAGTCAACTAGGACACCTGGTCAGTCAACTAGGACACCTGGTCAGTCAACTAGGACACCTGGTCAGTCAACTAGCACACCTGGTCAGTCAACTAGCACACCTGGTCAGTCAACTAGCACACCTGGTCAGTCAACTAGGACACCTGGTCAGTCAACTAGCACACCTGGTCAGTCAACTAGCACACCTGGTCAGTCAACTAGCACACCTGGTCAGTCAACTAGCACACCTGGTCAGTCAACTAGCACACCCTGGTCAGTCAACTAGCACACCTGGTCAGTCAACTAGCACACCTGGTCAGTCAACTAGCACACCTGGTCAGTCAACTAGCACACCTGGTCAGTCAACTAGCACACCTGGTCAGTCAACTAGCACACCTGGTCAGTCAACTAGGACACCTGGTCAGTCAACTAGGACACCTGGTCAGTCAACTAGGACACCTGGTCAGTCAACTAGGACACCTGGACAGTCAACTAGGACACCTGGTCAGTCAACTAGGACACCTGGTCAGTCAACTAGCACACCTGGACAGTCAACTAGCACACCTGGACAGTCAACTAGGACACCTGGTCAGTCAACTAGCACACCTGGTCAGTCAACTAGGACACCTGGTCAGTCAACTAGGACACCTGGTCAGTCAACTAGGACACCTGGTCAGTCAACTAGGACACCTGGTCAGTCAACTAGGACACCTGGTCAGTCAACTAGGACACCTGGTCAGTCAACTAGCACACCTGGTCAGTCAACTAGCACACCTGGTCAGTCAACTAGGACACCTGGTCAGTCAACTAGCACACCTGGACAGTCAACTAGCACACCTGGACAGTCAACTAGCACACCTGGACAGTCAACTAGCACACCTGGACAGTCAACTAGCACACCTGGTCAGTCAACTAGCACACCTGGACAGTCAACTAGGACACCTGGTCAGTCAACTAGGACACCTGGACAGTCAACTAGCACACCTGGACAGTCAACTAGGACACCTGGTCAGTCAACTAGGACACCTGGTCAGTCAACTAGCACACCTGGACAGTCAACTAGGACACCTGGTCAGTCAACTAGGACACCTGGTCAGTCAACTAGGACACCTGGACAGTCAACTAGCACACCTGGACAGTCAACTAGCACACCTGGACAGTCAACTAGCACACCTGGACAGTCAACTAGCACACCTGGACAGTCAACTAGCACACCTGGACAGTCAACTAGGACACCTGGTCAGTCAACTAGCACACCTGGACAGTCAACTAGCACACCTGGACAGTCAACTAGCACACCTGGACAGTCAGCAGTCCTCCCCTTTATACATCATGGGCACATCCGGGGCATGTATTTTTCAAACTGCCAACAAAGACACACTCTGGCCTCGTCCAACCTCAAAGAAGACAACGCTGTATGGTACACAGGCATATTTGGACTGCACGATAGCTTTCATAAAGGCTACCGATTCCTGATAAAAGTTTTATTACAGAAATACTGAAGAAAAATAAGGGCACAGTTATGAAACAAAACATGGCATATTTTAGAACGAAATCTGCCAAAGTCTGTTCGAACCTTTTTCCACAGCATAACATATCTGTCTTCTTCTTCCTGGCCGAAAGAGAAGGAAGTCAGCCCTGCGACTTCCGCCACTTCATGGCTGTGAAATTAAAAATAAAATGCATCAACATTCACAATTGAAGAAATTGTTTAAAAAAAAAAATTGTCAACACCACAATAAAATATTTCATCAGATTCCCAGAAATAATATTCATTTCATAACATATGATCATCAAGTGCCTTGGCGACTGGCATCACTGATCTACTTCTTCAAAACTTGTTTTCTCACCAACGAACACGCACCACACATTTCAGAAAGTTTATATCAGCCAAACTGGGGCCAAGCAGAGTCTAACCATAATGCAGTTTCTAATAAACCATATAAACACACTGGTTGGTAAAAGGAATCTTTTTCGCTAATCAGAATGAGACAGAATATGAACTCCTCACAACTTCTAATGATGGACAAAGACTAGGCGCTAACTCCCATATTCTTCAATAATCATCTAGTTATGACAACTTATTTGTCTTATAGACTGTAAGTAAAGTGAAAAATCCCTTTTTACGCCTTAGGTGCATCGGGCATATGGGAAGAGCACCCATATTTTTACAGACCAATCGTCACAAGGTGGGTAATGTGGTCAGCATTACGCCGGCCGTCTTTACTTTCCCAGGACATACATCCTGGTACCCATTTAAGGCTGGGTTCGACCTTTGACACCCCATACCATGATAAAAATCCACGCAGCCAGCAGTGGGTTTCGATGGTGGTACATTGGAATTATGAGTCGGACTGACAACACCTAAGCCACGGGCGCTGCGTTATAGACTGTAATAGGACTATTCGACTCAGGTGCCATAATGCTGGGCTGAGCTGATTCAAGAAATGACATCACAGCACACAAGGCATCCCCATCTTCAGCAGCCAGCACAGAGTTCTAATACCAATGGTACCAGTAGCAGTCTGATTATATGTCCGTCTTGCCTTTCATCTGAGCGTCAAGTATCGGCCAGATCCCCTCGTTACTCTTTGCTGCATCACTCTCACCAGACTGTGATGATCCATTTGCTCCTCCATATTGTACAGGTGCTCCCATAAGGTCTTGACCCTGTCTGCCTTGTCATGCATCAGTATTCCACCAGGTTGCGCACAGCCAGCCAGTCTGTCCGCCTTCATTGCCTAACACATCGACATGCCCTGGAGACAAGATCCAGGCAATGATCCTCAGCCAAAATGTTGAAAAACGGGAATCGTTACAGGCCTGAACCCCAGCATGGAAAGATCATGATTACAAGTTTGAGGTTTGAGGTTTTGAACAACAGATCAACATCATGGCACATGGGTAGTAAACCCATAAGTGCTCCGTTCTTCTAACTCAAGTCTAAGTCCGAAAAAACTCAGCACATTGCACAGGCTCTGTAGCACGGGCGAGGATCCTGGAATACATTGGGTAGATTTTCAACCCCAAATTTTGCCTGGGCAGCGCCGTTAGGCAACAATGCACACGGGCATCTGATCTCACTTCACAGAGACTAGGGGGAATAACGAGAAGTCCAAGTCCACTTGAAAAAATCCCAGCCCTTACCGGGGATTGAACCAGAACCTCTAGCACTCAAAGCAGACACCATGCCTCGAGACCACCCAGCACCCCCCCCCCCCCCCCCCCCCCATTTACTAGGCTTTTAAGGGCCCAGACTGAACCTGCAGGCTGCCGGTTGAACAGTCCTGGTCTTTACTGTGACATATTCTAGGTTTCTGTTTCGTCGTCGACTGTCAATCATTTCTGACACAAATAAGGTCAGGTGAGGCTGGTGCAGCAGTGAGTGACCCAGGGGATCTGGCAGACCTTCAACATTCCAGACGGACATGCAATCTGGTACCATCAAAACTGAAGATCTTCGTTGGCTGCCAAAGATGGGTATGGAGTACTTATGGGAAGGTTCTCAGCTCTGATAAAGATCTCTTCTTCATTGCTTCGCTACCCCCCCCCCTTTTCCCCACAAACACCGTGTTGTTTTTTTATTTCACCATGTGCACATCATTCATTAATAAAACCATATGGCTGCACCTCTCACAAATCTGCTGACTGTGAATGGTTCTTAGTCTTAGTCGAGGTTTCAACTTCCTTTAATCAATATGGTTTCCCCATATTTGCTCCGTTCCTGTGCCAGTGAAAATCAAATGAAAGGTCCCTTACTGTCGCATTTGAAAAACTGGTGAATAAACAATAAATCTCTGAACAATCCAGAAATATGTGCACCCAGTAAATGCAAATTTCAGTTGCCAGAAGCGCCACCAGATATGCAGTTTGTTGTTGATGGAAGAAGTCGGGCATGATAAGTTGGCTACTTTACAACACAGAATTATTACATAAAGTATTTCACCAGCTCACATGTAAACTGGCTACCGCCCATATTGAAATACGACTCGATTGGTCCACAAATGAAAGGCATTCCACATGAAAAAACACAGCTCACACGGCTGCACCAAGCATTAAATGCAGTATCAATGTCAGTTTCAATGATTCACTTCTAAGCACCATGACTGGCTCAATATAGCACTAAAAAACACAGCTCGAAGGGCTGCACCAAGCATTAAATGTAGTACCAGTGTAAGTGTCAATATCAGTGTCAATGATTCACTTCCATGCACCATGACTGGCTCAATATAGCGCTTTAAAACACAGCTCACAGGGCTGCACCAAGCATTAAATGTAGTATCAATGTTAGTGTCAATGATTCACTTCCATGTGCCACGACTGACTTGATATTTCGCTTAAAAACTCAGATCAAATGACAACAGTAAAACCTCAACGCAAATTCCAAAGAACTGAAAATCAAGTTTGCTAAAAATATTAAATGTGTGCTAATGAGGGACTAATAATAATAATTTATTCCTGCTGGGGCCAAATTGTGTTCATGTTAAATGAGAGTTTTTCTTAAGTTGCTTTTCTTCTTAATGAGGTTTTATTGTATTTAGCTCTGTTTTCAAATCAGTAGTGTTGTATGGAGCATAAACGTGGAACAAAACATAGAACATTATTCAATCTGTTGAAATACTCTGTTTGCTTGAGCTACTCTACATTCCAAATCTTTCATACAACTTCCACCAGCTGCTGTCAGGGCATCCAACCACACTTACTATCTACTGTCTTGCTTCAGAGGCCGCGGGAGTTAGCGCCCTTTGGATATATTTTCTCTAACTGATGCTGGTGTGTTAGGAAACAAGCAGGCAGATAGACTGGCCGGTTCTGCACCATTTGGTGGTGAATTGATATATAATAAGCTTTATGTTGTGAGGACCCATTGGAGACAAGTGAACAGTAAGGAGGTGCAAATAAATCATTACGGTCTGAGAAGAATGGCGCTGCGGGGAGTTACTAGGGGATCTGGCAGACGCTCAACACTCAAGGGAAAGGGGAGACGGATGTACAGTCAGACAATTACTGGTACCTTCAGAATTGAAAGCCTTCGCTTGCTGCGCTCGAAGATGGGGACGGAGCGCTTATGGGAGTTTTCCGAGTGCTATGATATGGATTCTAAGTTCAATTTGACTACCTACATCAAGACCAGTCCCAAGTTGCAAAAACAATTTTTTTTTAAAACAAAATCATGTCTCCAAAATGAAGGCTGGCTTCAGTGCACCCACTGCTATATTTTGGGGGATATTAAGTGGTGATTCCCCAATCTTTTCGACAGTGCAACTCTTCGTACTACTGTCCGAAAACCAAGAGAAAACGGTTTTCAACACACACACTTTGAGCCCTGGGACTTGAAGATCCCGAAACTATTTAAAAAAATTCATCAACCGCTAAGCCAGAGCGGCACACACAAGATTACAAGAACACACAAAACATACACGATTGCTCGAAGCACTTTCTCCATTGTCTCTAGCTTCAATTTCTGTTTTGTCCCATCCTTGATAAAGTCGTGTATTTGTTTCTGAATCTGAGGAGAGAAAACTGAGTCAAGATAAATCTGCGGGGACAGGATACTGAGTCAAGGCAAATCTGCAGGAGAGAAAACTGAGTCAAGATAAAATCTACAGGACAGAATGAGTCAAGGCAAATCTGCAGGAGAGAAAATTGAGTCAAGATAAACCTACAGGAGAGAAAATTGAGTCAAGATAAACCTACAGGAGAGAAAATTAAGTCAAGATAAATCTACATGAGAGAAAATTTAAAATCCAGTTAAAATCTACAGGAGAGAAAATTGACTAAGATAAATCTGCAGGACAGAACATTAAGTCAAGATAAATCTGCAGCAGAGAAAATTTGAGTCAAGATAAAATCTACAGGAAAAAAGTCTAATTTTTTCAAATCAGTTTATGACATTCATCCATGCTTAATAGAAATGCCTCATTTGTTTTTCTATCTTTCGGTAGACTGGACAAAACCCATCAAAAAATTCACTCATACACACAGAATGAAATGATTCAGCAACCTAATGACAATCAAGACAGAATGAAAAGGTTCAGCCACCTAATTAATGGATGCAATGATGCCAGCAGTGAGAACATACAATCTCAAAATGGAAACATCAAGAGGCAGAGGGAGACCTAGAATAATAGACCGAAGAAGTCACTGACAACCTAAGACTTCATAACAAACAAAGCATTCCTAAGTAAGCCCTAGTTCAGTTACTGATCATCTGTTGTTAACTGTGACACACACAAGGGCAGCTGCATGGTCTCGAGGCATGGTGTCCGCCTTGAGTGTTAGAGGTTCCCGGGTTCAATCCCTGGTAAGCGCTGGGATTTTTTCACGTGGACTTGGACTTCTAGTAGTCCCCTCTGGTCTCTGGGTAGTGAGATCGGAAGCCTGTGTGCATTGTTGCGCACGTAAAACATCCCTTGGCAGTTGGAAATCAAAAAAGGGTAGCCTAACGGCGCTGCCTGGGCAAAATGCTGAGTTAAAAATCTACCCAAAGTATTTCAGGATCCTCCCGGGTGCTACAGAGCCTGTGCACTGACTGTGCTGAGCTTCTTCGGACTCACACTTGAGTCAGAAGAAGAACGGAGCACTTACGGGTTACTACTCGTGTACCATGATGTTGATCCTTTGTTCAAACTTCAAAAAACCTGGTAGCATAAGAGGCATGCAGGTGTATTGAGAAATGAAAGGTAGATAGGCTGAGTGTTGCCGCACCACTGGGTGGTGAATGCATGCATGTCAAGCTAGATGTGGCCACGACCATGTGGGAGAATGTGAAAAATGCAAAAGCACAATAGAACCATAGGGTCCGGATAGAATGGTACAGCTAGGAGTGACAATAGGTTCTGACCGACACTCTACATTAAGAGGTAAGGCAGGAAGGACACACACTCAGGCTGCTACTGGCATTAACAGAACTGGAACTTTTCACTGAATGCTGAAGAACAGAGCAGTTATGGAAATGTCCAGAGGGCTGTGATGCCGGTTTTTAACTCAACTCACCCTAGTAGAATAAAAACAGATACTGACAAGAGAAGAAAGAATTCTGTAGTTGAGGACCTATTGGTTCTAAATTAGTTCTTCTTCCATCTTTATCCCTGTTGCTTGGAAAAGCCTCACAAATGGCTTTTCTGTCACTGCCACATTCCCATAAAGGCCTTGAAAACTGCCCATCTGCAGTGATCTGTTTGAGCTTAGTTTCATGTTATTGGTTCTTTTCAGGTCTGAGCTGTCTTTGATAGCCTAGAGGGAATTTCGGTTTTTTTTTTTTATTATTAATATCTTGCCCTAGATGACGTCACAGAACAGTCCAATATTTTAGAGGGTGGTAAGACTGCATTTCCCGACTTTCTGATGCTTTTAATGACCCCAAAACATCTAGAACTGGCCCTAACCCCAACCCACCTATGTCCCACGAGAGAGTGCAGCCCAGGTGCCACGAGTGCATGCAGCCTAGGTTCCCACGACTGCATGCAGCCTATCTACCATCCCCTGAAATATTAGACTGTCCCATGACCTGTGGATTTCCCCTGCTTGGGGTAGGATACTAATAAAGCACCAGAGTTTTCTTGTGAACGGAATGGTTTTTTTCAAAAGCCCTGTTGATATCAAACTGTTCCTACAGCTTCAGTGTTAAAGGTCAACTGGTTGAGTCACCCGATACATGTAGGTTTTTTTTTTTTTAAGGGCCTGGGAAATGTATTTTACTGAATGCATTCCAAGCCCTTGAGGCCATTGCTGCAAAAATCATCTGCCTCCATTCATCTCTCTGGTTGGCGCTCTCTTTCCAGTTGGTGACACCAAGTGTTTGCAGGTCTACCTGGATATTATCTCTCCATCATCTTCTTGGTCTGCATCGTGGTCTATGACCATTTATCTCCCTGGTGTATACAGTTTGTTACTTCTCTGTCATCTGACATTCTTTCAATATGCCCCAACCATTTAAGTCTATTAGCTCGCATGATGCCAGTGAAAACGGTGATTTAAACAGATTTTGAATTTCGTTATTGCTTCTCACTCTCCATTCCCCTCTGTTTACATCTTTGATGGATCCAAAGACTCTATTTTTGAAAACCTGTAATAAGGCTTCATCTCTTTTAGTTGTGCTCCAAGTTTCAGAGCCATAAAATACGACTGGTCTAATCAACATTTTATATATTCTGATCTTGATGTTGCGAGACAAGACACTTTGACTTTAGCAGATGTTGAAGGGTATAGTATACTTAATTTCCAGATTGTATTCTAGATTGTATTTCTTCTCTCAGCATGTTGGAGCAGTTTAAGTTTGCACCCAAGTACTTATATGTCGTTCGTTTCGATTTTCTTATTATCGACATGTATGTGGCCGGAGTTTATATCCTTTCCCTGTCTAGTTATTATCATGTATTCTGTCTTATCTTGATTGATAACTAGTCCCATTTTCTGAGCTGATTCTTTTAAGACAGTGAGTGTTTTAACAGTCTCTGGTTCATTTTCTCCAACAATATCAATGTCATCAACATAACCAAGTATTCTTGTAGTTTCTCCTATAGTACACTCTTGTTTCAATTTCCTTATAATTTTCTCCACGAGCAAGTTGAATAGAAGCATCATCTTGCTTTAAACCAGATGTTATCAAAAAATGGTCTGACTTTCTGCCTTTATAAACTACTATATCACAAGTGTCTTCTATACACAGTTTAAAATCCACAAAAACATTATGTACACTTTTTCTATATTCCAATATCTCTGCTATTTGCTGTAAAGTGAATACTTGATCTATTGTTGATTTGTTCTGTCGGAAACCCGCTTGGTTATCTCCCAATATGTCTTCGACGTATGGTTTTAACCTGTTTAGCAGTACCGCCGATAGTATCTTATAGCTTGTAGGTAATATTGATATTCCTCTATAATTTGCACACTTTTACTTGTCTCCTTTCTATAAAAATGGGTTTTAATAAAGACATTTTCCATTCATGGGGTAATTTCTCCGTCTTCCAAATGATTCGTTGTTCTGATGGTTAGCTTCCATATCCATGACAATGTTGTTCATGTATACTCACTTTTGGTGCCTAACTACTTTTGATTCTTCTTCTTCTTCTTCTTCGCGTTCACCAGCTGTACACTCTGGCGTAAAGTTCTGGTTGTTCGTCCACTTCTGGACTACAGTTCTGCTCCAGAACCTGAGTGTTGCATGTGCATCAGTTTTACAGATCTGATTCAATTGAATGCAGACTGCTGGTTCCTTGCCTCTCAGGCAGATGCACTCCGACTTCAAAGGAAGCTCCCCAGTTAGTCGACTCTTACGACATGCTTTTGGGGAGGCAGTGGGTCTATTCTTGTTTTCCCTACAATAGGGCCCCGGAACCCACACGGGGGACTACTTTTGATTGATTATTCCCCTTATATATCTTAATTTTATTTCAATGATTGCTTCCTTACAATCAATTCCTTTTATGTATCTTTACTTATTTCCAAAACAAATTTTGTATGTAGATAAATTTTTAAATTATGTGTAGTAATCTGTGTAAAACGTTGTAACATATTTTTTATTTCAAGAATCCCCGCCCCCTTTTTTTTTTAGCATTCTTAGGTAAAAGGGTTAATCTCCCAATGAAGCATAGGCCCTCAACTAACAACTCATACTAAGACATCTGAACCCTAGTTCATGATCAATCAGATTCTGCAACAACACCCCAATGCTCATAAGTAATCTCTCATGACATTCATGGTAGGTAACCTTGTTTCTTTTCTTCTGCATTAACCCTTAAAAGGCTGGTTGGCATGCTGTGTTTTGATTTACAGCCTGGCTGTAATATATCTCCACCTTTTGATTCTAAAAGATTGCTGAAGGTTGAGATGCTCAGTCTGTGGGGATGTGGAAAGCAAGGGGAGACTACCACATTATATATCCCAAAAACTCAACATGGAAACCATTGATCAAGAAGAGAAAAAAAAACAATGACACTCTAAACAAGTTGAACATCAAGGAGAACTGGCTCATAAACAGCACCCTGTCCCGAAAGTTGAAGTATTTTGGCCACATCAAGCGTCATGGTGGCTTGGAAAAGACGGTGATGGATGGTGCAGTTTGTGGAGGAGAGGCAGGGGTCAACCACCGCGAAGATGGATACAGGACATTGAAGATGCATTGGCATTGAAAGCACATGGGGCCAGAGAGCTGGCTAGGGAAAGGGATACTTTCAAGCGTAATGTGAAGAGACCAAGGTTCTGTAAAGAACTTGCTGACTGATGATTTTATTTTTTTTTGGTCATCTTCTTCTTGTAATTCTGGTCTTGTTCCAGAACCTGAATTTTGCCTGCACATCTGTTTTACATATCTGCTGTTTTTATGCAGACTGTTAGTTCTTTGCCTCCTAGGCAGATGCGCTCTGACTTCGGAAGTAAAGTCTAGAAGCTTAGCTCCCCAGGTTTCGGTGCCCCTGCTAAGGAAGACCCAACCCACTGTGTTGACTGGCAAGGGAACTAACTACTATGCCACCACTGATAGGGAGGATATGAAATGTAAAATGGAACGTAAACAATTGCTATCAGTACCTGCTGCCGAAAGGTGTCAAGCTTTTTCTTTTCTGCTTCTTGTTGCTTTTCTAGAATAGCTTTTTGAACTGTGAAAAGAAAATACCACTAAAAATCACTGAGAAACACTAAAACAATTACAAATAAACAACAAACATTCATTAACCACTGCCTTAATCAATCAATCAGGTGCGCCTCCACAATGAAGGTTGGCTGCAATGGATCTCCAACATGCTCCTATCCCTTGTCTTGGTTGTAAACTTTTTAAGACTGCTAGTCGTCCATCTCCTGATGTTGCCCTCCCACTTGCTCTTGCTCACTTGCCCTCAACTTTTCTCTCCAGTACGGTTTTTAAAAGAGTGTTATGTCTTTTTAATATGGGCAAAATATTTCAACTGTCTCTCTTTTTTTAAATTTATTTTAGTAACTCTCTTCTCACTAACAGTCTCTCAAGAACCTCTGTATTTGATCTGTTTATGTTTCCTATGATACGACCTACTCCTCTGTATATCCACATTTTCCCTGTGTAGATTTTGGGGGCCCCATGGTGGTGGGGGGGAGGGGGGGGGGATAAGAACAGACCCACTGCCTGCCCAAAAGCTTGTCAAAGAGTCAACTAAATGGGAGCTTCCTTCGAAGTCGGAGTACACCTGCCTGAGTCAAGGAACCAACAATCTGCATACAAGTGAGTCAGAGCTGTAAAACGGATGTGCATGCACACTCAGTTTCTGGAACAGGACTACAGTCCAGAAATAGACGAAAACCAGAAATTTCTGCCGGATGAAAGCCGGTGAACACGAAGAAGAAGAAGATACATTTCTAGCTGCTTATTCATTGTTCTCAAGTTTCTGCACCATACAGCAGGGTTGAGTATACATAACATGTGATTATTCTCAGGTTCTTTTACTATTATATAAGTTCTCTTAGAATAATCAAAGTAAGTTTAGGCATAAAAATAAGATCACTACTTCTGGTTGAACTATCAGTATCATTCTGTCAATTGACACTACTACTATTCTAGCCTACATTGCATGGCCACATTCTTTCCAATTGTCAAGACCGTCCATTCTGTAGCATTTCAGGTCAAACTTGAATTGCAGCAGCCCTGTGTGAACAACTGATTGCCCTTTTGCCCAGGCTCTGAGTGGTCTGAACTATGTAGCATTGCACCTGGCCTCACACAGGGTTCCGCCATTTCCCCGGTGCTTTTGAATGTTGAATAAAGAATTAGGAATCAACATCACAGCACTCGGGACACTCCCATAAGTACTCAGTCCCCCATCTTCAGCAGCAAGCGAAGAGTTCCAATTCCGATGACACCAGAAACCGTCTGTTTGTATATCCGTCTCATCCTTCCCCTGAGTGTTGAGCATGGGCTAGATACCCTGGTAACTCCTCGCAGCGTTCTCCTTAGACCGTAATGATCTGTCTGCGCCTTCTCACTGTTCACTTGCTCCCAAAGGGCCCTCACAATATCGAAATTTTCAATGTATACACAAGCAGGAAAGTGGCAATAGAGACAGTGGGTGTAGGGAAATTTTGACTTTTGCAGGCAATGTCTTAGTCTACACAGAGGGGAGAAATAGAATAGAAATATTTAGAGAACTTCAGTTCATGGCAGATAAGTTGGTGAGAAAACAGGCTCAGTCATCAAACCAGATAAGGCAGGATTGTGGCAATAGAGACAGTGGGTGAAGGGAAATTTTGACTTTTATGGGTGATGTCTTAGTCTACACACAGGGGAGAAATAGAACAGAAATATCTGGAGAACTTCAGTTAACTGTAGATAAAGCTGGTGAGTGGTGTGAGGAAACAGGCTGGTCATCAACCCAGACAAGGCAGCAGTACTCTGGTCTTTTTTAAGTAGGTTTCAATAATATTGTTAAGGTTTAAATAATAGAGTTGTTAGAGATGTGTTGCGGGATATCACAATAAATGGCAGTAACATGAAGAGATATAATTCACTAAAATACCTAGGTATTACTTTTGACCGAAGTCTCTCATTTAAATACCATGTCGAAGAGGTAGTTTTAGGGAAAGGACTCAATGCTTTGAAGGTGATAGTATCGGGGAACATGGAACAGAAAATCGGCTCTCCTCTAAACTTCTACCCCTGCGAAACAAATACCCTAACAGGGCCTCAGTCCTATGAAAAATGCGCAACTTCCTGCGACAAACAAATTGCGGCAAAACTATGATTACCTGTAAATTTCAAGAGAGGCAACACTGCAGACGATAGTAGCAGACGATAATAGCGACCATTGACAATTTCAAGACTCGCAACATTACAGATGATAAAAGCAACATGGCGGGGATACGACGCAGATTAGCGATACTGTTCTTCCGATTGAGGATTTAGCAATGGTATAAGTGAGACCTGTGATTTGAATCGAGTAATGACCAATAAACTGATCTGGTTGCAATGGCTAATACGCAACACGCAGGTATGTTCTTACTGCCAGGGTGCTATGTCGTTGGCAGCGCGGCAGGTGGCTTCTGACAGATACTCGTGGCGCTGTAGTACTGAGTGTACTGTGCGCACTGGCTTGTTCTTTGCCGGCTGCAACATATCAACTGAGAACATAATCATGATGATGTTTTACTAGCTCTTTGATTAAACTCACTGCCGACAGTATTCCCCGCGCCAGCTATGCAGCGTATTTGTTAGAGCCTTTGTTTCGTTATTCAGCGGATCCTAGTTTTGCAGTGATTTGAGGCCCTGTTAGGGTATTTGTGTGGCTGCCATATTGCCCGGGTAGAAGTTTGGAAGCCGAAGTCCAAAATAGATGGAGTAGACTGCTAACATTACATGCATAGGGAATGAAATATAAAATGAAGCCATGTGAGTAATTTGGAGATGTACACGAAACACACACATTTAGTCATTATATATACTATTGTCACCATAGTCACGCAGCACATTCCGTATATAACTATATCATTTTACGTGCCTTAAATGTTTATTTTGTCTAGTTTATCCTCTCAAATCCCTGTGCATCTATGTTACTTTCTTTATCGCGATGTTTTGATAGCCCTGGGATTTCTTGAGATTTCTATGTCTGTATATTATATTATTTTCTGTCGGCTCTGTGGCTAAGTCGATGCGAACGCTTCGTAATGCCGAGATGCCGGGTTCGACCCTAGCTGCCGGCCATGCGCCTTACGTTGGTTTCGACAGTGGTATCAAGAAAGCCGAACGTCCAGAAAGCAATAGCAAGCTACTGGACGTAAATTTGCCTAAAAAAACCACACAACAGCCAGGGGATGTTGGGGTTGGTTCTGCAACGTCCTGTAAAGGATACGCAACTAACCTAAATATTATAAGAGCGAAACCCGAACCGAAAGAATTCAAGTACGAAGCTGGTGGACAGTTAAGACAAGTCACATTATTGCTTGCAAAAAGGAAATGATTTCTTAATTAACTTTACAAAGAAACAGTGTGGTGATATAAGGAAAGAAAGTTTGAGAAAATGCGTCTTACGCTTGGCTTTTTTCCGTTCGTCTGTGCCCACGGACGGAGGTTTCTCCATGGATCCCAAGATTGACCCCAGCAAGTCCGCCATGACTGTAACAATGACGGAGTGTTCAATGCCTCTTTATTAATTGTGTGTGCATCCTTAATCAACATAAATCTCTATATAAAATTTACATTTTTATAACCATAATTTAGTTAATTAAAATTATTGTTTTGCAATTTTTTGTATTATTTTATAGTAGTTGCTGTTTAAGTATGTTAAATTATTTATAGCAATGGCTAATCCCTCTGAACTGTTGTCACGTGATAACAACATTAGGGTCATGCTCGGTGATTTAAAAACTAGGAGTATTTTAAATTTTTGTTTCGTTAATCTTGTAAAACCGGCACCACGGCCATTCCTATTTTGTGCTGGGGAATCTCTATACGGTCACTGAAATTGCATCACAATTTATTTCTTAGAAATAAATTCACGCGTATTTTTAGTACTCATCATAAGAAAAGAAGAAAAACAATATCGGAGGTCACATATGACATCCTGGGTTTAGCATCCCTTGCTGACATTAGCATCCCTTCCTCTTCCGAAACATTCCATATTTCTCCACGATACGCTTTATGACATTTACACCCTTGTCCCTCAGTAACATACTTTGTTTTTTTTTATGACTTGCATTCTGACATCAGCTTCCGTGTTTCTCCATGAAATGCTGTTTATGTATGGCATGATGCCTGACATCAGCATCCCAGCCCCTCATGACATGATGCCTGACATCAGCATCCCTGCCCCTCATGACATGATGCCTGACATCAGCATCCCTGCCCCTCATGACATGATGCCTGACAACAGCATCCCAGCCCCTCATGGCATGATGCCTGACATCAGCATCCCAGCCCCTCAAAACATGATGCCTGGCAACAGCATCACAGCCCCTCATGAACATGATGCCCCCTGACATCATGCCACATCAGCCCTAGCCCCTCATGACATGATGCCTGACACCAGCCTCCTAGCCCCTCATGACATGATGCCTGACACCAGCCTCCTAGCCCATCATGACATGATGCCTGACATCAGCATCCTAGCCCCTCATGACATGATGCCTGACATCAGCATCCCAGCCCCTCATGACATGATGCCTGACATCAGCATCCCAGCCCCTCATGACATGATGCCTGACATCAGCATCACAGCCCCTCATAACATGATGCCTGACATCAGCATCCCTGCCCCTCATGACATGATGCCTGACATCAGCATCCTGCCCCTCATGACATGATGCCTGACATCAGCATTCCTGCCCCTCATGACATGATGCCTGACATCAGCATCCTAGCCCCTCATGACATGATGTCTGAAATCAGCGTTTGTGCGCCCCCCCCCCCTCCCCCAACCAACACAAATGACGTGCTACATTCCCAACCCCAACCTTCCATACTCAAATGGCGTGCTGTCTGGCATCATCATCCTCCATGATAAAATGCTCAACATCAGCATCCCTACTCCCCTCGCCCCTTCCAAATACCCAAACGACATCAACATCACTTCCCCTCGTTACATGATGCACGAAAGCATCCCCCTCCTCTATTTCCATTTCTCCAAAATATAAAGTAAGGACCCTTTTCCACGCCTTTAGGCGTATAGGGCATACAGGGCTAGACCTATATTTCATTGACCAATCGGCACAAGATGGGTGATGTGGTCACCAGCACACCGGCCGCCTTTACTTCCCAGGACTGCACCCGGTACCCACTCAAGGCTGGGTCAACCTGGAAGCCAAGGTCATTTTGAAAAATTCAGGCTCCGCCACGGAGCGAACCTACGACCTTCTGATCCGCGGCGAGTGTACTAGCCCTGCTCGGTGATTTTCCAACAGCAATTTTAACTATAAATGGCTGTCCATCAAATATTGTACGAAGATGACCGATAATAACAATATGATGACCATGAAGAGTGAGTGCGCGGTGACTGGATTAAAGTGAGGAAGAGTTGCGCAGTGTCGTCGACCTCACTCTCTCCGCTGCTGCTCCTGACAGATGGGAGGGATATGTCTAAGTGCAAAGGTCCTACGTGCCTGTGCGATGTGCTGTGTCGTCTTGCCCGTTAACCAAAATATGGTTTCCTCCACATATGCACCAGAAAGTAGTCCGACTACTGCTGGTACCATGGGATTTGGAACTCTACACTGCTGCTGAAGAGGGGGGAAAAGCGCTTATTGAAAGGTCCCGAGTGCTGTGATGTTCGTTCTTAACTTACCCAGAAAGACATTGCACTAGAACCCACAGGGGCAAAGAAAAAAATGCTGGTGGGGGGGGGGGTCCATGAAAAACAGAGTAAGAGATTTCAGGTGAAAAAGTGGGGAGCATAGGGCGAGACAATGGAGAAGAAAGACAGGATCGGATGACTTGCTACGAAACGGTTGGAACCTTGATTTCCACTGGGGGATGAACTCATATGATTTTTTTTTGTGGTGCGCAAGGTACACAGTATTCGCATTTTTTTTTTTTTTTTTTTGGGGGGGGGGGGGGGTGTGTTATTTTTTTTTTTAACTTTACGATGAGTATCATCATCTGTTGGTAGACACGTTTTATTGTGCACCGGAACCTATTCTTCTTGAGAGAGGAAAAAAAACCTACATAAAGGACAGGGTAGAGAAAGAAATAAGAAGTAAATGGTGTTTAGGGTCAAATATTTACAAACGGCTCTGGTGTGCGTACCTGTTATCTTAATCTTTAAATGTGCTTTCAGCCTATGAATGTCTATAACTAAAATTTTATCAATGTCCTCTTCATGTCGCCATACGGCATTCACATGTGATCTCCACTGCTGCTAAACTGCTACCTTCCTGACTACCATAACTATAATGCTTTGCATTCCTTTACTTCCCTTTCTACTGTCCTCTTCCAGGTTTCCTTGCGTCGTCCGCATCATCTTCTTTCATCTGTCGTCCATCAAATGGTAGAGAGGTAAAAACTGTACACACAAGGGAGCTGAATGCTACTCGTAGACCCCGAGGCAGATCAAGAAGACGATGGGGAGATAATGTCCAGACACACCTACAAACACTTGGTGTCACCAACGGGATAGAGAAGGCCGACGAGAGAGATGTGTTGAAGGAGTGATATCTGTAGCAATGAACTTCAAGGGTTCGGAACGCTGAAGAAGTCCATCGGTGAGGTGTCTTTTCCAGAGTATCACGCGGCATTCTGCAAAAATGTCCACGCCATCTGCATCCTTTGATAACGGTTGCAGTGATGAACATTCTGTTTACCTCCTTAATTCTTCATTTGTGATTTTCTTTGGCCAAAACATTAGCAGGATTCTCCTTAAATTTTTTTTTTTTTTTGGAAAAACCTCTAAGTACAATTACTGTTGTCATTTTCTAACAGTAATCGTTGTCATAGCCAGATATGACTGAGCTACCGTATAACAGTAGCCGGTAATCTTGTGTAATAATAATTTCTAAAATGTTACTCTTGTATAATCTTAGTTTTGTCTTCAAACTAAGTACATTTAACTTTCACTTATTGTTCTTCTTTTAGTCCAGACACTGTGGCGGTAATGTCTATCCACAACCTTCTGTTTCATTGGACACAGATGACCTTCCATACGATGTCAAAACTGTCCAGTATTTCTCTCCATGACTCCTGCAATTCCCCCCCTCCCCCCAACATCGCTATATACTCCAGTCTTCTCTTTTTCATTACATGACCATTACTGTCTTTTGTTATTCCCCCAGCAACCCGTAAAGTTCTTGCACTGGTGTTTCTCTTGGCCCGAAGTTTTGCCTTGATATGTTGTATTTAGGACAGTCTCGTTGGACGTAATCTGTTGTCTCAGGTGTCAATCCACATGGCTGATTCGCCAATCTTAAATTTTGTGTACATGTGGCTGCAAAGTTGATTATGCCCTGTTTTAAGGCATAGAATCATGACTGGCTCTGTCTGTCCATGATATGGTAATCATCTTGTGCTGGTTTTGGTAGTTTTCTGATTGATTTGATTATTATCTTCTTCTGTTGATAAGAGAGTGGTACGTCAGGTTGTTCTTCATTAGCTAGTTTATCAGCTCTTTCATTTCCGGTAAGCTAGAACTGAAACCAGCCATACAATTGGCTTAAATAGCAACAGATGAGATGGTTTGGTCATCTGACAAGAATGCCCTTGGCAACAGCTGCCAGGCTGCAGAAATAAAATTAATAAGCCAGAGCACGAAGCTCTGTATGACCATACTCACGCCCCCCCCCCCCCCCCCCCCATGAGGCGGCAACTGGAGGAAAAGAAGACACAAAAACTATCTTACCTTAAACACTCGAGATGAGGTCCAGCAATTAAGTATATAAAATATATGCATTTTAAATACTTTTCCTTCATTAACAACACTAGACGAGACAGGGTTATGAATACCAGCATTAGAGAGAAAGTTGGAATAAGATCATGCCTGGATTATTTTGACAGACAAAGAATGAAGTGGTTCAGTCATCTAGAGAGAATGCAACCAGACCAGACTTCATATGAGACTTTTTACAGCAGAACATCTGGCAGTAAGGTGAGAGGAAGACCAAGAAAGTAATGGATAACTGGTATAGCCGAAACCTAAAAACTAAAATGAATAAATCCATCACTTAAGCCACCCGAGAAGCGTAAGACAAATACAGAAAACCACGACACTGGGCTACAACCTAGTATCAGTAAGATGACAACAGAAAAGAAGAAGAAGAATTACTTTCCCTGAAGCCTGTGATCAAATCAAACAACTATGTTCACAAAATCCACACAAAAGTCTGGCTGGCACAACAACCCTCTTTCAGAGCAAAGACATGCATACAAAGTCATAAACTCATTTCAATATTTACAAACCTCTACATATTTTATTTTTGTCATTTTACATGGATATTTCAAAAAGAAAACTGTGTATCTGAACCAACCGAAATTCTAAAGTCACTACACGAAGACTATGATATAAACTGTACCAAACATTTTAATTTGTTTTGTTTATTTATTCACCAAAAAAAAACCTAATTTCTTAGTTATATTTCACAAACAAAAAAAGTTTCGCTTCATATTCACACCAACTCACAACAATTCATTAACATCTACACAAAAACTAAAAGTGGTAATATAATAAAAGACACAAGAAAATGAAGGAAACAATTAGTGCAAAACTCACAAACATAAAACACAAGTACGTCAGAGAAAATTAGTCAAAACCTAATTACATTTGAGCATAAGACTATGAATTTTCTGATGTAAAAAAAAAAAATTTTTTTTTTAAACACCAACAGAAAAAATAAAACAGAAAGTAAAGATGACTATTGTAAGATTTTGATTTTGTGCAATGAAATTAAAGTGTAGAAATTCTAAAGTGATTGTAAACTGGAACAAACTCTAATGTATGCTAACATAAATAGCCAACATTTACAGCACCATGCGAATATAAAATGTCACCATATAAATCACTTAAATAACTACATGCTGTTAATTCTACCATACCAACCATCATAGAATATTGAGATAATAACCCTAAAGGTGAAGGTTACGCAGAAAGTAGCGCTTAGCTATCTCCCATGATGAACAGGTCTAGGGACTGGAGCCAGACAGACACAAACCTCTCTCTTCCAGGTACAGTTGAGAGGGGAGGGGGAATGGCAGTCAAAAGCTGGGGAAAGCAAACCCGGAAAACCTGCTTCTTGAAAAAAGGAAGCACAGAGGCAGAGGGTTAACCCTTTGGAGACGAAGTGGCTAATTTATTGGCCAAACAAAAAATAGCCAAAAAGACGAATCGGTTGATTGGTCGGCCTTATAGAATACAAGCTTCGAGTTTGCCTGACAGGTTTTTGCACCAGCCAATCAGATTGCTTCTCATATTTCTTGCACATCTGGGATGTTAAAAGACAGCTTTAGAGAAATGTTGATATGTTCTGTAATTTTACATCGATTATTTTGGCGGAGTTACCTGTGCCTAACAATGGCGAAAAGGACTGTTGCGTCATAACAACCGAAACATAGCTGGAGGCAGGAAAAGAAGTAGAATCATGTGCGTGAAGTGTCTGAAGGGCTCCCATGGCTGTTACTTCCCAAAACACAAGCGCTAGGGCTTATTCTGGCTTTATCCATAAAAAAATTCACCCAAGTTTTTTTTTTTTTTTTAGGTGAGTCATGTTTGTTCCCAAGTGAGAAAAAATACGCTTGCATAAATTATGCAAATCAGAATAATTTATGGAATAAATGTTGAAATTTCAGTTTTATTCATAAATATTCTGTTAGCTCATTCAATTTCCTACACAAATATATATAGTGTTGCATATGTTAATTACCCGCTTTTATGTTTTAAATAATTTTTTGTGTGAGTAAACTATGAGAATCCCCTCTTGAAGGCTTCGTTATTATGGCACTGAAACTCCAAAAAAGGCTCTGTCTTCAAAGGGTTAACAAAACAGTGCAAGAAAACTTGCCTTATTCTCTGAGTGGATATTAGGGCCTCTTTTAAAGGAAGGGGGGGGGGGAGAAAACACCCACTGCCTCACTGAATGCCTGTGGTCAAAATGAGCTAATTAGAGGTTTGCTGAAATCAGATGTTTTTAGCAAAAGGCGTAGATATCACAGCCTAGTTGTAAACCACAATGCGCCACCACCCTTTTACGGGCACGTGCAGAGGGAGAAGAACTTGCTTTATGTAGAAATACTGAAATCTCATGTAAATAGGTCCCATGATGCTCTCTCACAAGACAGCAAAACCTGAAATACCCCAGCAAACGCCCGCGGGACAGATTCCAGGAGATGGTTCTAGAAAGGATTTTCTAAATTAATTTTAAGACAGCCTGTTATTCTTCATCAACTGTAACATATTCCAGTAAAAGTTAGAGAGCCATTACAGACCACAATTCAATGATTCTGTCAACAAATGCCTGAGGAAGCTAAACAATACATAAAGAGATCAATTCAAGACAGGCAATTAAACAGAGATGTCTGGACAACTGATGGTATCAACAGTTATTAGACAAAGAAGAGGGCGATATATTGGACAAATTCTAAGGAGGGGGGAACAGAGAATACAGGCACTGAAATAGGAAATAAATGCTGAAGGTGTCCATTTATGCTATCGGCAAGAATGTACAAGGCTGAAATCAGTTGGTATAAACTGTGAGCCCTAACTGAGGAATATATGGCACAACAGGATTACGAATGAATTCAAGTTGCTCCTTCTGTGCACAGAAGATGATACACAGCCCCTAGAGGCCAACAGTTGTGGGGATCCATCATCATCTGTCAGCTAGCCAGGCAGACTCTAACAAATACCAACCACCAAGGAATTTCACAAAGAGGAACATGGACCTAGGGCCACATTACCTACGAGACAAGTCAACCTAAGTCAACCTAAGAGACAAGTCAACCTAAGAGACAAGTCAACCCAAGAGACAAGGTAATTATTTTTTTAAAATCTGACTCAAAGAGGATTTAAACCTAAGACCTTCAAGATATCATGAGAGCATCTAGCCACTAGGTAACAATGGTTCAAGGTGGGACATAAGGAATCAGGACTACTTATTTCATCAGCTCACACCAACAAACACAACGCTTGACACTCAATGAGTTAATAAATTGATGTTTGCAGGAGTTAACTACAGCTAATATTAATGCAGGCAAATAGTTCATTTCACTATATAGCTAAGAAAAATTACATCAACAAAACAATACAACATAAAGCATCAGTACAGTATTTACACAATAATTAGCCAGATTAAAAATATAAACATCCAAGCATGTAGCAATTTGTTGAATCATAATACACAGTTAGTTACATTCTGGCTCTGTCACAAAGGACTGGCAAGAAGAAATGTCTTCCACTCAGAGAGAACAGAGGAACAAGAAATATCTTACAGCCACTTAGCACATAGGAACAAGAAATATCTTACAGTCAATGAGCACAGAGGAACAAGAAATATCTTACAGTCAATGAGCACAGAGGAACAAGAAATATCTTACAGTCAATGAGCACAGAGGAACAAGAAATATCTTACAGTCAATGAGCACAGAGGAACAAGAAATATCTTACAGTCAATGAGCACAGAGGAACAAGAAATATCTTACAGGCAATGAGCACAGAAAGAAATATCACAGCCAATGAGCACAGAACACAAGAAATATCTTACAGCCACTGAGCACAGAGGAACAAGAAATATCTTACAGTCAATGAGCACAAAGGAACAAGAAATATCTTACAGGCAATGAGCACAAAGGAACAAGAAATATCTTACAGCCAGTGAGCACAGAGGAACAAGAAATATCTTACAGCAAATGAGCACAGAGAAACAAGAAATATCTTACAGACAATGAGCACAGAGGAACAAGAAATATCTTACAGCCAACGAGCACAGAGGAACAAGAAATATCTTACAGCCAATGAGCACAGAGGAACAAGAAATATCTTACAGCCAATAAGCACAGAGGAAAAAATATATCTTACAGCCAATGAGCACAGAGAACCAGAAATATATTATAGCCAATGAGCACAGAGGAACAAGAAATATCTTTGGAAGAAGACATGTCTTCCAGCCAATGAGCATAGAGGAACAAGAAACTGTTTTATGACCAATCAGCACAAATAAAGAGAAATGTCTTCTAGCCAATGAAAAGAAGAACAAAAAGTGTATCCAACCAATGAGCACAAAGGAAAAAATTAAAAGGATATGCCGTCCAGCCAATGAGCACAGAGAAATCACAACAAACAAAAAAGTCATTCCCCTACAGCCAATGAGCATAGGGAAAAAATGAAATTTCCAGCCAATGAGCACAAATAAATGTCTTCCAGCCAATGACCAGTGAAAATACTTTCATCTCATTATACAAACTCACAAATGTACAACATCAACAGTCATAAGTACTCACCTCACCAACACCCCAAGACATAATCTACATGATGTCATTAGATGAAAGGAGGACTAGGGCAAAATTTATACTGTGTTTCCCTGAAAGTAAGACCTAACCCAACAGTCATACCAAAATATCAGCACTAGTTAGGACCATCAGCCAAAGAGGTGGATTTTATTCGTCTGTTTAAAACATAACGGACGTACTGAATTATAGATGTTTCAGAATAAGTGACATCACTGTATTTGAATAAATATATATTTCTGAATAATAAATAAATGAAGTTTTTTTTGTACACGAAAAAATACACCCTCTGAAAATAAGCCTCGAAGCATCCATAGCGACAAAAAAGACCAGGCCTATTTTCAAGGAAACACAGTAGTTGGGAGCGACAGATTTATAAAAATCTAAAGCCACCATCATTCAACTTTTAGTCAAAAATACTGTGACTGGTTTCTGCTTCTGAAAATGTCATGTGATCAAATTTCTCTCTTTTTTCTTCTCAAGAGATAAAAGGTTTTAAAAATTAAACATTTACCCAAAACAAAACAAAATTCAGATGAAAGCTGCATTATTAAGTAAAATTAGTGCTTTATCAAAATTGTAACAAATCTCATTACAGGTAGTGTAATTAAAAAATAAAACTTAAAAAAGAAACCAAACAACTGCCAGGGCAAACAATTTCATTCATTATATGATTCTCTCGGAGGCAGTTTGAAAATGGGCAGAAACTCCCACTGCGGGCACAGATCTGATAAAAAATGTGAAAACAAGAAACAACAAACACATCCACTATACTGAAGAGTCATTAGAAATGAAGGCTACAACACTCACACTTGTCACCAGCGCACTGCATTTTCAGGGAAACATGAAACATAAAAAGGGAACACGACAAAACTATACAGATACAACAAATGCAAGTGGGAGAGGGAAGGGAACAGGTCAGCACTGACAAGAAGTAGACTAACATTTCTGAAATGTAAAAACAAAAGGTGGGGGGGGGGGGGGGGAGGATTAAACTTAATAGAAATCCACAGGACAAAGGGAGGAAATGCAAAATTATATTAGAGTTACAGATCAACAGAGAGAAAAAATATACTGACACATGTTCCCGGTTACTAGAAAGAATATCTCTGTGAGTTCAATTTCCTTGCTGTAGCAGAAAAAAAAAGACTTAACCATGTAACATTTACCGCAGCCTTCGACCAACGCTGCGGACAGTCGCATCACCATATGTCCAAATACATTCATTCGTTTATTCAGGCTATGACACTTCACAGTCACCCCCCCCCCTTTTCCCATTTCACAACACATCTTGCAGCAGCAGAATTTTTTTTCTAAAGAATAAGTCATTTCTGAACACTCAAGAAGCATCCTGCTGATGAAAGCAGGTCATGAAGAAATGCTTTTTACTCTTTGTTGTTGTTGTAGGGTCAGGGACAAGAAATAAGTGACAATAATGACATCAGCTACTAGAAGCTGCGAAGATTTTCTGCCGCCGCGATGGGTTTTATAAATATATAAATATATACACACAATTCAGTTTGTCTTATCCTCGCAAGGAATGTTCAGACTCTGACATTAGAGGCGCTGCACGCACTAGGTGTATGTCTTTGTCCTGGAAACTGTTTGAAGACTCACAAATAAAACACAGACTGTCACTTGATGACTCTCTCTCACTCTTGCCTCTGCAAAGACAAAAAACAGGAAACTCATTGGAGCCAACAATTAAGGCATTTTGTAAATACAATGGAATCAACAAGAAAGAAATTTTATCAATCCACAATAAAGGTATTTGCTATCCTTCAAATAACGGTCCCAAATTATCGAGGCCGAAAATATACCCTAACAGGGCCTTAGTCACATGTCAATTGCGGACTTCCGGCATCGCCGACAGTATCTCCCACGTGGGGCTAAACTAGATGGCTGGGACTCACGAGCAGCAGCTACTGCATCTAATGCAGCTTACTTCATTTTATTTGCTCGTGAGTCCCAGCTATAAAGTTTAGCCCCGCTTCACTCTGCGCGTAGGAGATGCTCTCGGCGGTGGTGGTAGTCGCCGGAATTCCGTCATTCACATGTGACTGAGGCCTTGTTAGGGTATATTTTCAGCCTCGATAATTTAGGACCGCCAGGTATTTTGTAAATATAATGGAATCATCAATAAATGCACTTTATAAATAAAATGGAACCAACAAGAAAGGAATTTTATAAATACAATGGAATCAACAATAAAGGTATTTTATTAATATATGGTCTTCTTTATTCACATCTGAGTTCTACTCTGACTAACAAGTCCTAGTTTGATTTGATATATTTCAACACTTTTTTTTTATTCAAACAGGTTATAAACAGTTTTGTAACTCTCCAGCCAGGGCAAGCTCCTATTCTAAAAAAAAAAAAAAAAAAAAAAAAAAATAATGCAACAGAGAACAGAAAACATAAGCAGAAACATAACTTACAATTGATCATCATGCCATCTTTCAGAAACTAGTATGGTCCCACTCCAGCTCATTGCCCACTGGCGCTTTACCCTGAGGTGCTGGCTCCTCATCTTCTGTGCTATCGCCATAGTCACCTTGCATGCTGCTTTCTTCATCCTCATCGCTGTCACTGTCTTCAGGGAACGTTGGCCGAGCACCATCTTCGTATTCAAACATCTAAATAAAAAAGACCAGAGACATTATTTTTTGACGGATGCAATGACATCAATTCATATTTTTAATTTCACCACCCTACTGGGAGAGACAGAGGAAGACACAAAGTCACGCTTGAACAAAACTAGAGCTGCTTTTGGAAGAATGGAGCAAATCTTGAAATCAAACATTTGTTGCAGAGGAATGAAACTCCAACTCTACAAGAGCATCATTTTGCCAGTTCTTCTTTATGGAGCAGAATGCTGGAGAATGACAAAAAAGGATGCACACAAGCTATCCACCTTCTACCACACATGTCTACATAAAATTTTCGAAATTTTCTGGCCAGATAAAATCTCAAATGCTAAACTACTTCAAGTCACAAACCAAGAAACTCTAGACAGTATGTATAACCAAGAGAAGATGAAAAATAGCTTGGCCACGTTATAAGAATGAATCCTGATATACCTGAAAAAATAGCTCTCACATGGCTACCAGAGGAAAAGAGAAAAAAGGGGCGCCCAAAAACAACATAGAGATTGCATAGGACAGGAAAGCATGGAACATCCTCTCTGAAGCCTCATGTGCCACTAGGCATAAAAGAACTGATGATGATGATATCATCATCATCAAGCACCATGTTAGCCTCTCTTTACCACCTAACGTCAAAAACTCTCAGGTTGCCCTTGTCTCTTCTACCACTGGTCATTCCAGTTGTTGGGATGCTCTCCAAAGTTTCTCCTCTTACGGCATGACCAAGAAAACTGTCTGTCTCTCACAGCTGCAAATAATCTTCTATTTCAATTAGTAAATTTATTATGTATTGCTGCTTCCATGTTGATCTTGGCTGTTTATAAGCCGCTGTCTTGTCTGTTAAGTTTTCTAGCCACAGTCTGTGTTTTTCCATTGATAAAGACTTTGGTCAAAATATTTTGTTGCATTTGTGCATGTTTTCCACCCCCTCCCCCCACTTTCTAGTCACAGTATGCGCATTAATATGCTACTGACAAAGATTTTGGTCAAAACACATAGTAATATTTGTGGGAATATTAGGTTTAACTGTTGCATTTTTAGGCAACTGTTAGTTACTCTAATACTCCAAGTTTCCACAACATTCATCTCAGAAAAAATGAAAATTACCTCCAGGATCTTCCCATTTGTTTGTTCTTATTTCTTCTTCTTCGTGCTCACCAGCTGTAAACTCTGGCAGAAAGCTCTGGTTGTTCATTTGGACTTAGTCCTGTTGCAGAACTTGAATTGCCCATGCACATCCATTTTAAAGATCTAGCTTATTTGTAAGTTGACCTCTGGTTCCTCAGGGGTCCATTATCTCCCCCCCCCCCCCCCCCAAATGGAACTCCGGAACCCCAACAGAGATGTTCTCATTTCAAGATTCACTCCACAAGTACACAGACTACCACCAGAAGAGAAGGCAACAGACTAATACAAGTAGACTGGGTGACCTTTCCCTAGCCTAACAGGCATAATTTATTTAAAGTAGAAGAGGTAGGTTACTATTCACAAGTAGACCCGGCCTACCATTCACAAGCAGACCCAGCCTACTTTTCACAAGCAGAACTGGCCTACCTTTCACACGCGAAGACCCGGCCTACCATTCACAAGTAGACCCAGCTTACCTTTCACAAGCAGAACCGGCTAACCATTCACAAGTAGACCAGCCTACTTTTCACAAATAGACCCGGCCTACTTTTCACAAGCAGAACTGGCATACCATTCACAAGTAGACCCAGCCTACCTTTTACAAGCAGATCAGGCCTACCTTTTACAAGCAGATCAGGCCTACCTTTCACAAGTTGACCCAGCCTACCTTTTATAAGTGGACCCAACTTACCTTTCACAAGCAGACCAGGCTACCTTTCACATGCCGAGTCTGCATACCTTTCACATCATGCTATCATCAGTAAACCAATCTACCACCAGCTTCGGCCTGCTTTTGTTACTTTAATTCTCTGATCTTCCTCTTCTGTGTTTGTTCTCACAGGGGCAGTTGGTACAAAGTGCTGTGATTTATAATAAGGCTGATTTCATGTGACTTTCGGCCCAGCATATCCAATCTCAGCAAAAGCCTAATTAACTGCCCTTTACAACATGCATGTTGAGGGTCAGTGGGTCTATTCTTATCCACGGAACCATTGGTTCTCTGATTACAGCACTTTAAAATCAATTAGCCCCATCTTTGTTACAGGATACTAATGAACAGACCACTGCTTTTCCGAAGAGCATCTCATAGGAGTCGACTAACTGGGGTCATCCTTCACAATCAGAAGCAAGGAACCAGGAGTCAGCACACAAATAAGCCCAATGTGTAAGAAATGGATATGCATGCAACATTCAGGTTCTGGAACAAGACTGAAGTTCAGAGGTGGATTTACAACCAGAACTTTCCGCCGGAGTTTACAGCCCAGTGAATCGCGAAGAAGAAGAAAATCAGGAGCTTTCTTAATATTTTACCCCAAACAGAAAAAATCCACAGGTCACGAGACAGTCTAATATTTCAGGGGGTGGTAGATAGGCTGCATGCAGTCGTGGGACCTAGGCTGCACTCTCTTGTAGGGCGTTGTGGGTTAGGGTCAGTTCTAGACGCTTTGGGGTCGTTAAAAGCATCAGAAAGCCAGGAAACCCAGTCTTACCATCTTCTAAAATGTAGGACTGTTCTGTGACGTCATATGGGGTCAGATATTATGAAAGAACCAAAAATTGATATTGTCTTTTTAACAAACCCTTGCAGCCACCCACTGAGAGAGAATGACACACATAATGTAATGAACAAGACAGGCAACTCCAAGCATCAGATATTACCTCCTGCTCCATTGGGTTAATGGTGATATTCAGAGCCGAGTTGTCCCACTCCATTTCCTGCTTCTCCTCCACCTGCACCACCTGGGTCTGTTTGTGTGAGGCCCTGATTCGGATCACGCCAAGGACGATCATAAACAGGAGAAAGCCCACACACACCACAATGATGGCCACCATTCCTAAATCTGAAATGGACAGCAAAATGTTCAGGGATTTAGTTTGTTCACAAGGTATCAATGTGGAAACAAACAACATGCACAAAATTCACTGAGAAACAGAAGATCACTACAGATGAAAAGATCTCATGTGAAAGCCAGAGGTCACCTGAGGCTGATATCACTAAAGAGTTTCTGCCACAACAACTTCCAATACAGGCCCTACAGATGAAAAGATCTCATGTGAAAGCCAGAGGTCACCTGAGGCTGATATCACTAAAGAGTTTCTGCCACAACAACTTCCAATACAGGCCCTACAGATGAAAAGATCTCAAGTGAAAGCAAGAGGTCACCTTAGGTTGATGACATTAAAGAGTTTCTACATTGATACAGAATGATAATAGCCACTGCTGCCCATCAAGCAATGGATTGCTCCTACTTGCGACACGTACAAGTTTAAACTGATAATGATGATGACTATGCATTGCCGGAAAACTCTTTGTGGCCCCTGAAAGGGAATGATAAATAAACTGTACTGTCTTCTTCTTCTTCTTTCGTTCACCTGAAATAAGTAGTCTATATCAGCAGTTTTGTCTCTTGTATAAATTTCACTGTCGTTGTTAGTTCATTCAGTGGTCCATAGAGTTTACGTTCCACTGTTGTTCTTTCTGGCCAAAAGTTTTGCCTTAATGTGTCAAAATCGGTGCAGTCCTGGAGTATATGCTCTGCTGTCTGGGGCACATTTCCACAGGTGCACATAGCTGATACACCTATCTTGAATTTTGTGTACATGTGGTTACGTAATCGGTTGTGCCCTGTTCTGAGGCGGAGGATAATGACTTATATGGTCTGTCCATAATAAAATAGTCGTCTTGTGCTGGGGCTGGTGGTTTCCTGATCGATTTAATGATTCTTTCTTTTGGTGGTATGTGTGCTGGTACATCCGGCTGCTCTTTGTTGCACCTTCCCTGCCAGTTGATCAGCTTTCTCATTTCCAGGCACTCCACAATGAGACGGTATCCACTGCATTACGACTCTTCCCTGAACGCTGAGTTGTGTCCGCATGTTTGCAATCTGGTAGTTTCCTAGACTGGAGTGCTTCAAGTACTGATTTATCATCTGTCAGCATTACATACTGTGAGCCAAGGTTGGTATTTAGCAGTTTCTCTGTAGCTATCTTGATAGCCTGGGTTTCTGCATCGTAGTTATGGCAGTACTTCCCGGTTGGTACGCTGGACTTATCCCTAGTACCATCTGGATTCGATGTACACGCCAGCGCCACCATTTCTAACTGCACTTTCTGCGGACCCCATCTGTAAGAAGGGACCATTGTTCTTGTGGGTATTCTTCATCAATATAACTGAGGGTGGCCATTCTTAGTACACTATTTTGCTCTTTCTTGTCAAATATCCCCTTCACATTTGTCTGGATTTGTACTGTACCGACTGACACCTTCATAGAAACCTATCCCACGAGTCAACCTCAATACCAGTATCATTCTTATCTCACTTGCACATATCTTTTTATCACAATAGAGGTAAATCTTGACACCTGTTCATCTGTAATTCCCCATAGCTGATGACCTTAGGGACTATACCATCTTCAATCCTCCAAGTGTGTCCTAGCAGCCTGAGACTGGGAAAAAAATCTATTGTTCAACCTGGCTTTTACCCATCCTGATCCTAATGACAGCATTAACCATCTAACAACAAGGGACCAGGCCACCAGCTTTCACCCATCTTGATCCTAATGACAGCATTAACCAGACAAGGACCAACACCATTTTCAGACTTAGGACAACATACTCCACTCAGTGGACATCTAACAGAATACAGCCACAACACTCCCCAGAGTGCCAGCTATGTAACTACCCCTACAAAACTGTTGAACACCATCTCTTTGAGTGCCCAAAACTCAGCGAGACTAGAAGAATGCTACTCTCTCCGAGACCAGACAGGTGGAACACCTTGTACGGAGAAAAAGAACAGCTTGTGAAAACATGCACATTCCACTACATGGCATTGGGCCAAAGGGCGAAAGCTCATGCGCCGCTGGATCGATAACAACAACAACCCATCCAATATTTCAGTATTTGTAATCTTATCTTGCCAATCTTAATGCCAAGTATTCTTTGTAGGCATCGCAGGTGACACCAGCCTTTTCTCCTGGCATGAATTCAGTCAACCAATTCTCAATAGCAAAAATGATGAGTGCTAAAAACATTAGCTTCATAGAGACATAAATATGTAGTTAAAGCAGGGTTACTTAACAATATTTTTTAGTGTATAAAACGCCCTCTTGTACAAGACGACCACTTTTTAAGCCACAAATTAACAAATATGAATTTGAATCACATTTTGTGTACAAGAAACTCCTAATTTTAGGCTTAAAAAATGTGGGGAAAGATGCTGTCTTATACAAAGGAAAATACGCTAATAAGTTTAAAAGGGTAAAAGGGCTTTACTTTTTTCTTCTTTCTTTCTGTCTTTTTTTGTTGTTGTTGAATTTTTACATGGACATACACAATAGATTTGACTGCTTACTTGAGCTGGCAGCACCGACCGCATGCTGTCCATCAGGGTTGACCTTCTTTAACGACTGGTGGATATTCTGGACATTGCTTTGAGCATTGGCTGGACGAGGTGCTGGCGGCATCGCCTGATGAACTGCAACAAGCTGAAACAAATATTTTTGGTGTGTGTAAACACAGCCGCCAGCAAACAAATGCAAGTCAATTTATGACACATACATTCAAGACAAGTACTCGAAATAGACACACACATTCATAAAAAGTACTTGAAACAGAGAGACACACATACATTCATGAATGTGCTTGAAACAGAAACATAATTTTATAACAAGTACTTGAAAACGATACATACATTCATGATAATTACTTCAAACAGACATATACTTTCCTGTCAAGCAGTTCAAACAGACACATAAATTCATGACAAGTACTTCAGAGAGACACATAAATTCAAGGTATTCAAAACAGACACACACATTCATCACAATTCTCCAAAAGACACATTCATTCATAACAAGTACTTCAATAGGGACACATGCATTCATCACAATTCTCAGAACAAACACACACATCCATGAAAAGTACTCGAAACAAACATATAAATTAGACAACATACGGCAATCTAAAATAAAATAAACAAGTAAGGTCAGACAACCCTGGAACCACCTAAAATAACAGGAACCAATTCTTGACTACTCTGGCAGTGTTTGAAATAACAGGAAGCAATGCTAGACAACTCTAGCAGTGTTTGAAATAACAAGAAGCAATGCTAGACAACTCTAGCAGTGTTTGAAATAACAAGAAGCAATGCTAGACAACTCTAGCAGTGTTTGAAATAACAAGAAGCAATGCTAGACAACTCTAGCAGTGTTTGAAATAACAGGAAGCAATGCTAGACAACTCTAGCAGTGTTTGAAATAACAAGAAGCAATGCTAGACAACTCTGGCAGTGTTTGAAATAACAGGAAGCAATGCTAGACAACTCTGGCAGTGTTTGAAATAACATGAAAGTAATGCTAGACAACTCTAGCAGTGTTTGAAATAACAAGAAGCAATGCTAGACAACCTTGGCAGTGTTTGAAATAACAGGAAGCAATGCTAGACAAAATTAGTCTTTTAAAATGTGAAATAATGCTAGATAAAGCTGTATCTATATAAGAGGAAGCAATGTTGGCCAAAACTAGTCTAAAATAAATAGGATGCAATACTAGACAACATCTGAACATTCTAAAATAACAACAGGCAATATTAGACAATACTGGAATATTCTAAAGGAAAGCAATGCTACACAATCTTAAATAATAGTTAGCAATGTTACACAACCGTGGAGCAGTCTGAAATAAGAGGAAGTAATAGCAGACAGCACTAGAATAGTCTAAAATGGCGGACAACACTGGAACAGTCTAAAATAAGAGGAAGTAATTCTAAAGAAAACTATTTGCCTAAATTAATTTAGAAAGCAATCCTATACACTATGGAACAGCCTAAAATAAGGGGAAGCAAAACTAGACCAAAAAATCAACTGTCTAAAATAAATAATAGACAAAACATAAACCATCTAGACAATTTCTAGACAAAACATAAAGTCTACCAAAATACTAGACAAAACATAAACCCTCCAAAATAATACTAGACAAAACATAAACCATCAACAACATATCTAGGTAAAATCTTTAGCCAAGAGAAACACCGGTGCAAGCCAAACTTTAGGTCACTGACTGAATCACAAAAGACAGTAAAGTTCATTACCAAGATATAGATAGAAAGGGCTATTTACAGCACGAATAGTGATTTTCACTATACGGCCGAATACGAATAGCGGGACCAACCGAATACGAATAGTGAATCATCCAATGTGCTTAATACGGGTGCAGCATGTATTAACGTGTGCTGACACAACATTAGGCCAATCACAAAGGTACATCTAAAAGGTACGGACAAATACTCAAAATGAAAACCCGCAAAAAAAAATCAACTGTCCGAAATCTAAAAAACAAAAATAACGCCGACGAAGAAAACAATGCCGTCCTTACAAGTGCAGCCCCCGCGAGCTCACGAAACCAGACGCCGGGGGCGGCCAACACCAGAAGATCAAACAACAAAGACAATCAAGAAACCGAACGTCGATCAAAACATTCAGCAGCTGCGTTTCCACTGAGACGACGAAAGAACAGATACGACACCAATAACATCAAAGTAAAGTATAAACCAAGGTGGGAAGTCTTGATAACCAGTCCAACAACGGTTGGAGGTAAACTATTCGTACGGGTACCGCAACTATTCGGCCGAATAAGAAATAGTTATTGGGTCCATATTCGGAGCGAACGAATACGAAGCGAATATTTGGTACAGCCCTAATTTCAAGCGAACGAAAGAAGAAGATAAAAACAAAACAACTGTCAAAACAGGAACAGTCTAAAATAATACTGGACAACAGTGGACAGCATAAAATAATAGGAAGCAATACTAGATGAGTTTAGTACAGTCTAAAACAACGGAAAACAGTAAGACTTAGTTTAAAACTAACAGAAAATAACTATCATTTAATTTTTGGGCAAACAGAGGCCAGAAACAATTCTGGGATATATTCTCTAAAAAACAAATTAAATCAGCTTAACTCTTTGAGTCCCAAGAAACGCATCATACGTTCATAGGTTCCTACCTAGAAGCCCAATGAACGCAAGATGCGCCGATTTTATGATTCTTTTTACTACCCTCTGGGCCTGTGATGCTAAACCCCCTGGGACTCAAAGAGTTAAGAAATAAGACTTTACCCTTTCGATAAACTTGGTGCTGATGAAACCGCTGGTTCTGACTAGAGCAGTACAGTGTCAACGTGCGGTTGGCCAGGTTTTCAGGCTTGTTGTGGTAATAGTGGATGTTGCGAATGACGTTCTCGTAATTAGGAATGGTATCTGCATCTGGCGACAACAAAGTTTATTTTTTATTAGCACCACACATAAAAAGTGTATATAACTAGTATGTTTGGTTGTCGTTCTTAGTATTTGCTAAAAGAGTTTCACTGCGGAAACTGAGATGCACTACTTAGGTTTTTATATGTCTCTCATAGCATGCAGAAGCTGACGTTCATGGTGCTGACGTTCATGGTTTGTTTGTTTTTGTGGCTAAAGTGTTTTAAAGGATGAGCTAATCAACCCCAAGCCTCAGCTTCCTGCCATGACATGCTTGGTAGGGCATAGTAAAACTATTCTTTGACTGGCAAAGCATCAAGTACATGATTCAAGAAGGTAATGTGCTTGCTGCATAATCAGAACTCTCTGTTGCACCATCCATTCTGGGAACTCTTCAAACGAATCTGTGAGTCGACTCCGATGTCCACTAACCCAAAATCTACCAGGAAATGGATTGGTTTGGTATGTGAAAGTCTGCCTTTATACGTTGACAGTTTAACAATTTTAGTTTGGCTGAAGTATGGGTATGTCCAGGGACAATAAGGCAATGTAAAGATTAGGCTTCAGGGGCAGTGCAAAGGTCAGGCTCCTGGGGTAATGCAAAGGTCAATCTTCTGGGATAATACAAAGGCCAGGTTCCTGGGGCAATCAAAAAGTCAGGCTTCTAGGATAATGCAAAGGTCAGGCTCCTGGGTTTATGCAACAGTCAGGCTCCTGGGGCAATGCAAAGGTCAGGCACCTATGGTAATGCAATAGGCCATACTTTCATGGCAACTGACAGTACAAACACAGTGGGCTAATGGCTGAAGATGATGACAATGTGAGAGTGGAATAAACTCACTTCTGATAACGACTCCATCATTGGTCTCCGTCCACTCCAAGCCGTGGATCTCCATCAGGTGAGTTGGCAGAGACAGATGCTCAATGAACAGGTTCAATGGTGGCTCAGCTTTGACATGGCACTCGTCAATCATAAACTCCTCCTCCTTGGGCTCTGTGGATTCTGCAGAGGTGATCAAAGCAATGGTATAAGCAGTGGTTTTAAACCTTTTTCTGGGTCCCCTCCCATCTTGAATACATAGCAAGACCCAAATTGTCTCCACCCCCCCCCCCCCCTTTCCCCAGATGTAACTTAAAATTTAATTAAATGGAAGAGGACACAAATAAAAATCGTATGCACTAATAAGAAGAAAACAAGAAGCGGGGGAATGAGGTGACCAAGAGCCAAAAAGAAAACAAATACTAAACACCTTTAATGTCAGCTGGATTTTTAGTATAGTTCTACCAGCCTGAAAAAAGTGAAATCTTCGTAATCCGGAAGCATGAAAAGCTGAAGAACAACACAAGACAGCTACACAAGTGGTCCAATAGTTGGTACATGCCTGTAAACAGGACCAAAACCACACACACCATTTTTGGTTTTTCCACCAAGCCCAAGAAAGCTTCACTTACATATGGCATTCAGGCACTGAAAGAAGATAACTCACCGTTGTATTTAGGAGTAATCTTTGACCCATAACTCACACAGAGAAAACAGATAGAAAAGAACGTCAGAATTCAGAGCCAAGGACAAGAGAACTCAGCTGATGAGAAAGTTAGCTGGAACAGACGGGGGGAGGGGGGGGCAAACCTCAGGGTCCTCAAGAGGACCTACACAGGCTATGTGAGGCCAACACTAGAATATGGGATAGCTGCTTGGGGCGCAGCAGCTAAATGAAATTTTCAGAAAGTCTCAAAGATTAAAAACCATGCTCTCCGTATTAGGACAGGGGCCATGCGCCCCACGCCCATATCAGACATGGAGACAATGACTGGTCTCCATGATCTGGAAGACAGAGAGACACAAAGCTCCTTACCCAGCTTTCCAAATACCACCACTTGAAAGAACAATCCAAGCACACCCAACTGCAGAAACCCCAGAGGGCTAGACAAAAGAGAACATGCTTCATTAAGGATGCAAATGCCAAACTCGCTGACCTCAAACTCCCTCCGATAGTACCAAATGTTCCACTGAAACCTTTCAACCATTCACTCCCCCTCTCTCCAATTGGCTTAGGAATAACCTGCCAACAGTCAGATTCACTGTATCAGAGATCTCCCCCAAATCATCAATGAGCAGTACTGACATGAAGTCAATTACAAAAGGAGAGATCAACAGACCTTATCCCCACCAAAGTTGGATTAGAGTGTACACAGATGGTTCAGCCAAAACAGCAGTAAGAGACAAGAGGAGGAGGAATATACATAAAATGCCCAAATGGTTTAAAAATCAACCAAGCTAAACCAACAGGTTCATATTCCTCCAATTACAGAGCAGAGGCAAATGCACTTCTGGTGGCATGTTCTTTCCTGAATGGCCAACAGCACAGCAAATATCAGAGTGGTCTTTCTGACTGATGCTATGTCAGTTCTACAAGCAACTGTTAACCCAAAAGACGCGCAATTTGTATACCTGATGCAACAGCTGATTCACTCTGGCTCTTCAATAGAACAATCTGTACTGCAGTGGATTCCACAATTAGTTGCCTTTTATGACATGCTTGTTTTTTTCCACACCAAAAATGGGGCTTCAGAATCCACACAGAGTGGTATCCATCACATGTGATCGCCATGAACAGAAAGACCTGATTAACAGTTAATAGTAGCAGGTGACCCAACAACACAAGTGTTATATGACTACAGACAGGTACCAGATAGAGTGGATGGATGGATGTGGGGCAGAGGTACCCTATCCGTGAACGGTGTATGAAGCAGAAATATAGCAGTAAGGGGCGTTATCCACGCTATATCGACCCAGCGGTCAAAGTGGTGACAGAGGTTCAAGGGAAGCTAGCCCATTCCCAGCCAAGGTGTAGAAGTTGGAGGTCCGGCAAAGGGACAGACAGGGTGGGTGACAAGCTGGATATACTGTAGCAGAGAATGGGTGGGTGGATGGGTGGACAAAAGGTAGGTAGAAATACGGACAGACAGAATCAAACTTTGATACTCACGCTGTAGCTGAGACTTGGCCACCTTCTGTGCCAATTTGGCAGCCTTCGTATCTTCGGCTTCCTCATCATCTTCTTCCTCTGCTATTTCCTCTGGAGGCTGGGTCCGTGCAAAAATGTGGATGTCATGGAAGACCCGGAGACCCCGCTCAAACTCGTAAACCATGCGGGTCAAGTTGGAGTAGCCAGTGATTACGAAAACTGGCTCCTGCTGCTCCTCCACCAGGATCCGCTTCTCCAGAAGTGGCAGGACCACAGTCTGACCTTCACATCTGTTGAGAAAGAAAAAATGTAATTTCTATCTACTCAACAAATAAATGTTGTCCCAAAGGTCTAGGGTTCAAATTCGCACCAAGGCAGATTTTTTTCTTCTTCAGAACTTGACCTAGGCCCCCAGTCTAAAATGGGTTACAGCTTCAAAATGGATACCAGGTGATGTCCTGGGAAGTAAAGATGACCAAAAGGATGTTGACCACATAACCAACCCTCCAAGCGCTGAATGGTCTACACAAATATGAGCCCAGCATTATATGCCAGATGAGGAAAGAGCCCTTTACTTCTTTAAACATATTACCACTAAGAACAAAAACTTGAATCTCCAACTAACAAAAGGAACTTGTATCTTCTCAACTAACGAAAAGAACTTGCATCCACATCATTAAAAAAATTTAGAATTAGTATCCACCAATTAACAAATATAATTAGTATCTATATAATTAACATATGGAATTAATTACATGAACTTGAAAAAAAAAAGTCAAGAGGATAAACTGAACTTTACTGCACTGTGTTATCCCATATAGATCACTTGCTTTCTACAGAACAGCTGGCCGCCTGCCAAGAGCATTACACAAAGCACAACTGTTCTTCTTCTTCTTCTGCGTTCGACATCAGTCATGTTAAACACTGAGTCCCGTCTGGGTCACAAATAGAACTGTGCGTTTAAGGTTGCCACGGGTCCCCCAAAGCTTCTCTTGCAATTAAAGCACAAATGTGACTCTGCCGATGATCCTCAGGGATCTCCTTAAAAAGCTGTACTCATGAACCAAATCTAGGAAACAAATCCACAACATTCAGAGCACGGGGCATGTGGTTGACCACTCTGCCACAGAGACCTCAGAATAAATATATACAGAATAGAAGAGATGGAATTAGTATCAACCCAACCAATAAATGAAATTCATATAGATCCAACAAACAAATGAAATTAACATCTACCCAACAAGCACATGAAATCAGTAAACATCTTACAAAGAGTAGCTCAACCCAGCATTTATCTTCTTCTTTGTTCATGCTCACCAGCTGTAAACTCTCTGGCTTAAAGTTCTGGATGTTTGTCTATTCCTGGACTTCAGTCTTGTTTCAGAACTTGAGATTTGCATACAGACTGTTGGTTCCATGCTTATTTGCATGCAGACTGTAACTCAGGCATATGCACTCTGACTTCTAAGAGAACCCCTAATTTGTAGACTCTTAGGACATACTTAAAACAAGCATTAATGAAACCCAGCTATACTTACATGATAGATGTCTCAACTGTCAGCGATCGGTAGCCAGGGGTTGGGTACGTACGGGCGTTCACATAAGCCACTTGGCCCATTAATCTGTTGACCTCTTCAACGCTGCGGCTGCTAATGGTGAACTCTGTCATCTCGTTGTTGAAACTAACACTCTGCAGAAGGGCATCAGTACAACATTTAGCTCAACTTAAGAAAGACAACAGTCTAACTTCAACTTTACAGACAGGGATGTTAGTTAAACTTTACCTTTGGAGGACATTAGTTTAACTTTAGAGGGACATTAGTTTATCTTTAGAGGGGCATTAAGCAAACCCAAGGACTCACAGCAGCTATAAAGAACCCTGGGAGCTGAACCTAGATCACTCTCTGTAAATTTTGGTGGGAGCTGTACCTAGATATGTAGCCGTATAAACTGGAGCTGAACCTAGATCACTCTCTCTGTGTGTGCATTTGAACCTAGATCATTCTCTCTGTCATGCATGTGTGCTGAATGTAGATCATTATGTCTGTATGTATGTATGGATGTATGAATGTAGATCATGTATGTATGTCAACAAACTGTATGTATGTATGTCATTATGTCTGTATGTATGTATGGATGCTGAATCTAGATCATTCTCTCTGTCAAATAGTGGATGCAATGGATTCATTCACTCCGTCAACAACAGGTAATGACAGAGCTGACAGATGGCAAAGAAAGGAGCAACACAAGAACAAAACCTACAGCGACAACCCTCCTCTCAGTCAAAAACACTGATAAGAGCTATATCAACAAAGAGACTTGGTTGAACAGATCATGGGCCATGGGAGACACTGGAAGAGAGGTTTATAGACATATGTCTGGCCCTGATCCAAACTGACAGCATCTAGACCATCTAACAAGAAGGGACTAGGCCACCATCTTCTGACAACAGAACGCAACATACTCCAATCAATGGACAAACTAAACAGAATACAGCCACAACACTCCCCAGAGTGCCAGCTGGATGTAACTACCTCTACAACAAACTGTTGAACTAGATCATCTCTTTCTGTGCAACAAAACTGGAGTGACAAGAAGAATTCTACTCTGTCCCAAACCAGAGCAAGTGGAACACCTTGTACAAACTGGAAAAGAACAGCTTGTGAAAATCTTCTCTCTGCAAAATTCCACTGAACTGGCATTGGGCCAAAGGGCGAAAGCTCATGCGCCGCTGGATCGATAACAACAACATGTATGTATGTATGTATGTATGTATGTATGTATGTATGTATGTATGTATGTATGCATGCATGCATGCATGTATGTACGTACGTATGTATGCATATGTATTTTTGGATGCATGTATATGGGTGTACTTATGCATGTGAGTGTATATGTGTGGTTGCGGGTGGATGTGCTGTATATGTGATTGTATGTGTGTGTATGCATGCATGTGTAGGTGTGTATGTATGGAATGGTGTGTATGTATGTCTATGTATGTATATTTGTGTGTTTTATGTTGTGCATGTATATCTATGTATATATGTGTGTGTTTTATGTTTGTGTATGTATGTAGATGTGTGTATGTATGTATTAGTATGTCTGTATATGAGTGTGCATGTATGAGAATGTAAGAGTATGTATACGTGTGAGTGTGTGTGTGTGGTTGAGTGTGTTAAGATTGTGTACATATGATGTGTGTATGCATTATTAAATAATGTATATTTCTTTATTACATGTATAACATGCATTATTGATAACAGGCATTGGTGCTCTGAAAAATGAGTGCTTAGATGGGCCGAATGTCAGACGGGCCTGCGTGCCAATTTGTAACCCTTTTAAAATAAAGTTTGTTTATTCGTTCGTTCTCTGTCAACAAACTCAAACTATGATGACACAATGGCTATGTCAAAGATAATTAAAGGGTAGAGCATTGACTTCATCAAAGACAAAGAAGATGGCAATTTATTGGGCACATTAGGAGTAGAAGTGGACAGAGAATCACCAAACAAATATTGAAATGGGGGAAACAATCAAATGAGATGGAAGACTAGACTGCAAACAATAAGTCAGCGGTTCTCAACCTGTGGGTCGAAGCCCCTTTGGGGGTAAAATGACCCTTTCATAGGGGTCGCATAAGAACATCAGAAAACACATATTCACTGAAGTTTTGGAGTAGCAACAAAAATAATCTTATTGCTGGGGGACACCTCAACATGAGGAACTGTATTCAATGGTGGCAGTATAGGGAAGTTTGAGAATGTCCTAAGTGATGTTTAATGGCACCACAGGATGATGATGATGATGAAGATGCTGACTTCATTACACAGGGTTTTATCCTAGCCAGTCCTCTTCTCTGCAAAGAGGCTGCTTGTAGTATCACATCAAAAATAAACCCTGCAACTCCAGGAATCTCCAAAATAATTGAGCCTCATAACCTTGAGACCATGGGGCTCCTTGTGTGGGCTCCCGGGCCCCATTTTTGGGTTTGGGGATACCCACTGCCTCCTAACAAACAAAATCATTCCATAATAGGTGACTAAATAGAAATTTGTGGAAAAACTGACGATTTGGGCCCAAAAGACATAGATAACGCAACCTAGCTGCTAATGTGCTAACCACTTTTTCAGGAACTAACAGGGAAGCAGAACATGCAGTAAACAGCTGGACCTCTTCACTATGGAAACCCCCTTCCCAATCTACCAAAAAACAGAACAGGGGAAGAAGGACAAAATAGCTGACCAAGGAAGCTGAAGTATTGGAAAGTCTATACTCATGGTTGTCGGCGTCTGTGGCTTAGGCGCTACGAATGCGCTTTGTAATGCCTTGCGTTGTTTCGACAGTGGTATCGAGACGCCAACCGTCCAGTAAAAGCAATGGCAAACTACCGGACGCAAACTTGCCTAGGAAAACCACAACAGCCAAAAAATGTTGGGGTTGGTTCTGCAATGTTCTGTAAAGAATACGCAACTAACTTGTAACTATTATACTCACGGTTCCACTGGACATGTCACTGATGGCATGGAAGTCAAGGCTCTCCTTGCAGCTGTTCAAACACGTGATGACTTTCTCAGTCTCTGTCTTGCCCCGCAGCACAAACAGCCCGGCCATGTAGCCCTTATAGAAGTGGTTGAATGTGCTGTCAGCCCCTGGAAGATGCACACAATCAACATTTTACGCTGGGTCAGGTTAAGAATTCAAGTGAATTATACAAATTAGCCTCAATATGGGTTTAAAGATAAGACCTTTGGGCCACAGGCAAGAACCTTTATCTTGACCCTTCTCCATGTCCCAGGACCCCATTTTCTTCTTCTTCTTTATCATTCCAAGCCCTTGAGGTTCACTGCTGCAGATATCACTCGCCTCCACTCATCTCTTTGGTTGGCCTTCTTCTTCAGCATTCCGAGCCCTTGAGGTTCATTGCTGCAGATATCACTCACCTCCATTCATCTCTCTGGTTGGCCTTCTTCAGCATTCCGAGCCCTTGAGGTTCATTGCTGCAGATATCACTCGCCTCCACTCATCTCTCTGGTTGGCCTTCTTCAGCATTCCGAGCCCTTTGAGGTTCATTTGCTGTCATGCTCGCCTGCGGATCACTCAGCCTCCCCCACTCATCTTTCCTGGTTGGCCCTTCTTCTTCAGCATTCCGAGCCCTTGAGGTTCATTGCTGCAGATATCACTCGCCTCCATTCATCTCTCTGGTTGGCCTTCTTCTTCAGCATTCCGAGCCCTTGAGGTTCATTGCTGCAGATATCACTCGCCTCCACTCATCTCTCTGGTTGGCCTTCTTCAGCATTCCGAGCCCTTGAGGTTCATTGCTGTAGATATCACTCGCCTCCATTCATCTCTCTGGTTGGCTTTCTCTTTCCCGTTGGTGACACCAGGTGTTTGCAGGTCTGTCTGGACATTATCTGTCCATCGTCTTCTTGGTCTGCCTCGTGGCCTATGACCACTCATCTCCCTTGTGTATACAGTTTTTACTTTTCTGACATTCTATCAATATGTGCCAACCATTTCAGTCTATTAGCTCTCATTATGCCAATGATCAATAGCGATTTAAACACGACCCCATTTTAGGGACAAAAATAACAATAGACCCTCTGCCCTTTAGCAAGCATGTTATAAAAGGTAACTAACTAGGGTCTTGCTGAAATCAGATGTGTTTGGAAAAAAGTTGCATATACTGCAGCCTGACTTTAAACCACAAAAGAACACCCCAGCTGCCCTGCAAAGGGCGCATGTAGAAGATCTTAACTAATTATCTGCCACAGTAAAAAGCAGAGGTTTTATTTTTTCTCTCCTAAAATTGGTACCAAGTTATATCCCATTTAGTGGCGTGGTGATTTCTGTCACAGGCGTGAGGTAAAGTTAAGTCTAACGTCATGTGTATAAGGAGATACTCCGTACATCACTCGGGCGCCAGTTCTGCACTGTTCTGGTTTTACGGAA